>BDMV01000001.1:17579801-17616333 GCA_008326285.1 Oryza officinalis | reverse complement strand
GCTGCCGGATTCACCGTGGCACGAGAGGGGGCTACCCGCTGCTGGATATAGGGAGCGGGGACGAAACCTGTGGTGTGGTACGGTTGGTTAGAGGGGGTTATGCGAAGGGTCCTGTCACAGTCTCTATTCGGGTACTTTCCAGTATCGCGACGCATGGTTGACATGATGTTGAGGCTGTGTCTTGTGGGTACAGATGTACACCTCTGATCAGAGTAGAACTATTCGAATAGCCGTGCCCGCGGTTATGGGCGATCAACCAGATTCACCGTGATTAGTCTCACTTTCTTAATAATTGGAATTACTGGAACTGGTTTAGTTCAGGTGGATGGTTTGGGCCGGTCGCAACATGGTGTAGCGTTGGACAGTGATGGTTAATATTGCTCAATTAATTCAACGTTTTACTACTGTTTTCAACTACTGTTTCTTTTAAATGCTTACTTTATGCAAATAAACCCCTGCCTTCCTTTGGAATATCTTGCATCATGCCTCCTTTTCCGGCATGACTTGTTGAGTACCGTGGATAGTACTCAGCCTTGCTTAATTTTTCCCCACACCAGAAGAGGAGTATGCGTCCGATGGAGGTTTCTCAGAGGAGTAGGTTTCGTCCGTCGTCGAGGATGCCTGTGGAATGGTGCCAGCCCGCTGCAAGAGCCCGTTCTAGTTTAGTTTGTCTTTTCGTCTTTCCGCTGCATTTCTGTAAGACTTTTACTGTGTTTGTAAGACGTGGATCTGTATGTCAACATTGTCGTCTGTGTACCCTGGCTGGTCCTGGACAGGGGTTTTAATACACATTCAGTTTCGGAAATTCTGGTACTGAATTTCCGGGCGTGACAGATTGAAGGCAATCTCATCCCTTTATTCCAACAGAACTGAAAAAACTCACAATCCTAGTGTAGATCAAAATAAGATCTTTCTTCTTCATGATAATTTTATATCTCTTTTTCATGCCTCCTCTGGTACTTGTTGATCAAACTAGTTGAATTAATTCCAGCCCAATAATTTCTTCTATCGGCTTTGTCTATAGATCTCGTTGGATAAACCATGTTCACCGGAAAAGGATGCCCATCAATCTTCATCAGCCTCTTGCTATCATCAAATTTAATCCTCCCTTGCTCCACAGCTGATTGTATTTGTTGTCTGAAAACCTTGCATTCATTTGTATAATGTGACCCTGCATTATGCCACTTGTAATATTTTCTCTTCTTCAACCCCTCAACCGATGGAATCACATGATTTTGCAGCAACACAATCTACTCTTCTTGTAATAAAAGATCAAAGATTCTATCGGCTTTATTGATATCAAAATCATACCTTTCTTTTATTCCATTATCTTTGACCCATTAGCAAACAACTATCTTTTTGTTTCGAGCCCACTCTACCAAGCGAATTTCTAGATCTTCTTCCTAGTCTGAATCAGAATCATAATAAATATTATTGACATTATTAGCTTTTCTGGTAAGCCTTACCTTCTTGGATTCCTGAAATCGTTGTTCATGAGATGATATCTTCTGCACCAATTGAGCCAAACTTTCAAAGTCTTGTGAAGAAAATTTATCTTTAATTGGCCCTAACAATCCCTAGAATGCCAAATCGGCTAACTGAGAATCGGCCAAAACCTGACTATAACATCTACTCCTTATGTCTCTGAATCTTTGGATAAAATCTATCACCAATTCATCAGATCTATGCTTAATCAATGTAAAATCAGATAATTTCATCTCCTGAACTCCAGCAAAAAAATATTTATGAAATTGTTTCTCCAAATCAGCCCACCCTCCGACAGAATTAGGCGTAGCGAAGAGAACCATGTAAATGCCGATCCAGATAATGATAATGGAAAAAATCTAACTCTTAAAGCCTCGGTAGCCGATGCCTCCCACATTGCGCTAGAAATGGGCTGACATGCTCAACTGTTGAAATATTGTCTTGTCTTGAAATTTTCAAAAAATCAAGAATCCTGTAACTGTTTGGTAGAGGTACTCTATCAAAACTCTCCGGATACAGATGCCGATACATAATCCCATCATCCCTAGGTTTCAAGCCAAATTGTTCTCTCATAACTTCAGCGATCATATCGGCCCACTCTCGATTACCATTGTCCCCAAACTGTTGTGGAGGCCTTTGGACAAATTGATCTATCTGATGTTGATATTGATTGGCTTCTTCATGTCGATATTGATGAGGTGATGGCTGTCGTTGATGTTAGACTGAAAATATTGGCCTGCATATTGATGTCGTGGACTTTGCTGAGGCTGATAATTTTGAGGAACTTCATGTGTAAACTGCGGTCTGATTGGTTGCCCCCTAATCAACTATTCTTGCATCGGCTGGTGCGTCATCATATTTCCAATCGGCTGTTTTCCTTAAACCGATTATTGAAAATATTGACCCCCATACATCGGCCGATGTTGATCTTGAACTTGATCAGTAACCACCATTGAAGAACTAGGACCTGCTGCATACTTTGTCTCTGGGATTTCATTTTTAACTGTCCGATATGGTGAAAATACATTATGGGAAAATAAATATGTTCCTTGGCTTTTTCGTCAGTTATAGTCCCATCCACCACTTTTTTGATCATATTTGTCAGTGTATTGACCAACACCCCAGATTAATTAATCAAAGCATGATGAACTATAGAATCGATCGTGTCTTGCAAACTTATCAAAGATGGTTCTCCTTTAGGTTTTGTCTGAATTTTTTCTTTAGTACCTTTGCTTTCTTCTCCTTCAGGCTTTGGCATGATAATCTTGGATTTTTGTACTACTGTTCCTTGCCAAGTAACGTTGAAGGATTCCAAATACATCTTCTGAAATTCTTGAACCAGTTGTTCCATTTGGGCCTTCTGTTCGTCGGACAGCTTATCAACAGTGACTGGGATGATGTTTTCATCATTGATTTCAGACATGATGAAAGTCTTGATGGTCCCACCGAGCATGCCAAAAGCATGTTGATGCAAAACACGGCGGCTTGGAAGATTTGCTTTACTTCAGTGTAAGTCCAAAAGTTTAGCGTTTAGAGCGTTTCAGTTGGTTTGATCCTGCAACAGACAAGATAGACAAAAGCAAATGTTAGAAGACGATATCGATCGCTGATAGTCCGATGTCATATCGTATCAGCCAATGCACGAATGAATCGGCTATGAGTTGTAAAAGATGATGTTCATAGACTAGATCTAAATTGAACATAATCATAAACAACTTTTCTTTAACAAAATCAATCCTATAGGTCGTACCCAATTGATGCGGCATAAGATTGATAATATTAAGGTCAATTGTTACACGATTATATGATTTAGATACTTGCCGATATACAGATAAATTTAGGTTAAACTCAAGGCTACCCCGATAGACTGTAGAGATAAATAACATGTAATTACCAATTCAATTTTTTTCTTATATACTAGCAACTACGATAGATCGGACATAACCGAGACAATATTAGTTGCTAATAATAAAGATCAGATGAATTAATAATTATATGGACTTATATCATAGCCGATGAAGCAATTCGAGTACCAAAAGATAACGTATCAGCTATAGCTCCGATACAGCCTTATATAAGAATATTGACCTCAATTAAATCTGTTAAACAAGCTATAGTCTCAATAGATCAGACCTAACCGAGACAGTGCCATTCTGATGACAAGTTTAATAGATTTAAAGAGTTGATTAACTTATATAAGATGATAGATATAACACATTGGGTCAAAGATAACATGCAATCTTAAAACGAAACAGTTATACCAAGTAAGATCGGCTGAAACCCCGATACTACTCCTATTGGCAATCAAGAGGCATGTTACTTTTTATGATTTTAAGCACGACCTAGTATGTCAAACCCAATTGATGTAGAACTAAGTATGAAGGAAAGCATAAAGTATCAACAGTCGAACCTTTCATTGTTTTTCAGGGTGGTAGATACCCTAACTAATCTAAATCGACAAGAATTTTTTAGCCAATACCAACAAAAACCTTAAAAAGGCTTGGCCGATACAAGTAAACAAATCCATCGACTTAGATTAGCTAAGATATATCATAAATAGGCAGATGCATAAACTAGATTAGAGTGTTGAAAGCGATGTAAGCCCTAATCTCGCCGATACAACCCGCCATGACAAGTCTTACCTCTTGTCGGAGATCGAAACCAATGCAGCCCAACTCGAGACAAGAACTCATCAGAAAGTAAAAACAAAAAGGTGGCGATGCGCCGAAAGTGTATATTGAACTGTTGTTGTTTTACAAGACCCTGGGTGTACATATTTATACCTATGAACAAAAACTAGTCCATATCGAACATGACACTAACTTTCCTAAATATAAAATAAAAATTACAAGCCCAAACTGGACTCTAATCAATCTTTCCTAAAATTATATAAAAGAAAATTAAGTATGCCTAATTAATAAATACATGTCGTTTCTGTCGACGGGTTATATCCGTAGACCGTATTCTGAGGGTATTTGGGTACATTGGAGCAAGGATCTACACGAAACGACATCAAGTACACAAAAGACAAGGATTATACTGGTTTAGGCCCCTCGTAAGGTAATAGCCATACTCTAGTTTATTTGGACTTATGACGAGAACCACAGAGATTACAATAGAGAACAACGGAAAGTATCAAGTACTGACAAGATCCCCGCCGAGAACGTCTCGATGAGATCTAATCGGCGAGTTGTCTTCAAAGTCCTCCGAATTGCCTCTACTATGATAGTTACTTACACTATGATTCGATGATCCCGTACCCCCGGGGGGCTTTGTATTTATATCGCTGTTAACAGCAGATTTTCGTAATCTACTCAGAGAGAAAAGAGAAAACCGACGCAAAGAAGAAGGGCCAAGTTGGAGTCGGACCAAGTCAGGTATCGGACTCGGTAAGCGTATCGGACTGAAGAGGCTCTAGCAAAAAGGGCGTATCGGCCGATACGGATTCAATATAGCCATCGGCCGATAGAGCTAGGAAGTTGATAGAGTTCGCATGGGCTTGGTTTGGGCTCGAGATAAGCTTCAAGGTGTTTGCCAAATAGAAATAAGGCTCGGTTTTAGGCAATTGTATCTTGTAAATTAAGTAGGTTTAGATCTAATTTTTGGCAAGAGTCTGCCGCAGAGACTTATTTGTTAGTTAGAGATAAGATCGTGTCCTACACGGACCATGTTGTAATCTCCGGTATAAATATCCCGGTAGCTTGTACATAGAAGTTCTCTCTCACAATCACAATCAATCAAAGACAGTTTAATCTACTTTCGGCGCATCGCCAACCCTTGCAAGAGGTTAGTTTCCGGCGAGTTCTTGCTTGCCCAGAGCAGAGGTAAGAACTCGTACCCGACGATCTACATCGTCGGGGCTAGCGTGTCGCTTTAGGCACGTTAAGCCCTGGCGATGTGATCGTCGTTTACCATGTGTTAGCTAATCTCTATGTGGCTTCCTAATTCTGTCTTGCCAGCGATTAACTCGTTTTAGGGTTTATTGCCGACGATAGTCGAATTAGCTTGCTCGTCTAAGATTACCTAAGGCATCTACCATCCCCAAAAGCGATCGACGACTTGATTTTCTTTATGTTAACTCTCGATCTACACTCTGAGTTGCTATCGACCTTAGTCGTGTTTCGAGGTTTAACTCAAAGCCTGTTTTTCGATCGTAATTAAGGATAACATTGGGGTTTTAGCCAGTTTTACCAAATGCATGTGATCATTTATGTTTTTGCATGTATTTGCCACTTATGCAAGCAGATCGGTAAATATAAATATATTTATTACAGGGTATTCTCAGGATTTCCCTGTGATTAGTGTATTTATATTGGCTGATTGACTTGTATAAGTTCGCACTACGGTATTAGCTAGTGTATTTATCTTTATGCAACCCTCATCGGCCAATTCCATTAAATTATCGTAAACACATTAACATGGGCCGATGGGATTAGATCTATTTTGTCAATTCCATTATATTATAACCTCAAGTAAGCCGATATAGCTCTGCCCTATCGGCTGGGCTTCCACGATGCAACATCGGCCTATCGGCCAATCGGCCATCGTTCCTCACATGGTTTACTTGTTTATTCTTGTTGATTGCAGATCAAATCAACTGGCACGCCCTATACGCACCTAGGCAAGCCGTTGGACCTGCACTGGAGTTAAGCAGATCTCCCAGGCCGCCTTGGAAACGTGGAACCCGCTTTGTCGCGAGGTGGGTCAAAATTCTACGCCAACACGCTTTTGGCACGCCCGTTGGGACAAAGCCAACAAGAACGCGAACTTCACGACAACAAGAAGATCACTGCAGGATGTTGAAGCAGAGTGAGATCTTGGAAGAGAACGTCATCTCTGTGACCGCCGACCAGCTCAATGGGGAACAAAAAGCTGAGATTAACAAGCTAGTCGAGCAGTTTCAAAACATGTACCTGCAAACATACTCTAGGACTCGGCAAGGCACCCTCATCCAAAAATCTAAGATGGTAATGCCGAGCCCTGGAGACGGAGCCAGCACGTCGGCGGCGGCACAAGACCACGCTGTGAAGACCGAAGACAGCGGCGCGCCGACACTACAGGACCGCATCGACTCCGCGGTTCACTCCGCATTGGTCAACCAATCGGGGATCCTGGTGAACACATTGACCAATACGGTCAAATCGATACTAGACGGCTCCAGTCACCAGTACAAACCTCAAGGGCCGATTTTCTTACCAGACAACAAGTTCCCTGTTTATCGGACCTTGAGGAACGATCTGAGTACGGCTCCGCAGCCGACAGCGCCGATTCCATCTCCATCGACCCAGCCAGCGTCAACCATGCCGTTGGTCTTAACCAAGCAAGCGGGAGGAAGCCCCCATCACATCACGGAGGAGCAGTACGCCCAATGGACAAGGGGGAAACAGCCGATGGGTGAGCCGATACAGCAAGCTCCAGTCAATCAACCATTGGCTGGACAACCTCAGTTCGCTCAAGCAAGCAACCCTCCACAAGCAGCTGCCTACAACGCGCCGCAAGGCTACCAGCAGTACGCTACAGGGCAATTTGATGCACAAAACTTGAACCACCACTTCCAGCCGTTCTCCCCCAGGCAGTATCGGCCGGAAGGCTTTCAGCAGCCCTACCATCAAGAGCTTCCTCACCAACCTGCAGGGTTCACCCAAGGGTACTGGGCCAATATGATAGCCGAAGTGATGCATGATCAATTCGGCTTGAAGCCCAAGGAGAGTTCCACAGTGTATCGACACCCCTACCCCGAGGAGTTCGATAGAGTGCCGTTGCCGAATCGGTACAAGATCCCAGACTTCTCTAAATTTTCTGGGCAGGATAACATCTCTACCTACGAGCATGTAAGCCGATTCCTAGCTCAGTGTGGTGAGGCATCGGCTGTGGAGGCGTTGAGGGTGAGATTTTTCCCTCTCTCCTTGTTAGGGTCAGCGTTTACATGGTTTTCCTCTCTACCCTGCAACTCCATCAGAGGTTGGGTCGACCTGGAGAAACAGTTTCACAGATACTTCTACAACGGCATACAAGAGATGAAGCTATCCGATCTCACCGCCATTAGGCAAAGGGTTGACGAATTGGTCCCGGAATACATCCAACGATTCAGGGACATAAGGAACAGGTGTTACAGCCTCAGTTTGACCGATTCCCAATTGGTCGATTTGGCGTTCCAGGGACTACTGGGGCCGATACGAGAAAGGTTCTCGTCACAAGAATTTGATAGCCCAGCTCAGCTAGCACAGAGGGTATCGGCCTATGAGCAAAGATTTCAGGAGGCGAAGAAGTTCGCGAAGAAAATCAATACTGTCTATCAGTACGCCTCCGACGAAGACGATGAAGACGATGTCGACGTCGACCTGGCCGAGTGGGCCCGGATGAAGAAGGCAACAACGTGCCAATGGGCCAAGAAGGGCGACAAGGAGGACAAGTACGACTTCGACATCAACAAGGCTGATAAAATATTTGATCTACTCTTGCAAGAAAAGCAGATTCAGCTGCCAGTAGGTCATGTACTACCATCGGCCGACGAAATCAAGAAGAGAAGATATTGCAAGTGGCACAACACATATTCGCATCACACCAATGAATGCAAGATCTTCCGGCAGCAAATCCAATCGGCCATCGAGCAAGGCAGGATCAAGATTGATGAAGCCAAGCGGCCGATGAAGATAGAAGGACACCCGTTCCTAGTCAACATGGTGCGGGCGGACAGGGCCGATAGCGATGCCTATCGGACCAACAAGCGGCCTCATCAGACTTCAGAAGGCCTGATCAAAAAGTACCAGGAAAGACGGGAGGAGCAAGCACAAGACTACTCTGACCAAGACAGATCCTATGACCCTCATTGGGAGTGCGAGTTCTTCCGCTTTTGTTGGAACGAAGGAATGAGGTTGCCAACAATTCAAGAGTGTCCTGCGTGCAATGACACAGAAGACCCTCACCAGGGCAGCTCAAGCAGGCAAGCGCATCGGCTAGCCAAGCAAAGAAAATCTGTACACAAAAGGCTAGGGCCGATGCACCAAGATCGTCAGGATGAAGACGACGAGCAACCCCAGAACCCTAAGTGGTGCCCAAGCGACGTGTTTACCAAGACCCAGAAACGACGGGTACAGAGGCTGAGGAAGAAGGAGCAGGTCCAGGAGCAGCAAGCGACAACCACCCATCGGCCCACCAGGACTAAAAAAGAATGGAGGATAAAATCTATGGTGGTCAAGGCCGATGAGGGCACCTCGAAATCAGCATGAGTTCCTGCGTCTGCAAAAGGTAAAGGCGTAGCATCGGCTTCTGTTAACATGATTTTTATATTACCAGCAGAATATAGCGTACGGATGGCTGATGAAGTAGTAGCCGATGATGAGACGAAGCAATCTTCGGCTAGGCTCCAGTTGTCACCAGACCAAGCCGTGTTCGACAAGCCAGCCGACACCAGCCACAGGCACCTCCGACCGTTATACATCAAGGGATTCATCAATGGGCGGCCGATGATGAAGATGCTGGTTGATGGCGGCGCGGCAGTCAATTTGTTGCCATATACAACTTTCAGGAAGCTTGGAAAAGTACCTGAGGACCTCGTCAAGACCAATATGGTGTTAAAGGACTTTGGCGGCAACGCAACTGAGGCAAAAGGGGTGTTGAACGTGGAGCTCACACTGGGCAACAAGACAACACCTACCACCTTTTTTGTCTTCGATGGAAAGGGTTCCTACAGCCTGTTGTTGGGACGAGATTGGATCCACGCAAATTGTTGCGTCCCTTCGACAATGCATCAATGCCTTATTCATTGGCAAGGGGACCAAGTCGAGATCGTGCAGGCCGATAGGACAGTGCATGTGGCCAATGCCGATCTTGCGGTTTGGGAGATGGAAGGAATCGACTGCCTGTCCGGACAAGTTTGGAAGGCCGATTTCTTAAAGGTAACTGACTGTAACATAGAGCCGATCGAAGATCAAGACAAGCAGTTCCTTTAGCAAAGATGTGACATCCACTGCCCAAGATGAACAAGCTAGTCTCTACACAGATGATGCGGTGGATGAGTTAGATGGAAAACTGGGACAGGGCTTTACGTCGGCCGATGAACTTGAAGAGGTTGATATAGGAATAGGTGATAGGCCTAGGCCGATGTATGAAAGTGCTAACCTGCCAAGGGATTATAAGAATAATTTGATAAATCTTTTGAAAGAATTCATGGATTGTTTTGCATGGGAATATCATGAGATGTCAGGATTAAGCCGATCGACTGTAGAACATCGGTTACCTATCAAACCAGGCTATCAACCATTTAAACAAGCTCCTAGGAGATTTAAGGCCGATATGCATGAAGCTATCAAGGCAGAGATCACAAGACTTTACGATGCCAACTTTATCAGACCCTGCCGATACGCGGAGTGGGTCTCCAACATAGTTCCAGTGTTGAAGAAAAATGGCAAGCTCAGAGTGTGTATTGATTTCAGAGATCTAAACAAAGCAACACCAAAGGACGAGTACCCTATGCTGTTGGCCGATTTGCTAGTTGATGCTGCATCTTGACACAAAATCATCAGCTTTATGGACAGAAACGCAGGTTACAATCAGATTTTTATGGCTGAGGAAGATATTCATAAGACAGCTTTTAGGTGTCCAGGGGCAATCGGCCTATACGAGTGGGTTGTTATGACGTTTGGCTTGAAAACCGCTGGAGCTACTTATCAGAGGGCTATGAATTTTATTTTTCATGATCTTATCGGTTCTTTGATTGAAGTTTACATCGATGACGTCGTCGTAAAGTCAAAAGAGTATGATATGCACCTGGCCAATTTACGCAAGGTACTAGAAAGAATAAGGAAGTATGGTCTCAAAATGAACCCTAACAAATATGCCTTTGGTGTATCGGCCGGTCAGTTTTTGGGTTTCTTGGTCCACGAAAGAGGAATTGAGATTACACAGAAGAATATCGACGCTATAAAGAAGATCAAGCCTCCAACGAACAAGACCAAGTTACAATCTCTGCTCGGCAAGATCAACTTTGCCCGACGCTTTATATCGAACCTGTCAGGCAGAATAGAGCCGTTCACTCTATTGTTGAAGACAAAGGACGATCAAGAGTTTACATGGGGTGACAAGCAGCAAAAGGCGCTGGACGATATCAAAGAGTATCTGAGCTCCCTACCAGTTCTAATTCCTCCACAGAAGGGAGTTCCGTTCAGGCTGTACTTATCAGCCGATGAGAAGTCTATCGGCTCAGTTTCGGTTCAGGATGTTGACGGCAAAGAGAGGGTTATTTTCTATCTCAGCAGGAGGTTGCTAGATGTCGAAACAAGGTACACGCCAGTGGAGAAACTATGTCTGTGCTTATATTTTTCATGTACTAAATTGAGGCATTATTTACTTTCCAATGAGTGCATTGTGGTAAGTAAGGCCGATGTGATGAAATACATGTTGTCGTCCCCCGTGTTGAAAGGGAGAATTGGGAAGTGGATTTTTGCCTTAACAGAGTTTGACCTACAGTATGAATCGGCCAAAGCGATCAAGGGACAAGCCCTGGCCGATTTTATTGTTCAACATAGAGATGATTCAATTGCATATTCAGACATTGTGTCATGGACATTGTATTTTGATGGGTCTGTTTGCAGACATGGGTGCGGTATCGGCCTAGTCATCATATCCCCTCGGGGGGCAAGCTTCGAGTTTGCTTTTACTATCAAGCCTTATTATACTAACAATCAAGCAGAGTATGAAGCTGTTCTTAAAGGTTTGCAGTTATTACAAGAGGTCGAGGCTAATTTCGTAGAGAACATTGGTGATTCACAGTTGGTCATTAATCAACTTTCTGGAGAGTATGAATGCAAGAATGATATTCTCAGAGTTTACAATGAGGAGTGCAAGGAGTTGCTACAAGCTTTCAAGATTGTGACGATGAGGCATATACCCAGGAAGCAGAACTTCGAGGCCAATGATTTAGCTCAGGGGGCATCAGGATATAGGCCGATGGCCAAAGATGTTCAGATTCAAATTGCCACTATGGATGCCGATGACTGGAGGTTTGCTATCATCGAGCATTTGAGAAATCCTTCTCAATCGGCGTCACGAAAGATGAAGTATAAAGTTTTACATTATGTTTTACTGGATGATGATCTATACTATCGGATGATTGATGGTGTCTTGCTCAAGTGCTTGAGTCTCGAAGAAGCCAAAGTTGTTATGAGCGAGGTCCATGAAGGGATTTGTGGAACACATCAATCGGCCCATAAAATGGGATGGCTTTAAAAGCGCGTTGGATATTTTTGGCCGATAATGCTAGAGGATTGTTTCAAGTATTATAAAGGATGTCAAGATTGTCAGAAATTTGGAGCAATTCAGAGAGCACCGGCATCGGCTATGCATCCAATCATAAAGCCGTGGCCGTTTCGTGGGTGGGGTATAGACATGATCGGCCAGATTAACCCACCATCAAGCAAAGGACACAAGTATATATTAGTGGCTACAGACTACTTCACAAAGTGGGTTGAGGCCATCCCTCTTAAGAAAGTTGATTCCAAGGATGCTATCCAATTTGTTAAAGAGCATATCATATACAGATTTGGACTTCCACAAACATTGACCACCGATCAGGGATCGATTTTCGTGTCCGATGAGTTTGTTGAATTTGCCAACAGCATGGGCATCAAGCTATTGAATTCTTCTCCATATTATGCGCAAGCCAATGGGCAGGCAGAAGCTTCTAATAAGACTTTAATCAAGTTGATCAAGAGAAAAATCAATGAACAGCCGAGACGGTGGCATACCACGCTGGTCGATTCCCTTTGGGCGTATCGGATGGCTTGTCATGGTGCAACTCAAGTGCCGCCGTATCAGTTGGTTTATGGACATGAAGCTGTGCTGCCATGGGAGACCAACATCGGCTCAAGAAGGATTACTTTGCAAGACGACTTGACAGCCGATGAGTACCACAATCTTATGGTTGATGAGTTAGACGATTTGGCACACGTTCGATTGCGAGCCTTAGAAAAAATAAAGCACGATAAAGATCGAGTTGCTCGTCATTATAACAAAAAGGTTGTTGCCAAGTCATTTGAGGAAGGGGATCTTGTTTGGAAATTAATACTGCCGATCGGGTCCAGAGATAACAAGTTCGGCAAGTGGTCACCTAATTAGGAAGGTTCTTTTCAGATTCATCGATGTGTTCCTCGTAATGCTTATTTGTTAAAAGGATTGGATGGAGAAATTTATGGCAGAGCTCTTAACGGCAAATACTTAAAGAAATATTATCCAAGTGTATGGATCGACTCATGATCGGCCTTCCAGCCGATTTATGACCACAGCCGATGTACAACGCATCGCCTCTAGATGGCCGATATATACTATCATCCTTAGTTCAAATTTTACAACATGAGCCCTCATCTTCTAAAATTTGGGGGGCATATATATATACAAGTGCGAAATTTTTCAAGATTTTTCTTCAAGATTCTTCACGTTTATCAGATTGCTTCAAGTTTATTCTTCACGATTCTTCAAGTTTGTCAGATTGATTCAAGGATTCAAGTTTATGGACTTCAAAAAAATTTTCAAGCTTGGACTTCTTCAGATTTGTTCAGATCAAATTCGGCTGACTGGCCGATGAGATTTATGTTAATCAAAACAGGAGGTTATCTGTTTACAAGAAGGACACAAACTATATTACATCACCCTATAAAGTTCTCAATAGCTGTAATGGCCTTACGACGAATTTGGTCAATATCTTCTATTGCTTGGGCGTCATCGGCCGTCGACCCTGGAATTGGCTTTAAAGATTTGCTCAGGGTTGCAAGGTACTTGGCCGATGCCTTCAGCTTCGCCGTTTGGTCTTCTATGGCCTTGGGTGATGCAGCTATTCCGGCTTCAACTTCTTGGATTTCTTTGCGGGTGGTTTCTAGCTTCAGCACTAAGTCTGCTTCGAGACGGCGGAGTTCTTCAAGCCTGTTGTTTAGGATAATCGGCTCAACAACCAACTCATCCAACCTAGTTTTGTCAGAATTGATTTGAGCTTTGCTGGCAGCTAAGGCCGATTCCAAGCTTTCACGTTCCCGCCTCTCTGCAATTGTCTCTTTCGCCTTGTGGAGCTTGAATTGGTATTGTTCCAAGAAGATGGCCAGTGTCAAGATCTCCATTAGGTCTTCAGGCAGTTGATCTTGAATTTCTTGTACCTTGATCCTGACAGGAGTGCAATCCTCCACCAAGAATTCCAGCGATGACTCCAGCCGATTGGCGATATCGGACAGCCGGTTCTTCAATTCGTCAGAGATTGACGCCTTGGCTGTGATGGGTGGCTCTTTGTCCTCGTCATCAAGGAATTGGCCGATATCAAAAGAAAATATATCGGCTAAGTTCTGCAAATGTCAACATAGGACATGGTTAGCCTAGTCAGACAAGAAATCGGCAAAGGAATCAAAGTGATCTGGTTTACCTGTGATGGGGCATCAGCTGTGCTTGCATCGGCCTCCTTTTGTTGTCTTGAGATAGTGGGCGAGGGGGTTGGCCGATGTGGTGCAGGTGATGGAGCTCGCGGCTGAAGAAAGACAAGAAAAAGGGGATCAGATCTATGTTACTAGAGGGATAATATAAAGATTAACTCTTACCGAAGCAATCGGAGAGGGTAGTGGAGAAGGAGACGGTGTTCTCAATTGGGCCTTGTCATGTTCACGCCTTTGCAAGGTTGTCTTCTTAGTTCTTGCCAAAGGGGCCAATTGAGTTCTCTCTTTCAGCAAAGACGATGCGACGACCTGAAAAGGATATCAAGTTATAGTATACCAGCGGAAGGAGAGTATATAAATTCAAGAAAGGGATTGTGTTAACCTTGTGGACTGCATGTCTGGTTCTCCTTGGTTGGGCAGTATCGGCTTGGTCATCGGCCGGTGGGATCGTAGTGGTCTTGGCCGATGGTTCTTTAGCAGTGTCGGCCGATGGATCTTCTTCTTCAGGCAGATCGACAGCTGCTGCATCGACCTCTTCCTCCATTACTTGTTCATCGAGGAATTCTTCCATAGAGGGGTCTAGTTCATCAACTTAGGCTTGATCATCAGTCTTGGGTAATGTGGATAAAAGGGCTCAACCATAATCGATCGCAGTCGCCCAGATTTGGTACTCTGATTTCCAGGGCTTTGCTCATAGTCAGGGTCGATGAAATTGTACCCCTGCTCTCCAAAAGCCGATGAAAGTGTAGGCTGATTGGGAGTTGTCCTAACCCACATTGTCTGGCAGCCACCATGGGGTTGTAGAACTCATATGATAGATTGGTGCTTCTGCCTTGAAATATGCCTACTGGGAGCAGGCAGGGAGTGATGTCGATCATGAAGATTTCCCTAGAGACCATGTCATCATTCAGTTGGCCCAGGGTCAGATCGGCAAGGAGCTCAAACTCAGAGTCTGAAGGGTACACAAACATGTCCATCTTGGCCAATGGAGGGCCAGTGTAGAATTGGGTGAACCAAGTGAATATGTCTTCAGCCGATTGCTCTGCTCCAGCGTAAATTGAAGCTGCTTCTCCAAAGGACATGCATCTCCTTGTCGAGGGATCCTCATTGTCAGTGTAGTCCGATGGAAAGACTGAGTCTGATAATGGAGGCCGATCGACCATGGTGTTGGTATGGATTGTTAACCACAGTTGGATAAACCACCATGGGCCTCCGTGTGCCACTGTCCGTTTTAACATCAGATCCTGAGTGGCAAAATAAAGCAGCCGATAGACAGCTCCAAGGAGATATCGGCCAAGAGGAATCTATTTCTTTCCAACCAAGGCCTGGGCTAAATGTTGGCAATTCAAAGTAGGGCCGCAGGTTGATCCGCAGAAGACGAATCTCTCTAACCACAGAGTTAGGAAAGCCACATGTTCCCTCTCTGATACAGATCCTTGTTCCATATGTTCAGATATGTATCCAGACCAACCTCCAATTTTCTTGGTCTTCAGCTTATGACTGCCATTGATGAGGAGGTTAAAGGGGTTTATCTCAGAGTGAATGTCTAGTCCTGTCAGCATCTTGACATCGATCAGCGTTGGGGTCATCGGACCTTGCCGGAACAGAAAGGCATTCAGGGTGCTGGACCAGAAGTAGGTGGCTGCTGACATGAGGGGCTCGTTCTTCTTGGTATCGGCCAAAGACAGAGCAATGCACTGGTTGATTCCTATCTCATCCCAATGGACTTGCTTGGCCGCAGCAATCCTCTTGTACCAAGTCCTGTAGCCATTGAGCTTGGACGGCCAAGATCTGAAGGTGTGCTTCCATGAGGCAACATTGGGCTTCACTTCTTTAAAGGGGATTTTGTTTGTCTCCGCATTTATCAACCAGGTTGGGTCGAGATTGCCCATAGGGCCTAGCAGGAACCGATGTGACTTGTCATTGGTGGGAATCAAGATTTGGTTCTTGAAGACCTACAGCGTGGAACAGTGATTAGAAATAAAACACGGGGGGGCAAGAGCAGGAACCCTAGTTTGAAAAACTCGGCGGGAAAACGAAAATGTGAACTCAGAAAGGATTGACTCTCCACGGGGATCTCAGAAGCGTAAAACGGCAGAGAGGCCATCGATATGGTTGAAGAGATTGCCGATGAAGGGGTTGATGCCGATGGGACGTCGAGGAGTCGCCAGAGTCGAGAAGCGCAGGTGGCTGATGAAACGAATGCGCAAGGAAATCGGCGGCGGAGGGCTACGAATCTGGATCTGCGTGGTTTTCAGACAAACCCTAGCGAAGAAGTCGATGGGTTTCTCGGAGCTAATTCCGCCACATTATATAATGAAGTGGAATTGGGGGGCATGTGTTAACAGCAGATTTTCGTAATCTACTCAGAGAGGAAAGAGAAAACCGACGCAGAGAAGAAGGGCCAAGTTGGAGTCGGACCAAGTCTTGTATCGGACTCGGTAAGCGTATCGAACTGAAGAGACTCTAGCAGAAAGGGCGTATCGGCCGATACGGATTCAATATAGCCATCGGCCGATAGAGCCAGAAAGTTGATAGAGTTCGCATGGGCTTGGTTTGGGCTCGAGATAAGCTTCAAGGTGGTTGCCAAATAGAGATAAGGCTCGGTTTTAGGCAATTGTATCTTGTAAATTAAGTAGGTTTAGATCTAATTTTTGGCAAGAGTCTGCCGCAGAGACTTATTTGTTAGTTAGAGATAAGATCGTGTCCTACACGGACCATGTTGTAATCTCCGGTATAAATATCCCGGTAGCTTGTACATAGAAGTTCTCTCTCACAATCACAATCAATCAAAGACAGTTTAATCTACTTTCGGCGCATCGCCAACCCTTGCAAGAGGTTAGTTTCCGGCGAGTTCTTGCTTGCCCAGAGCAGAGGTAAGAACTCGTACCCGACGATCTACATCGTCGGGGCTAGCGTGTCGCTTTAGGCACGTTAAGCCCTGGCGATGTGATCGTCGTTTACCATGTGTTAGCTAATCTCTATGTGGCTTCCTAATTCTGTCTTGCCAGCGATTAACTCGTTTTAGGGTTTATTGCCGACGATAGTCGAATTAGCTTGCTCGTCTAAGATTACCTAAGGCATCTACCATCCCCAAAAGCGATCGACGACTTGATTTTCTTTATGTTAACTCTCGATCTACACTCTGAGTTGCTATCGACCTTAGTCGTGTTTCGAGGTTTAACTCAAAGCCTGTTTTTCGATCGTAATTAAGGATAACATTGGGGTTTTAGCCAGTTTTACCAAATGCATGTGATCATTTATGTTTTTGCATGTATTTGCCACTTATGCAAGCAGATCGGTAAATATAAATATATTTATTACAGGGTATTCTCAGGATTTCTCTGTGATTAGTGTATTTATATTGGCTGATTGACTTGTATAAGTTCGCACTACGGTATTAGCTAGTGTATTTATCTTTATGCAACCCTCATCGGCCGATTCCATTAAATTGTCGTAAACACATTAACATGGGCCGATGGGATTAGATCTATTTTGTCAATTCCATTATATTATAACCTCAAGTAAGCCGATATAGCTCTGCCCTATCGGCTGGGCTTCCACGATGCAACATCGGCCTATCGGCCGATCGGCCATCGTTTCTCACATGGTTTACTTGTTTATTCTTGTTGATTGCAGATCAAATCAACTGGCACGCCCTATACGCACCTAGGCAAGCCGTTGGACCTGTACTGAAGTTAAGCAGATCTCCCAAGCCGCCGTGGAAACGTGGAACCCGCTTTGTTGCGAGGTGGGTCGAAATTCTACGCCAACAATCGCAGACTGACCTCCAAGTAGAACTCTGTCATGCCCGAAAATTCACAAGTAATTTCCAAGCTAATTTGTGCATTAAATCCTCGTCCAGAAATCAACCGAGGTACACAAATTGACAATTTGAATATACGGTATCAAACAAACTAAAGCAATAAATACTTACAGAAGAGGCACTTAGTCCTCACCACGAAGAAAACTACAGCAAAAAAGAAAATCTAGCGAAGCTTCAACTCCACTCCCACAGGCAGCTCAACTGGGATCTAAGCCAAAGGTCTTCTCCTTCTGGATCCTTTCTGTTCAACTGAGTTTTGATGATTATTGCAAGGTGAGTACATGGAATACTCAACAAGCCACACAACAAATATGCAAGTGCAAGGGATACCAAAGATGGCATAATATAAGGTTCATTTGCAAAAGCAGCATTTGGCAAAGAGTTGAGAATTTGTAAAACAGTAGGGTAATTAATTAAATAGTATTAATCAACACTGAACAACACTCCGTGTTGTACAGGCCCAAACCACCACTGAACAACCATGCCTGGTTGCACAGACCCAACCTCCAAACCAGGAATTAGCCATTCCATACCAGGAGCTAAATCGATTATCACCATATATCACATTATTATTATTAATGAGCAAGTGGGACTAATCACGAAAAACATTGTTAGGCTCGCCCATAACCACGGGCACGGCTATTCGAATAGTTTTACTCTGGCCAGAGGTGTACAAATTTACCCACAAGACACAGCCTCAACATCATGTCAACCATGCGTCGCGATACTGGAAAAGTACCGGAATAGAGATTGTGATAAGACACCATGCATAACACAATTCAATGCGGTGCACCGTTCTCGGACCATAGTCACCCCCTTTAAGCCAAGGTATGAACTCCCCAGCGACCCCCGTGGGCTTATCTTTGCCACTTCTCAGTCTGGTGCCCCACAATGAACCACGCTATACACAGCATCCAGCCGTTGCCCACGTTGGCTTGTGGTTAGTACGGTTAATGCTTCACAACAGTAGCTTGCGAACCGGTCCTTAATTGTCATGAGCATGACCATCAAAACCATGTGCTCACAACCCACCATTAATCAGGTTTTAGTTGGACCAATTAATTAATCAATCACGATTAGCCATCGTGAGCTACCATTAAATATCCATCATTAAGAATAGTGAAGCATTAGTTATCCAAATAGTGTGCTAATGTTTCTAAGCATGGCTAAGCAATTATATCTAATATCTAGCTAAACCAATATATAAGGCCCAAGCTAGTCAAATTATAACCCATAGGACAATAAAATCATCTTAGGCCATAACATAAGGAAAAGGCTCGCATCACCCAATGACATTCGAAAATTAATGCATATTTGAATGAAATAGAGAATTTAAATATAGGACCAACATGCTCAAAGGGTTGTGTTTAGGATCCGTGTAACTTGCCTTGCAAACAAGCGTCTTCAATTCGTCTTTAGGAACTTCTCCAACGAACAAACGATCTTCCGAAACGACAAACAACTAAACCTAGAACGCAAAACGAGGAAAACAATAATAAAAACCAAATAAACAGTATAAATAAAATGCATAAATGGGTTGATCTTAAATTTAGATGAATTTAGAGACTTGAATGGCCTCATTCTGAGTTCATATGAATTAGTTATGATTTTTATAAGATTTAATCTAATTAAAGCTTAATTAAAAAGATTAAATAAATTTATAACATAATTTATGAATATTTTTAATAGATAGATCTTGATTTTAGATAAATTTAACAACTTGAACCACATTAATCCGAGTTACGATGAATTAGTTATGAATTAATAAAGTTTTAATCCATTAAAACCTACAACTAAATGATTTATGACATCATATTGTTGAGCTGAAAAGGGTAGAATATGACATCAGCCCTACGAAGAGAGAGAAAGGGCTGGTGACAGGTGGGTCCCACTCGTCATAGAGACAAGTGGTAGACTGGGTCTACCATGAACCAAGTCCACAGAGGTGGTTCACGGTGAACCAAAAGATGGATGATTCAGATTGGTTTGACCCGAGGTTTGACTTGATCGGACGGTTTTGATCTATCCCGATCTAGGGTTTTAGGGCTGCCACGTGGGATCGGAAACGGCGACGTGGCGCTGAGGTGGCGGCTAATTGTGCGACGACGTGGACGCTGACGTGGACGTGCCACGTAGGATTAGGATTTAGGGTGCCGGCACTGGACGACAGCGGCGACGGAAAACGGCGGCACGGCGGCGAAAACCGAGGACACCAACACGAAGAGTAGATCGAGACGGTCCTTTCCCACCCTTACATAACGACGGACGATGAAGAACGGCGGCCGGCGACGAGCTTGAAGCGGCGGAGGCGCTGGGGACGACGGCGACCACGACTCTCCGGTGATCTTCGGCGGAAGAGAATTCTGAAGCACTCTGTGCATCTGACAACCTGAGACAAGAAGCTGGAGATGGACATGATCCATCTAAAGCATTGCACATTAATTTGCACCTGAAACTATCTGAATGTGATGTAGTTGTCTGAAGTATCGACACCAGTGGGACGAGCATGCTGGATGAACTCAGGTAATTGTCATCTCTGCTGCAAATATATATCTGCTTTAGGTTCAGAGACGAGCATGCTGGATGAACTCAGGTACTTGCCATCTCTGTTGCAAATGCATATCTGCTTTAGGTTCAGAGACGAGCATGCTGGATGAACTCAGGTAATTGCCATCTTTGTGCAAATGCATACATGCTTTAGGTTCAGATTTGTGCATCAGGAATCCAGGATGATTCAGTATCTGCCATTGCTTTCAGATCATGCCCGCCTTTTCACTCCTTGTCGTTTATTTGAAGTCTTTTTATTACTTCCGAAAGGAGAGGAGGCTTCGTGCTGTTTTTGTGAGTCCATGATGAATTTCAATTCCTTATTGAAAGGGTACTCTTTCTTTTGATTGTCTACATGGACAGATACAGTCCATAACATTCTGTCGACACGGTCAAGGACTCAGTTAATAATAAAATGAAAATCACTTCCCTTTCATTTTTAAACAGGGTTGTCATGCAACCAGTGAATGCACTAGCTGTTGTGTTATCACATTTACTATAACATCAAAACAATCTACTACTGGAAATTACCAAAGTTTCTAAATGGTTATCAAAACACTTTTACTGGAATTTTTTTATGGTCTTACTGTCCCTCATTGCATTTCTTCACAATTGAAGTTTTCCATCTCTTATGACACGATTTTAGCTTGATAATCTGGAAAAATAGATGACTCAATCTAGAATTTCCTTTTATCCAGGAGGAGATATGGCTTTTTTTTATGCTTCTGTAAGGATTTAGCAGATGGTATTGTTATCCTTGCTGGTATATATTTCTTTAGGCTAATCGCCTATTTATTTGTTGATGATCATAATTGTCACATAAACGGCTATATTTGTATATCATGATGAATCTCCTCATTTTAAATGTCATATGGTAGCATCCTTTGTTTGATAAGGAAAAAATCAGTGTTCTTTACATATTCAGTTAGAGAAGAGCACGAACACTGTTGTTATTTTAGGAAGAATGCTTATATTATGACAGGAGCACTAACATTGCTAGATGCAACTTGTTTATTTCTTTTCAGTTCTGAGGAAAAAGGGCAGGAAAGCTTGTGTTTGTCTGAAAAATGTTCAGACTTGAGGAATACTGTATACCACAACTGAAGTGTTTTAAATTCCCTGTGCCACTTGTGAAATTCAACTATTAATATGTATTGTGTCTTTGTATCTATTCTAGATGTAAAAATACGAGTTTTTGATTTTCATTCTTGGGGAAATTATGATTGCTAGGTGAACATAGGGGAGAGTTTTCTTCTTGTTAACAATTCGGCTATGAAGGCATCTCAAAAATCAACATTACCATCATATTTCTTTATAAAATTTTCAGTATGTTGCTTTCTTAGGAAAAATAACCCACATCTCTGCTCAACGTCGGCAGCAGCAATCTGCTTCGTGTTGGATCAGATTTGTTGAATGCCTGCTTGAGAGATTCACATTGTTCTTTTGAACAATACATTCTGTTCACACACATTCGTGGTGACCATCCGAGGTCACTTCGCAAGGTTGATGAACTGAATAGTGCAACAGATATATTTGAGAGGAAAGGAACTCCCTCTGGTTAAATGTGAATGTACTAACTATAAGCTCATGATAATTCAAGAACTTTACATAAAATAGTGAACTGTAAAACTGAAAGGGTATAATTAATTTCAGCATCAAAATTTAATGAAGATTGGGATATATAGTCTTTTTCGACTTGTGACCACCTTGTTATTCTGATATATGTGATGAATGTAAGTCTGTTATATGTTATAAGCTTCTGAAAACAATGGATGAACTAGGAGCTTGCTCACTGCAGTCATGTTGAACAGGCTAGTTTTTCTCTGAATCAGACCAAATTTCTTCATACTGGAATGTTCTAAATTGTATTTGTGGCCGCTGACGTCAGTAGCTACAGTGTTCAGTCTTGTAGGTGGAGGCACATCTCGATGGTATGGTGGATGGTAATGGTCTGCTGAAGATGTACATGCTCTGAATTTTTTGGGTTGCTCATTTAGATCCTCCATCCCCAACCCCAACCCCAACCTCATCCTGCTGATGCTCATTCATAAACCTTCATCCTCGCTCATATCTGAATTTTCTTTTTAATCATGAATTTGTTTGTGTTCAGGAAACTGAAAAAGGAACAAGAGAAGATTCTGTCAGTGGTGATGGCACCACCGGAATGCCATCCGTAGTCATCATCCTCGACACGGCCATCGTCAACGCTCGTCGCTAACGGCCAACACAAAGGGTAGAGGTGACACAGAGACGTCGACCCGGGATGAGCACACCGCGACTAATGACCGGCTCTGGCGACAGGCGATGGAAAGAATCTTGGCGGTTGATGCCATCTACACTGTGATTTTTCGGACGACGTTTGTATATAAATATGTGTTTGTAACGATGATGGCATAATCAATTATAAAAAGCCATTATACGCGTATTGTCGTGCAGTAAATCTTTTTAAAAAATTTGAAAATATATGTTTTTTCCTTGAATTTGCAAGAAAATACTGGTTTGAAAGTGTATGGTAAAAATATATTGTCATCGCGTTCCTGTTTAGCGAGTCCGTCGCAGCCGTACCGCGCTCACAGGCGGCAACGATATCGCAATTTGGTGAGCGAAGAAGAAGCGTGCGAGAGCACGGTGTGTGATTTCGCGTGGAGGATGGGAACTGGCATTGCTGTGTGGTGAAGTCGTGCAATTAAAATTAATTAACGTCATTAATAATTAATTAATTGATAACTATTTCTTTAATAAATGTTATTAGTAATTAATTAATCATTGTCGTCAGCCCTCAGTCATCTATGTCGCTGGGCAGACGATCTCGCTTGCTGGCCTTGCGAAGTTGCAAGACTAGCACTGCTAATTAATTTCTTAATTGAGTTGCAGTGCTTAAGAAATCAATTAGAACACTAATCAATTAATTAAGACAATCAATTAAAGCACTAATCCATTATTTAATTAAGTTACTAACGGCATTAAGAAATTGGAATTGGCTAGCGATATTGCGGCACTGCCCTGATCCGAGAGCACGGTGGGGCCCGTGGCACCGCCCTAAGAGACCGTGGCGGGGCTCGGCATTTCACGCTCTTTTCAACGAAAACGTCCCAGTCGTCACGCCGTCGTCGCGATGTCCACTTCGCTTTACTCCACCTTGATACCGTCCAAATCGTCGCTGCTCTCTTGCGCGACGATGGCCTACTCGTGTAAAACCGTTCCAACTCATATATTTCTGAGAAAAAAGCTTCAACGGTATAATTTTATTTTTTTTCAAACATTTACGGCCTATATATCAGGCCTAATCACTGTGTTGTAATTTTTTTACTCATGTAAGTATGACCAAGTAACTCTTTTACTTTCGTCATGATTGAATGACTCTAGTATACGTTAGTAATTTTTTTTACTCCCTTCATGATTGGATAATTCCAATACACGTGAATCTTCAAGTAATTGTAATAAAAAAATAATAGGAGCTCTACGCTCACTTACGAAGATCAATTAAGTGTAGTAGAAAAATTGCTATAGGTTTTAATCCTATATGTGAGGCTTTCTAATACATGTAGTAAAAAAATAATCAAGGAAAAATAATTTTACTTAATGTTCTTACGACACAGGGGCATGGCACTATTGCACTTCAAGTAAATAATTTATTCCCTATTTAAAAGGTGCGGATGAATACATCATTCAATTTTCATGTATAGTAAATAATTTATTTATAGTGTATTATGTCTCAGGCAAGGTCTTAGTAATCATTTTATTGTACAATATTTTTAAATTATATATATGTGAGAAGTATGTTTTAATTATGACGTAATCCGGTGCGCTTTAGGACGTCCTATATATACAAGCTAGTACAACAATTTGTGATGATGAAGTAGAAAAATATCAAACAATAGTATTGCAAATATGAAAAATTAACCATACATATATGTATGTGGATTACAGACAGTAGACGAATTGTTTTACATTAATTAATAGACGCGGGTAAAATTATTAAAAACAAAACAGTAGAGGAATAATAATTAAATTAAGACTGCATGCAGAGGCGGGCGGTCGGTAGGGTGTGCTAAAAATGGGCGAGGTAGGAGGAAGCGAAGGCCTTGGCGGCAGCGCCCCTGAGGATGCAGTGATGGTAGAGCATTGCGGCGGCGGCTCCGGCGAAGGGACCCACCCAGAACATCCACAGCTCGCGCCACGCCTTGCTGCTGCCATTGTAAACGACGGCCGGCCCAAGGCTGCGCGCCGGGTTGATGCCAGTGCCGGTGATGGGGATGGTGGCAAGGTGCACCACCAGCACCGCCAACCCGATGGGCAGCGGCGCCAGCACCGGCACGTGCGAGTCCCTGGCCTTCCGCTTCGGGTCCGTCGCCGAGAACACCGTGTACACCAGGACGAACGTGCCCACCATCTCCGCGGCGAGCCCCGCCCCCGCAGAGTACCCCGCCGCCAGCTCGTTGGCACCGCCGCCGTGCCGCGCGTACTGCCCACCACCGTGCAGCCCCCTGGCGAGGCCTGCGCCGCACATGGCGCCGACGCACTGCGCGACCATGTACAGCGCGGCTCGCGGCAGCGACACCCTTCGCGCGAGCAGCATGGCGAAGGTCACGGCTGGGTTGATGTGGCCCCCGGAGATGCCAGCGGTGCAGTACACGAGCACAAATATGAGGCCACCAAAGGCCCAGGAGATGCCAAGCACGCCGGCGCCGGCGCAGGGGTCCGCCTCGGCCGACTGGCGCTTGTGACCGATGACTGTGGTCACAGTGATGCAGACGAAGAGCAGCGTGGCTGTAAACTCCGCAATGGCGGCGCGGTAGAGTGACCACTTACCTAGCTCGCCGGTGTCCACCAGCGGCGCGGGAGGAGGATCCTGGTAGTCCTTAGGGTTGCTGCTGCTGCCGCTGCCTGCAGCCATTGCTAACAATTCAAATGAAATGAACCTACAATTATATATATATATCGATGCACTGTGAACTGAGTCCAATTGAATGATCGATTGATGTATATATAGGATACTTACTCTAGGGGCTGTCTATATGATATTTGATAGAAAAAACACTTCAACATCTTACAAACTCTGGCCTATTAATTATATCGCTTTGAGATTAGTGCAGCACTACTAACCCTAAAATCCTTTCACAAGGTCACTGGAGTTGAGGAAGAAGCCCATTGAAGTACGAATCACGAAGTAGATTTGAAGGTTAGAAATTTACAAAATTTTATTCCTATTTTCCTTTCGTATGAGCTTTAGCAATTTCGTATTTAATAGGAGTAACTGACATTGGAACTGTTTATCCTCAAACTTTGATCTGTAGTCTTTTTTACCAAAAAAGTTAGAAATTACTATTACTTAAATAGATATTATATTATCAAATATTATCACTACTCTTAAGCTTGAAACTTTTGTTCTTCCTAGTTAACTATTTACGAGTAATTAGTGGTAAAAAGTCAAAGTGATATGAAACTGAGGGAGTAGTAATTAATTGCCCCTATATATTATTCCTACGACCGTAGTAGTACTACACATCATACTGCTCGCTGGATGCAAAACGCTCCATCCATTTCACATGTCCATTTTCTTTATGGTTTTCGCTTCAAAAGTTATTGGGAAAAAGCTGAGAAGAATCAAATCCTCTTTGCTTATTCGTGAAGGAATACATATACACTGAATTTATAATTATTTATGCACATACAGTATCTGTTGGAGGGATCTCGGATCTTCGGCAGTTTTGCCTTCTCTTTAATTTAATTAATTTCAGATTTGCTCCGATCGATGGATTGCTTTTGATAACAGGTGGGCATAAAGCACCATTTCCATTTTACAAAGTTGATTCATACATTCATCAGTACTATTATATGTGCTAAACTACAATTTCTTTACAAAGGTAATCTGCTCTTTCTTTATCTTTCTTTCTTTCCTTCTTTCTTAATTTCTTTCAACTTCTCCCATCAAGCCCGCTTTATTATTGTTCTGAAACATCCAAAATAAATTAGCAGTACGTCCAATTGACAGATATAACGGTATTAGCATGGTGTTGGCGCAGAATTTCGACCCGTCCAGCAACCAAACGGGTTCCACGTTACCACGGCGGCCTGGGAGATCTGCTTAACTCCAGTGCAGGTCCAAATGGCTTGCCTAGTCGTAAGTAGAGCGTGCCAGTTGATTTGATCTGCAATCAACAAGATTAAACAAGTAAACCATGTGAGAACCGATGGCCGATCGGCCGATAGGCCGATGTTGCATCGTGAAGGCCTGGCCGATAGGGCAAACCTATATCGGCTTACTTGAGGTAGTAATAAGATAGAACTAATAAAGTAGATCTAATCTCATCGGCCCATGTGATCATGTTTATAGCAAATTACTGGAATCGGCCGATGAAGGTAACATGAAGATAAATACACTAGCTAATACTCTAGTGTAAACTTATACAAGCCAATTGGCCAATATAAATATACCAACCGCAGAGAGATCCTGAGAATACCCTGTAATCAATGTATTTATATTTACCAATCCGCCTGCATAAGTGGCAAACACATGCAAGAACATAAAATAATCACATGCATTAGGTAAGACCGGCTGAAACCCCGGCGCTATCCTTAATTACGATCAAAAACAGGCTTTAGGTTAAACCTCGAAACACGACTAAGGTCGATAGCAACTCAAAGTGTAGATCGAGAGTTAACATAAAGAAAATCAAGTCTTCGATCGCTTTTGGGGATGGTAAATGTATTGAACAATTTAGCCAAGCATAAGAATTAAACCATCATCAGCCAAAAACCCTAAAACGAGTAAACCGCTGGCAAGGCTTAATTAAAATACCTGTCAAAACTATTCAAGACATGATAATCGACGATCACATCATCGAGGCTTAATGTGTCTAAAACGACACATTAGCCCCGACGATGCAGATCGTCGGGGACGAGTTCTTACCTCTGCTCCGAGGAAGCAAGAACTCGTCGAAGAAGACCTCTTGCGAGGGTTGGCGATGCGCCGAAAGTAGATTGAACTGGTTTTTGTGTGATTGATTCGAGAGAGCTTACATGTACAAACTATCGGGATATTTATACCCGAGGTTACAACAGAACCCTTGTAGGGCACGATCTTATCTACAACTAACAAACAAGTCCTTGCGGCAGACTTAAGCCACAGATTAGATCTATACTACTTAATTTACAAGATACAATTGCCTAAAACCGAGCTTTATCTCTATTTGGCAACTTCCTTGAAGCTTACTTCGAGCCCAGACCAAGCCCACGTTGACACTGTCAACTCACAACCCGCATCGGCCCATGACCAAACCAAATCCGTATCGGCCGATACGCTCTTTATAGCAACACCTCCCCAGTCCGATACGGTTACCGGGTCCGATACGAAGCCTGGTCCGACTCCAACTCAATCCTTCTTCTCTGCTTCGGTTTCCTCTTTCCTTTCCGAGTCGATTACCAAAATCCGTCGTCAACACATGCCCCCCAATTTCGCTTCATTATATAATGTGGCGGAATTAGCTCCAGGGAACTCATCGACTTTTTGCTAAGTCTAACCTGAAAACCGCACAGATCCAGATTCGAACCCTTTCGTTGCCGATTCGACAAACCCCTCGTGTTCTTCAATTCCGGCGACCCCTCGGCGTCTCGTCAACATCAACCCCCTTCACAGCGACCCCTCCAACAACAACGATGGCCTCTTCCCCGTTCTACGCCTCCGAGGTCCCTGCGGTAAGTCAATTCCTCCAAAGTCCGCATTATTACCTTTTCCGCCGATTTTCCCAAGTTAGGTTTTTACTTCCTGCCCCCCTCAGGCCTTATATTTTCATCGTTGTTCTCACGATTTAGGTCTTCAAAAACCAAATCTTGATTCCCACCGACGATAAATCCCATCGCTTTCTCCTGGGCCCCATGGGCGACTGCGACCCAACCTGGCTAATCAACGCCGAGACTGACAGAATCCCCTTCAGACAAGCCAAGCCCACTGTTTCGGCGTGGAAGCACACCTTCAGGTCATGGCCATCAAAGCTAAACGGATACAGGACCTGGCACAAAAGGATTGCTGCCGTCAAACAAGTCCACTGGGACGAGATTGGAATCGGCCAATGCATAACTCTGTCCCTGGCCGATACCAAGAAGAACGAGCCACTAATGTCAGCTGCCAGCTACTTCTGGTCAAGTACCTTGAACGCCTTTATGTTCAAGCAAGGTCCGATGACCCCAACCCTCATAGATGTCAAGGTACTCACAGGACTAGACATCGACTCTGAGGTTAATCCCTTCAGCCTCCTAATAAATAGTAGCCACAAACTGAAGACCAAGAAGATTGGAGGCTGGTCTGGGTACATTTCTGAACATATGGAACAAGGATCAGTCTCAGAGCGAGAACATGTAGCTTTCCTAACATTGTGGTTGGAAAGGTTTGTCTTCTGCGGATCAACCTGCGGTCCTACCACAAATTGTCAACATCTAGCTCAGGCTTTGGTCAGCAAGAAGCAAATCCCTCTTGGCCGATACCTTTTAGGAGCTGTATATCGGCTACTCCATGTTTCCACACAAGACTTGATGCTAAAACAGACTGTGGCTCATGGAGGACCATGGTGGTTCATTCAACTCTGGCTAACCATATACACCAACACCATGGTTGATCGGCCACCTCTATCAGATTCTCGCTTCCCATCGAAATATGCCGATCACGAAGACCCCAGGACCAGAAGATGCATGTCCTACGGGGAAGCAGCCTCCATCTACCCCGGCGCAGATCAATCGGCCGATGACATGGCTACATGGTTCATCCGTTTCTTCACCGGCCCTCCATCAGCCAAGATGGATATGTTTGTCTATACATCGGACCGAGACTTCGAGCTTCCAGATGATCTGCAACTGAGCTTAATAAATGATGACATGGAATCAAGGGAATTATTCATGATCGGCCTCACTCCATGCCTGCTCCCAGTAGGCGTCTTTCAGGGAAGGAGTACCAGCTTGTCTTATGAGTTTTACACCCCAATGACAGCTGCTAGACAATGCGGGCTCGGACAACTTCCCATTAGCTTGCATCTTCATAAGCTCCTAGAGAGCAGAGGCACAGTCCCATCGGCCCTGGTTATGAACAAAGCAATGGAAATCGAGCTCCCCAATCTTGGTGACTGCGATCGGCTGCATCTGAATGCCTTCGTGCACATTAACTTCCAAACTTGGTGGCAAGAGTGGGCCGCTCACATCTTTCATCAATCGGCCAGGTTCTATGTGACAGAACTTATCCAAGGCATCAGCCCTCAAGTCCCAGATGAGCCGATTCCATCTGTGAGCAACAGTGGACGGAAGATCTTCTACGCTCAAGCCATAGCTCCATCGGGGTCAACCATCCTGGAATCCATCATCGGCCTCACTGCCCCAAAAGTGGCGTCACTTCTCCAAGGTCCGATGCCTAAAGAAAACCCCAAGAGAAAAGCGCCGGCCAAAGGCAAATCGCAGAAAGCCAGCAAGAAGGCTAAAACCGATGACCAGGCCGATGCCGAAGAGCTAGACCCCTCCTTGGAAGAATTCCTCGAAGAACAAGTGATGGAGGAGGAAGTCGATGCAGCAGCGGCCGATGCACACGAAGAAGAAAACCCATCGGTCGAAACCACCCAAGAGCCATCGGCCAAAACTGCTGAGATCCCACCGGCCGATGACCAAGATGATGCCCCACAACCAAGAAGGACCAGGCACGCAGTTCGCAAGGTCAATATACTCTCTTCTTTGTGTTTGCATAATCTCCTTGCACTGTCACACTTTAACTTCCTATCCTTTTCAGGCTGCGGTGTCGTCTGTGTTAAAGGAGAGAACTCAATCGGCCCCTCTGCCAAGAACCAAGAAAACAACTTTGCAACGGCGCGAACGAGCCAAGGCACGATTGAGGACCCCTTCTCCTTCTCCAACACCCTCTCCGACTGTCTCGGTAAGAGTTGATTTGTTCGCATTATTTTCCTAATCATATAACCCTATTCACCAATTTCCTGCTTTTTCAGCCTAGGGCTCCATCACCTTCACCACATCGGCCAACCCCCTCGCCTACTATGTCAACACAGCAAAGGGAGGCCGATGCAAGCACCACCGATGCTCCAACACAGGTAACCACGATTACCCTGATCCCCTTTCTGCCGATTCCTGATTAACAAGGCTAACCTCGACCCATGTTGATATTTGCAGAACCTAGCCGATATGTTCTCCTTTGATATCGGCCAGTTTCTTGATGATGAGGACAAGGAACTACCCAGCACAGCCAGGGCACCAATCTCTGATGATCTGAAGAACCGGCTGACCGATATCGCCAATCGGCTGGAGTCCTCGCTGGAGTACTTGGTGGAAGATTGCACCTCCATCAGGGTCAGGGTACAAGAAATTCAAGACGAACTGCCTGAAGACCTGATGGAGGTCCTAACACCGGCCATCTTCTTGGAGCAATACCGATTCAAGCTCAACAAAGCCAAAGAAAGACTCGCAGAGCGACGAGAGCGTGACCAACTGGAATCGGCTTTATCCGCCAGCAAGGCCCAAGTTAACGCTGACAAAACCAAGCTGGACGAGTTAGCGGTAGAGCCGATTGTCTTGAAGCACAAACTTGAAGAGCTCCGTCGCCTCGAGGCAGAGCTGGTATCGAAGCTGGAATCGACACGTCGAGAAATCCAAGAAGCCGAAGCCGGAATAGCTGCATCCCCTAAAGCCATAGAAGATCAGACGGCAAAGCTCAAGGCATCGGCCAAGTACCTCGCGACCCTAAGCAAATCACTGAAACCGATCCCAGGGACGATGGCCGATGACGCCCAGGCTATTGAAGACGTCGAGCAGATTCGCCGTAAAGCCATTGCTGCTATTGCGGACTTCATAGGGTGATGTAGCATATGTTATTTTTATAATATATAAACATACACCTTATCGGCCATGCAGCCGAATTTGTTTTGAAAATTCTTTTGAAAATTCCAGCCTAATTTATTGCTTCTGAAATCCTCTCACACCTTATCGGCCGTGCAGCCGAATTTGTTTTGAAAATTCCAGACACATATATCTTTAATACGAACAATCTCATTATAAACAATCTCATCGGCCAGAGAGCCGAAGTCAATCGCCAAACTGAAAAATCCTTGAAAATTCCTGTATATATATATGCCCCCCAAATTTTGGAAGATGAGGGCTCATATTCTGAAATTTTGAACTAAGGGCGATAGTATTTACCGGCCATCTAAAGACGATGCTTGACTACATCGGCTGTAATCATAAATCGGCTAGAGGGCCGATCATGAGTCAATCCAGATACTGGGATAATATTGTTTCAAGTATTTGCCATTGAGAGCTCGTCCATAAATCTCGCCATCTAATCCCTTGAGCAGATAGGCATTGTGAGGAACACATCGATGAATTCGAAAGGGGCCTTCCCAATTAGGTGACCATTTGCCGAATTTATTATCTCTGGAGCCAATCGGCATTATTAATTTCCATACAAGGTCTCCTTCCTCAAACGATTTGGCAACGACCTTTTTATTATAATGACGGGCTACTCTATCTTTATCACGCTTGATTTTCTCTAAGGCCCGTAATCGAACATGTGCCAAATCATCCAATTCATCAACCATAAGATTATGGTACTCATCGGCTGTCAAGTCGTCTTGCAAAGCAATCCTTCTTGAGCCGATGGCGGTTTCCCACGGCAGTACAGCTTCATGCCCGTAGACCAGCTGATAGGGAGGCACTTGGATTGCACCATGGCAAGCCATCCGATACGCCCAAAGGGCATCGGCCAGCGTTGTATGCCATTGCCTCGGCTGTTCGTCAATTTTCCTCTTGATTAATTTGATTAAAGACTTGTTGGAAGCCTCTGCCTGCCCATTAGCCTGCGCGTAGTAAGGAGAAGAATTGAGTAATCTGATGCCCATGCTGTCAGCAAATCGGACGAACTCGTCGGACACGAAGATTGATCCCTGATCTGTAGTTATTGTCTGAGGTAACCCAAACCGATATATGATATGCTCCTTGACGAACTGAATAGCGTCTTTGGAATCAACCTTCTTGAGAGGAACGGCCTCAACCCACTTTGTGAAGTAATCTGTAGCCACTAATATATACTTGTGTCCCTTACTTGATGGTGGGTTAATCTGGCCGATCATATCTATTCCCCATCCACGAAACGGCCACGGCTTTATGATTGGATGCATAACCGATGCCGGTGCTCTCTGAATTGCTCCAAATTTCTGACAATCCTGACATCCTTTATAATACTTGAAGCAATCTTCTAGCATGGTTGGCCAAAAATATCCGACGCGCTTCATCAGCCATTTCATTTTATGGGCCGATTGATGGGTGCCACAAATCCCTTCATGTACTTCGCTCATAACGGTTTTAGCCTCCTCAGGACCTAGGCATTTGAGTAGGACACCATCAACCGTCCGATAATATAGGTTATCGTCCAATAAGACATAGTGTAAAACTTTATATTTCATTCTGCGTGACGCCGATTGGGAAGGGTTTCTCAAATACTCAATGATATCAAACCTCCAGTCATCGGCGTGCACGAGAGCAATCTGAATTGGAACGTCTTTAGCCATCGGCCTGTATCCCGATGCCCCCTGAGCTAAATCATTGGCTTCGAAATTCTGCTTCCTGGGTATGTGCCTCATCGTTACGATCCGGAAACCGTGTAATAACTCTTTGCACTCCTCATTGTAGACTTTGAGAATATCGTCTCTGCACTCATACTCCCCAGAAAGTTGACTAATTACTAGCTGTGAATCACCAATGATTTCCACGGCATCGGCCTCGACTTCTTGTAATAACTGCAAGCCTTTAAGCACCGCTTCATATTCTGCTTGATTGTTGGTATAATAAGGCTTGATAGTGAAAGCGAACTCAAAACTTGCCCCCCGAGGGGATATGATGACTAGGCCGATACCGCAACCGTGTCTGCAGACGGATCCATCGAAATATAACGTCCACGGCACAATGTCTGCATATGCAACTGAGTCATCTCTATGTTGAACGATGAAATCGGCCAGGGCTTGTCCTTTGATCGCTTTGGCCGATTCATATCGAAGATCAAACTCTGTTAAAGCAAAGATCCACTTCCCGACTCGTCCTTTCAACACAGGGGCCGATAGCATGTATTTCATCACATCGGCCTTGCTCACCACTATGCACTCGTTGGAAAGCAGGTAATGCCTCAATTTAGTACATGAAAAATATAAACAAAGGCATAATTTCTCCACCGGCGTGTACCTTGTCTCAGCGTCTAACATTCTCCTGCTGAGATAAAAAATAGCTCTTTCCTTGCCGTTAACATCTTGAACCAAGACTGAGCCGATGGATTTCTCATCGGCTGACAAGTACAATTTGAATGGGACTCCTTTTTGTGGAGGAATTAAGACCGGCGGAGAAGTTAAATATTCTTTGATATCGTCTAGCGCTTTCTGTTGCTTGTCACCCCATATGAATTCTTCGTCGTCCTTTATTTTCAACAGTGGAGTGAATGGCTCTATACGGCCCGACAAATTTGATATAAAACGCCGGACGAAGTTGATCTTGCCAAGCAGAGACTGTAACTTGGTCTTGTTTTCTGGAGGCTTGATTTTCTTGATGGCATCGATGTTCTTCTGTGTGATTTCAATCCCCCTTTCATGGACCAAGAAACCCAAAAACTGACCGGCCGATACGCCAAAGGCACATTTGTTAGGGTTCAACTTCAAACCATATTTCCTTGCCCTTTCTAGTACCTTGCGTAAGTCGGCCAAGTGCATATCATGTTCTCTTGACTTTACGACGACATCGTCTATATAAACTTCAATCAGAGAGCCAATAAGATCATGAAAAATGTAATTCATAGCCCTCTGATACGTAGCTCCAGCATTCTTCAAACCAAATGTCATGACGACCCATTCATATAGGCCGATTGCCCCTGGGCACCTGAAGGCTGTCTTATGAATGTCCTCTTTAGCCATAAAGATCTGGTTGTAACCCGCGTTTCCGTCCATGAAACTAATGATCTTATGCCCAGAAGCAGCGTCGACTAGCAAATCGGCCAACGGCATAGGGTACTCGTCTTTGGGCGTCGCCTTATTTAGATCTCTGAAATCGACGCATACCCTTAGCTTGCCGTTCTTTTTCAATACCGGAACTATGTTGGAGACCCACTCCGCGTATCGGCAGGGCCTGATAAAGTTGGCGTCGTAAAGTCTTGTGATCTCTGCTTTTATGGCTTCGTGCATATCGGCCTTAAACCTCCGAGGAGCTTGCTTAAAAGGCCGATAGCCTTGTTTGATTGGTAGCCGATGTTCTACAATCGATCGGCTTAATCCTGGCATCTCATGGTATTCCCATGCAAAACAATCTCTGAATTCTTTCAAAAGATCTATCAAATTATTCTTGTATTCCTTTGGCAAATTAGCGCTTACATACGTCGGCCTAGGCCTATCACCTATTCCTATATCAATTTCTTCCAATTCATCGGCCGACGTAAAACCTTGTCCCAACTTGCCGTCTAACTCATCCACCGCGTCATCTGTGTAGGGGTCATTGTCAACGGCGGATGGTGCATCTTCGCTAAAGTAACCGCTTGTCTTGGTCTTCAATTGCCTCGATGTCGCAGTCGGTTACCTTGAGGAAATCGGCGTCCCAGACTCGCCCGGACAAGCAGTCGATTCCCTCCATCTCCCAAACTGCGAGATCGGCATTGGCGACATGTACTGACCGATCGGCCTGCACGATCTCGACTTGGTCTCCTTGCCATTGCATGAGGCATTGGTGCATTGTTGAAGGGACACAGCAATTTGCATGGATCCAATCTCGTCCCAACAACAAGCTGTAGGAACCCTTTCCATCGAAGACGAAGAAGGTGGTGGGGATTGTTTTGCTGCCCACGGTGAGCTCCACGTTCAGGACCCCCTTCGCCTCGGACGCGTTGCCACCGAAGTCCTTTAATACCATATTTGTCTTGATAAGATCCTCAGGTACTTTTCCAAGCTTCCTGAAGGTTGTGTATGGCATTAAATTGACTGCTGCGCCACCATCGACCAGCATCTTCGTCATCGGCCGCCCGTTGATGAATCCTTTGATGTACAACGGCCGTAGGTGTCTGTAGCTGGCGTCAACTGGTTTGTCGAAGGTGGCTTGATCTGGTGACAACCGTAGCCTGGCTGAACTTTGTTTTTCATCAGCCATTGCTTCATCGGCCGCCTGCACACTGTATTCTGCTGGCAATATAAACACCATGTTAACAGGCGCCGATGCCGTTTTCTTACCTTTTGAAGCTGAGTAGCCCTGAGCTGTATTGGAGGTGCCCTCATCGGCCTTGGTCACCGTGGATTTTATTCTCCACTCTTTTCTGGTCTTGGTTGGCCGATGGGGTATTTCAGCTTGTTGCTCTTGGATTTGCTCTTTCCTCCTCAACCTCTGAACCCGCCGCTTCTGTGTCTTGGTGAATACGTCGCTTGGGCACCATTGGGGGTTCTGGACTTGCTCCTCATCTTCATCGTGTTGATCTTGGTGCATCGGCCCCAGCCTTTCATGTATAGATTTCCGTTGCTTGGCCGGCCGATGCGTTTGTCTGCTTGAGCTGCCCTGATAAGAATCTTCTGTACCACTGCATGCAGGGCATTCCTGGATAGATGGCAACCTCATCCCTTCATTCCAGCAGAAGCGAAAAAACTCGCACTCCCAGTGTGGGTCGTAGGAGTTGTCTTGATCAGCTTGGTCTTGAGCTTGTTCCTCCCGCCTTCGCTGATATTTTCTGATCAGATCCTCAGAGGTCTGATGAGGCCGTTTGCCAGTCCGATGACCACCGCCATCGGCCCTGTCCGCCCGCACCATGTTGACTGGGAACGGGTGGCCTTCAATCTTCATCGGCCGCTTGGCATCATCGATTTTAATTCTGCCCTGCTCGATGGCCGATTGGATTTGTTGCCGGAAGATCTTGCATTCATTCGTATGGTGTGAATAGGAATTGTGCCACTTGCAATATCTCCTTTTCTTGATGTCTTCGGCCGATGGCAATACGTGACCTACTGGCAGCTGAATCTGCTTTTCTTGCAACAGCAGGTCAAATATCTTATCGGCCTTGTTGATGTCGAAATCATATTTATCTTCCTTATCTCCTTTCTTGGCCCACTGGCAAGTTGTTGATTTCTTCATCCGGGCCCACTCGACTAGGTCGACATCAGCGTCTTCATCGTCTTCATCGTCGGAGGCGTACTGATAAACAGTGTTAATTTTTTTTGTGAACTTCTTTGCCTCCTGGAATCGCTGCTCGTGGGCCGATACACGTTGTGCC
>BDMV01000001.1:17290053-17579701 GCA_008326285.1 Oryza officinalis | reverse complement strand
CACTACACTAGATAAGGTCACCTGTGACGGGCCCAAACCCGCACCTTTGACGGATTTGGGCTTGGTCAGTGATCAGTGGTCACTGGTGAGTCCTGTCACCTTTGACGGCTGGCCGGCCGTCAGAGGTGACAAACATCTCTGACGGGAAAATAAATAGACGTCCGTCAGAGGTGTTGGTCCCCGCTAGCTTAGGACCAGTTAGAACCCGTCACAGGTATCTCATCTCTGACGGACACATAAACAAAAGGCCGTCAGAGGTATTAGTCTCCGGTAGTTAGAATCCGTCACAGCTGGGCTACCTGTGACGGGCAAGAAAGTAAAGGCCCGTCACAGGAGAGTCAGCTCTGACGGTCGCGGTTTACGAATCCGTCACAGGATGATTACCTGTGACGTCTTTTTTTTATGACCCGTCACTGATGTGTTAAATCCCGAAAAAAATAAATACTAAATATTGGCTAGCCTCAGGATTTGCTAGCCATGCCCTCTGAAAAACAGAAAGATCACAGATACATGCCAGCCAGCGCCAATATCACATGCATTCATCAATTCATCAATTCATTCATCAATTCATTCATCATTTGCATCCCATTTCCCCCAAAATCACCCAAAAAGCATTAGATTTCAGATCCACTATGGCCTCAGTTCTGTTCTGTTCAAGCATTCTGCATCAATTAGTATCATTTGCATCAAGGACAAAAAAACAGAGGGAATCAGCTAAGACAGAAGGAGAAGCAAGTGTCCCAAAAAAACAAGTGCACATAATATGTTCTTATACATAAGACCAAGTGTAGATAGTCTGTTCTTAAGCATCCATTCATTCATCAATTCATTCATCATTTGCATCCCATTTCCCTCAAAATCATCCAAAAAGCATTAGATTTCAAATCCACTATGGCCTCAGTTCTGTTCTGTTCTGCATCAATTAGTATCATTTGCATCAAGGACAAAAAAACAGAGGGAATCAGCTAAGACAGAAGGAGAAGCAAGTGTCCCAAAAAAACAAGTGCACATAATATGTTCTTATGCATAAGACCAAGTGTAGATAGTCTGTTCTTAAGCATCGACAAAAAGGTTAAGTGTAGATAGTTTGTTCTTATGCATAAGACAACCAACAATAAAACCTAAAAATGGACAAGTGTAGATAATATGTTCTTATTCATCACTGGCCATTTAAGTCCATCCAAATGAACGACACAACAGGGCAACGCAAAATACGCATGTCATAAAAAACGACAAATAATTTGAAAATGGAGGGAGTAGTAAAGAGGTAATGTTCCAAATCAGTTTTAAATCTCTTTTCTAAGAAAATATACACAGGTGACCATATCCATCCAGTGAAAGTAAATTACATAGCATACCGTACCACAGAACCATAGAAACAACTATTTTTATATCACAGAAAATTGGATAACTGTTTTGTTCACGACATCACAAGTAGCCCAGTTCAATCGTCTATTACACGTGAAAACGTCCTTTCTTGTTCATTATTTGGGCGAGAATGAAGGCGCACAGTTCGCCTCTGATAGCAGGAGGGTTGATGGGTGAAACCTTCCAGGCAGCTCTACCTTTCTGTTCAATAATACATAAGTTAGCACGTTTATAAGATTAATATTTGGTATTGAAATGTTTGAATTTGCCATTAGCAACAACCTCAGGGTCGAAATTTTTGACCTCTCTTAGAAGTGTCGACATATTGTGGCACACGTGGAAACCGCACTGGTCCCCGATCTGTTGTGCGCATGCGAATTTGGTGTCATGATAAAGTTGGTCCTTGCCCTCCTTGTACCTACCACCCTTTTCCACATATGGTCCCCAAGCCATATTTAAGGCCTTGATGATTTCAGTGAAATTATACTCCTTTGCCTTACTTGAGTTAAGGTAGTAGACCCTACTCCATTTAGGTACAATGACTAGGAGAACCCAATGTCGCCTACGCGGTGGTTATGTAGCATTAGTAATAAGAAACTTAGCTTCAACAACAATATACACGAAATGATTATTGTCTTCTTACTCTTGATTGTGCGCGCACATGATGTACTCCTTGTCTTGGTGGGCCCATAAGCACCGGTTCACGTAGTCAACCAATTCATTGAAGTTATTTTGCAGATTGACCTCATTGACCATTGATGGATCAAGGAACCCAACTTGATTACCAAGGCGACGACCCTCGATCCAACACAACCTTAAAACAATTACGTATTAGCACTAATTTAGACGATAGTCCATTAATATCACAAGGAGGAAGGTTTGCACTTACAAGGAGTAGCATTTCAGAAGTCCTGTGTCTAACTTCCGAATCCTGAATAGGTCGAAGAGGTCATCAAAGCCTATAGTTACATAGGCAGGCGACGATAGGAAGGGCTGGTGGTCGTGATGTCCAACTATGCATGACTCCCTCATTTTCCGCTTGGCATTGCTTAGCTCCATGTACTGTTTGTGTAGCTCTCGGCAAGCAATACCCATCACGGCCAACACATTGCGGATGTCTCACCGATGACGGCAAACATAAGGACCCGTCAAAGGTGACGGTCATCTGTGACCAATCCGTAGGCCCGTCATTGGTATGCCGTCACAGATGTAGGGTTCTGGTGTAGTGACGTATGACTACTCCATCCAACCAAACGACCGAAACGGCAGAAAAGCACAGTACGTGACGGCATGAGGCTTCGTACAACGTTGCGCATGTTGCTGACGCCGTGTACTTCGCAGTCGTCTGAAAGTTAGATGCTCAGGTCGTGTGTGTAGCATTTTTGTATTAGTATATATGCAAACCGAAATTAATGAGGGTTCTATGGTAGAGAAAAACGATCGAAAACTATATATCGGAAAACGTTTGAAGCAATATTATTACTTGTCTGAACTATAATTTCTCAAAATTTTAAAATTGAAAATGTAGATTGTAGTGGAAGCGAAACGAATGATTTAATTATGTGAAACAAATATAAATAATTAATATGTATACGTCTTGAGGTGGTATGTGCGTAATGGTGCTCTCGGTGACACAGGGTGCTCTGCCCGAGTTGAGCACCGTGGCAGGAATTTGCACGTCCTCCTAGCCCCATGTCTAGCCTCACGTGCACAAATGGTAGTGCTCACCTTACCATCGAGCAGACAGATAGTCATAGGCAAGGCGTGCACAGTACATCCAAAATCCGAAAGAGAAAGGCCCACTCCTAAGGTAGCTGGACTGGTGGTCATGTGCACGAGAGGTGGCGGCATGCATCATACGTAGTACTAGACTTTGCCAGAAGCCGCCGGTCTACATGGCTCTTTGGGATCGGCTTGTGTCGTCCATGCATCTGGGCGGTCCCAAAGGTGGCTCAGTGTTGGTGCAGGAGGAAGGGCCCACCAGCTGCTTTGTTGTCGGAATTGGCACAGTCAGACTCGACCTCATCAACAATGGTGACACGAGCCTCTTTTGGACCTCCAGCCATGATCCTAGGCAGGTGAAGCTTGCTTCGATGCAAGAAAGCGAGACATGGGATTGGCACATCAAGATCTAGGGAACCAGGTGTTTTGCTAGCTATGTTGGCTTAAAGCTTTGATCGCACGGCTTAACCTGATCAAACGAGTAAATGCCACTAGTACAGAAACGCCTATAGGTGCCGGTTGGGAACTGGCTATAGGTGCCGGATTCCCAGTCGGCACCTATTACTCGGCACCTTTGCCTCAATCTTATTGGTGCCGGTTTTAGAACCGGCACCTATACTATTAAAAAAATAAAAAAAAAAGGCCCCCTACAGTGCCGCCGGCCTTCTCCACCGCCGCCACCACCACCTCGCCCGGCCTCCACGCCGCCACTTGGACGTGCCTGTCTCCACACCGTCAGCTGCCACCCAACGCCGCGCCGGAAGAGGAGGAGAAGGGAAGGGGGGAGGTCCCCTGGGAGAGAGGAGGCCGGCGAGATCCAGACCCCCTCCACCACCACCACCGTCGCCGTCACCTCGCCGCGCCGGCCTCCACCTCACCCGCGCTGCCGCGAGGAGAGGAAGGCGAGAGGGGGACGAGCCTCCTCCAGCCGCCCGCGCCGGCCTTGCCCGCGTCGGCCGGCCTTCTCCACCGCCGTCGCCGCCACCTCGCCGCGCCGGCCTCCACCTCACCCGCGCCGCCGCGAGGAGAGGAAGGCGAGAGGGGGGCGAGCCTCCTTCAGCCGCCCGCGTCGGCCTCGCCTGCGCCGGCCTCACCCGTGTCGGCCTTGCCCGCGCCGGCCTCGCCCGCGTCGGCGGGCCTTCTCCACCGCCGCGCCGCCCTGGAGGAGGAGAGAAGGGGGGAGGGCCCCCGGGCAGGGAGAGGGCCGCCGCCCATCTTCTCCGTCTGGACGAGAGAGAGAGAGAAACGACGAGAGAGAGATGGATGGATGGATAAGGGCCGGAGAGGATGGATGGATAAGGCCGGCCGGTTTTTTAAATAGGTGCCGGTTTTTATAAAAAACCGGTACCTATACTAACTTTTATAGGTGCCGGTTCTGCTAAAAAACAGGCACCTATATTATAGGTGCCGGTTTTTCTTTAGAACCGACACCTATATTTATATTATAGGTGTCGGTTCTGTTGAAAAACCGGCACCTATAGTATAGGTGCCGGTTCTATATTTTTTTATCCTGCGGAGAGGTGGGAAAAAGCTCATAGGTGCCGGTTTTAAATGAACCGGCACCTATAAGGTCGGTCCCTATGAGGGTTTTTGTAGTAGTGTGCACTAGAATTTACATGTGTTTGAGCCTTCCAAAAGATAAATAACCCTACTTCTGCTGATCTATTGTCTGGATGAGAAGTGTTACATGGATATAGGGGGTGCTCGAGGGCATGCCTATGCACTTATGTCTGTCCGAAGTGTCTTAGGTCTAGTGTCTGTGCTTGGGGGCAGCGGCGTGGTGGCTAGTCCAGGTACAATCCCCAATCCGTTCCTCTCGTCGTCGGGCATGCCTCTGCCTCCGACCCCTCCTCGCCTGCATGCTTGCCGATTTTTTGATTCGTGATGTTTATTTTGGGAATTGGGCACTGGGATTGCGAGCAATCCACTCGATGAATCGGCTAATTCGTTCTTTTTTATTATATTTGCTGCCCCTTTATCGGTGCCGGTTGTCAATGCGGCACCGATGAGCTTCCCTTATTAGTGACATCTCCGTGGTGTCAGTTGGAAAATCCGGCACCTATGAGGTTTCCTAAGAGGCACAAATGACGTTTTTTGTAGTAGTAGTGATTGCTGAAGACACTTTCAGTTGTTTTTCTCTCTAGAACTTTTGAATTTGTGACCATCGGCAAGTCGCACGCATGGGAGCGTGTGGTTAACCAACCGCGTGTAGGTTTTGACAAGTTAAATACAAGCTATATTGGAAGTACACTATGTAGTTATATTTTAATTATAGTCCAATTACACTATACTTCATCCGGTTTTATAATTTTTGACGTTTTGGATAAAATTAAGTTCAAATAATTAGAGCATTGATTATCTATATAACTTTTAAAGTATTTAGTTTGAAGACACTATAACACGATGTATAGATTAGTACTTTAATAAAATGAAATAATTACTTTTTATGTATTATATGATAACGTAGTAAATGATATATGTTTTGGATACCGTGTCATTGTCCAAAATAAAAAATTATGAAACTAGAGACAAGTTACATTTAATACCGAGAAAAGCTGTGGTTGATAGAAGCTCCCAGAATCAGAAGCTTTCCAAACGGTTCAACTTTATTCTGAGAAGCTGTAGTTATAAAATTTAGAAAATAAACTAGAAACCAAAAATTAAAAAACCCAACTTTTTTAGATTGTCAAAAATCAACCAGCAGCTTTTCAAAATATTAAGCTTCCAAACGGACCCTAAGCAGGTCTAGATCGTCACTTGAGTCTCCTGCTGTCCATGGCACCGCGGTGCTGATCGGCCGGAGAGAGCCAAACGACCCGGACTATTTTCGACCGTGTACTTACGTAGCGAAGAGGTGCACCTACGGTTCACTGTCTCGTTGACTGATCGATGAAAGAAAGAAAAAATTGTTGAGCGTACTTGCTGCTGCTGCAACCAAACTTGGCCTCCGATAGCTTGGCATCTTCATGGAAGGCAGCAGCATGTTTGTGACCCTTTCGTTCACGTGCACGTTGTGCCTGTGCCGATACTATGTTTCTGTCGTGTTGGGAAGGAACCATTGGTTTTATGAGTCAATCATCACCAGTTTCCAAATTACCATCACCAGAAAGTGCCTGGCTCGATCCGGCAGGCGACGACGACGACGACCAGCAGCGTACGTACCCAGGAACTTGCGAAGAACCAGCAGCTCGCACGCCGCCGCCGTCGCTGTCGATGGTCTCTTTTGCTACGAGCCTATAAATACGCGGGCGCTTTCCTCTGTTCACTGTAACTCATTCACACCACCGGTGATCAAAAGACGACCAATTGGCAAGTCGGATCGAGTGAGGAATCCAAACACACACGGACTCAGTGACAGGCACACAACAGACGAGAGAGGAGAGATGGCGAACCTGTTCCTGAAGCAAGCGAAGCAGTACGCGGCGACGCGGCCGGCCTACCCGTCGGAGCTCTTCGACTTCATCGCCTCCAAGACGGCCCGTCACGACCTTGCATGGGACGTCGGCACCGGCAGCGGCCAGGCCATCTCGCCGGTGAGCCTCCCTCCTCCTCCTAGCTGCTTGGTGTTAATCTCGCCCTTAATTAGTTGACTAAACTGCAATTTCAACCATGTTTTTTTAATCGTTATGAGTGACAAAATCCACATAATTTTGACTGTTCTTCGTGGTGTGTTTGTTTGTGCCTGCAGCTGGCGAAGCTGTACAGGGACGTGGTGGGCACGGACACGAGCGCGCAGCAGCTGTCCTACGCGCCGCGCCTCCCCAACGTCCGCTACGTCCACACGCCGCCGGACCTGCCCCTCGACGGCATCCACGCCGCCGTCGCGCCGCCGGGATCCGTCGACCTCGTCACCGTGGCGCAGGCCTTCCACTGGCTCGACCTGCCGCGCTTCTACGCGCAGGTCCGCTCCGTCCTGCGCGCCGCCGCGCCGCAGCAACAGGCAGGGGTGCTCGCCGCCTGGTGCTACACCGAGCCCTGCGTCGACGGCGCCGTGGACGACGCCTTCTGGCGCCTCTACTCCGGGTCGCAGCCGTACTGGGCGCCCAACCGGCGGCTGGTCGACGACAGGTACAGCGGCGTGGACTTCCCCTTCGACCCCGTCGACGGCGAGACGCACACGGGCCCGTTCGAGTTCTCGACGGAGCGGCGCATGGACCTGGACGAGTACCTCACCTACATCACGTCGTGGTCGGCGTACCAGACGGCCAAGGAGAAGGGCGTCGAGCTGCTCGACGAGGCGACGGTGCGCGGGTTCGCCGAGGCGTGGGGCGGCGACAGGGCGGAGGTGAAGACGGTGAGGTACCCAATCTTCCTCAGGATCGGCAAGGTGAGGCCAGAGTAGGAGATGCACCGGCAAACGGGGAGAAATTAAGCTTGAAGACGTACGACTTGGGCGTGCATTGCCTACCGCATATTACTAGGATCTTTGTGCCCCCCTCTATATTTTGTAGCGGAAATCACAGCACGTCCATAGTGTCCCATGACACCAGTCCACCAGAATGGGATCCCCCCTGCTTATCTTCTTGTAATGCTCAATAAGGCGAGAGATATCAAATTGCTTGTTATTTATTTTACGGTAAAATCTATTTTGTACGCGCGCACACGCTATTTGAACTTAACCAGCGACGCATCTACGAGCCATCCGATCGCCCCGCGATGATGGAGATGCGATGGTCGCGGTGCTGTCTAACAACAGACGAGAAGCAAACCGCTCTAATGTCAGCGAAAAAGAGTACCCACATGGTCTGCCCATAGTCTTGCGCTAATTAATATGGTACATGTAACAAGCATAGCTAGCAGTACCAACCATCAAAGTTAGGATTGTTCACACTAGTCATTTTTTCTTCAAGGAACTTTTCACGACTTCTATCTTTCAAACTATTTAAGATCCGTTGGAACATCGTATTCTACTTAAAATATTTAATAAAACAAGTTCAATATTAAATATATTTATTATTAAAAAATAATTTACTTACATTGTAGAAATAACTGAGCAACTCTCCATATCAATAATTAGATAGTGAACGAGTTAAAATAAAAAACTGTACGAAAAAAAATTCATAAGTACATTTACCACATCCATCAAATTATTTAAATTTTATTCTTTTTCTTAACTCCTCTAGCACTGTAGTTACTTTCGATATTGTAAAGAGTTATTTTTTGCAGAGTTACTTTCTTTACTAGTGAAATTACTTCTAAAACTGTGAAGAATTACTTCTGTTTTTTTTTCTAAAGTTACTTCCATTTTGTAGTATAGTTCTTATACCGTAAAAAAATATTTATATTTTTATCAGAGTTACTTCTCTATGTAGTGAAGTTACTTCTAATATCGTGAAAAAATACTTATATTTTTTAAGTTATACCCCTCTTCATTTTAGTTACTTCTAATATATTACATCTTTTTTTTAAAACTTACTTTTTTTTAGTATTTTAGTTACTTCTAATACCATAAAAGTTATTTTAATTTTTTCAAAGTTAATTACTTCTAATAACTTGAAGAGTTAGTTATATTTTTCTAGAGTTACTTCCTTCTAGCAATGCAGTTATTTCTAATACCGTGAAGAGATATTTTCTATGTGATATAAAATTATTTTTTTCAAAAAAAATATAGTAATTTCTTCACATGAAGAAAATTCATGTATTTACTCGAGAATTTTCTCTATATTTTTCTTCACATAGTTCCTTATGTCAACTCGTCCAGTATTACTTCTAATGCTATCGAGAGTTCTATCAGCCTAGTTACATCTGTAAATTCACTTTTAAATATTTAAATATTAAATATATTTAATATCGGACTTATTTTTTATATATTTTCAGTGGAGTACAATGAACGAATAATGAACGAAATAGATCTCAAAATAGTATGTGGTTTAAAACATATAAGTCATTGAATATTCTAAATAGACTAGTATAACATACATATATAGGAGTTGGGTGAAATGCTTTGGTTGTTTGCTTGGACCGAGAGCAAGACGGGGGTTGCTACGATGCCGAAGAAACCATGCAACGGAGCACAATACCATTTACTGAAAGACGCGAGTAGGATATGTGCTCATTTCTATTTTCGGTAAATTTGAGGGGGTCGCTGGTTAGGACCAAGGTACAAGTCGTAAGAGCGAAGTTTTGTTAGTAAAAATGAATACTAGCTTTTAATTTCATGCATACTATATAATATTAAATTAAAGGATAATATATATTATAGGTTGTCTCTAACCCATAATTCGCAATAACTCTAATAATACTCTCATATTATTTTTATTGAAGTTTGTGTAGGGGTTGTCACATGAGAGATGACACTTTCTCTCTTTTTACTCTTTTTTTCTTTATCTCATCATTGGGTCTTATATGATATTTTGGGATTCGTGTTTAGATACTCATAGTACTTGCTCTAAATGGTGTAGTTGTCTTTTATTTTATATCATCTACACAATTATACTCATTCTTTTACTGACAGATGTAGAACTTCAAGTTTTGATAGAGAAAATTAATGCAATTACCATTGCTCCAAGTAACGAAAGTATATTTGGTTAACTACACGTCGATTGACTAAGATATTTTAAAATCTCAATCAACCACAGTGATCCACGTTGTCTTTGGTACTATTTGTTTCTTTTTTTTTTCACTTCTTCTCTTCTTGTGGTACAATCAAGCCCTCGTACCCCATGTTTTCCTATTTTGGTACAATCAAGCCTAAGAATGTGTTCTTGGAAGTGAGTTTCCAACTCATTTTTCTCGTGTTTCGTACGTACGTTTTTTAAGCTACTAAACGATATATTATTTTTAAAAAATTTTTATACAAAAGTTGTTTAGAAAAATCATATTGATCCATTTTTTTAAAAAAATTAGCTAATACTTAATTAATCACGTGTTATGGACCGGCTCTATTTTTCATGCGTGCGCAGGAGTTGTTTCCAACACACAACAAATAACACATACTTATGGTTCCAATCACATCCTAACCTCTTATTTTGTCTCTTCCCCACTGCCACTTGTGGTGTACTTCACCACTGCTCTAACAGTACATCGCCGCCTCACAAACGTCCCCATCTCTTAGGATCATTTTACCACCTCCATGTTTCCCTTTATACTTGAGAGATGCTCTCTTCCTCCTTTTCCAACTTTCGATGAGAATTGCTTGTAGTTAGTATTGTACGGAAGTTGCAGCTGTTAGGTGGGCCTTAACCCCATGGGCCCGCGTGTCAATTGTTGTTTTTACAGTAGCTATATATATATCTCATATCTCATGGGCTCATATATCAGTTATTGCTACTGCTGTACAGTAATTACAGAGGATCTGCATCCTCCACTCTTGTCTGTTTATATAGAAAACATGAGTTTTAAATTGATGCAAAATAACTATAAATGTTGATATAATTGATCCTAACCGTTGCTTTTATTTGATGAATTCCTGGTCAATCAAACCATAGCTTTACGCCTTTACTTTCATTTATTGGTCCTCGTGTGAGGAATGTGATTCCTAATTATTCTCGTCTGATGCATCACATCATATACAAATAAAGTAAACTTGTATTGGTTGAACATCATCTCTCTTTTATCAACTGCGTGTGTTTACACGTCGAGTAATCTGCACCTATCGAGTACTAGGAATATTCTCCCTATCGGAATTTCGGAACATGCAAATTAACGTGGGATTCCGATCCGTTGGTTAACCAAACGGATGTCAACCTCAAAACGAACTCCGCTGACGCGCGATTGCACGCGTAGCTAGCGTGGGACTACGCTTTCTTTTCGTAGTGGACACTCTTACAGGTGGTCCCGGATTCTTGCACGTAACCACCATAACGACATAATCTTTATCCCCGCAAAGCCTTAAACCAAATTAAGATAATCTAATCCCCTCAAAAAAAGAAATAAAACACATGATCCGATCTTAAACGAGACGGGACGACCCAACACCCACCTCGCTCGAACGAACCATCCACCACCGTCAGATCCAGATCCAACGGCCACCCTTCCCTCCCCGTCCCCTTCTCTCTCTCCCAGCGCCGACCAAACTCAGCCGCCGATCTAGTCGGCTCTGCTCTTCCGCCGCGAATCCCCAATGGCTCTCGACGCCGCCGCGCCGTCGAGCGCTGGCGGCGGCGGCGGCGGTGGCGAAGCCGAGGCCGTGCGAACGCTGCTCTCCGCGGAGGAGGAGCTGGACGCGATGTACGCGCCCTACGCGCGGCGGGACGCGTACGGGACGATGGGCCGCGGGCCGCTCCCGGTCCCGAGGCGGGTGGAGCTGTTCCTCAGGGCGGTCCTCCTCGTCCCGCTCCGGTTCGTCGCCGGGATGCTCCTGCTCGTCACCTACTACCTCGTGTGCCGCGTGTGCACGCTGTTCGTGGAGGAGGTGGCGGAGGAGGGGCGGCCGCGGCTGCGCGGGTGGAGGAGGGTGGCCGTGGTGCGGGCAGGGCAGGGGCTCTCGCGGGCAATGCTCTTCGTGTTCGGGTTCTACTGGATCCGCGAGACCCACCGGAGCTTCCCCAATGCTGAGGTCAGTATCGAGACCTTTCCCACTTTCTCTGTTTCTCAGGATGTGATTTGTGTGGTCGATTTGATTCGTTTGCTCCGATATGTACTGTGGTGATGTCACATGTACACGATACGGCGTACTGTTTGGTGCTCAATGATGATTTTGGAGATGAAAACCCACTGATTTTGTGATGCCGATGTGGATGCGGGAATCTGGGAGCACAGCTTTTTTGTGCAGCTGTTAGTAGGCATAATAAATCATACATTGCGTTAGAATCGGTACTGCGTTATGAAGCTGATGCCGTCAGAACATTGCTATACCAAATCAATCATGGGGTCCATGAGCAGTTTGTGGCTTATTTTCGAACTTGGATTTCTTTTCCGCCAGAGCATGTAGAATTGTGGACAACGTCGACTGATAGTTGCTGCCACTACTATGTAAATTGCAAAGCAACAAAAAGAAAATTTTTATTAGCAATTCCATTTGGTATGCGTTCGTTAATGGCATGAATGTTGCTTAATATTGCAGTAATACATGAGACCTTTAGGACCTTACATTGCTCAAATGCTTAAACGTGATCCTTAAAACATTTGAGACAAAGTGGTGAAGTGCCATGTTTGGCTTCAAGACAGAAGTGGAAATTTATTGCTTTGATAATAAAAAAGATGACTGGCTTTGCAGAGTGTTCATGTATAGATTGATCAATGTTACAAAGGTAAATTTTAAATATTTTTTTACTTGCTTCCTGAGCTGCTACAAAACTATGGAAGGAAGCTTTATTGCCAGCAATACGCAATTAGACAGACAAGTTTTCAGTATGGAACCTAGCATTAAAAGCTACAATTAGCTTGATGTTGCTTTTGGTTCGTCAAGGGTACAAAATGCAGAAGCTTAGTTATATTGTTCTTCAAAATGTTGCTATAACTGGCAACCCTTCAAGCCTTATCACTTTTCTCTGTCCATGGGACTAAACTTCTACAATTTTGTTTTCTGGCTGCCCCATCATGTTGTTATAATATTGTGATATTGTGCTCAGGATGTACATCAAGGTCAATCTGAAGAATTGGAATTACCAGGGGCAATTGTGTCTAATCATGTGTCTTATGTAGATATTCTTTATCACATGTCAGTTTCTTTTCCAAGCTTTGTTGCAAAGGTACCAAAATATACATCTATTTGCTACTGTCCATAAGATAATTTACTTCCCTGGCCATTTTTAACTTTACACTCTTACTGTAGGAGTCAGTGTCCAGGTTGCCCCTAGTTGGTCTCATAAGGTACCTGCCCTTGCTCATTAATATTTTATAGGCATGCCACATTCAGATCAACTAGTATGTTCAACTTTCCATTTCATATTAAACATGTTGAGTGTTTCTCAACCTTTTCCATATATGAAATACGTGCTCAACCTTTTTCCATAAATGTTTATCTTGCATAAAATATGTTGAAGGTGCATATTTTGCTTTGTAATGCAGCAAATGTCTCGGATGCATTTTTGTTCAACGAGAGTCCAAAGCTTCAGATTCTAAAGGTGTCTCAGGTATACAATGATATGCAGTACCTGAAGTCGTTATACTGATCACATTCTTACAACTCTTGTCAAATAAACCATTTTCAGTATTATTAAAATTTATATTTATGCTGAATGATTATTTTATACTACTGGTTCAAATATTGCACAGACTTTCATCACATTACCTGATGAACACCTTCATCTGTTACATGGGCATGTTTTTAATTTTCTGTCATATGCATGCCTATCTTTGCTGGTTTCTTCACATCAACGTAACCTGCAATGTTATACTCTGTATATAGTTTTTCTCTGCTGTTTTCCTAAGTGTCTATGCCATATGTAGGTGCTGTAACTGAAAGGGTCCAAGAGGCTTATCAAGAAAAGAATTCCTCGATGATGTTGCTATTTCCTGGTTTGTGTGCAATCATAATCCTTTGCAGTTTCTTTTCAACTTTGTGATGGCTGATGGAACTTAGTTTTGCTTTTGCAGCAATTATCGATGTTTCTTATCATCGTAAAATGCGATATTTATTATTTATTATAAGGCACTGTCTCCCATCCATTGAATCATTAGTCATCTTCTATTACAAAAACAAAATCCTGTGGCAATCAAAATGATTATTTCTGTTGACCACAATATGGTGGGCTAGGAGGGAGCACCTTTAGTGTGATGGTTGAGTTGTAAATACATGACATTCACTAGGTTTTTCGAATCCTGATGCTTGCATTTATGCAACATAACTGCAATTTAGTAGAAATTTTGTGAATTTCACAAATTTATCCTTGGCCTCTATATGTTGAGCATGTGTGAAGGCAGCACACTTAAGTGTGGTGTGCTTGGTTGTTTGTGTGTGAGTTTTCGTTCAATGTTATAATGAAAAAGTGGCACGCTGGGCTAGGAGAAAAATGAGCTATTTTGAGCTGCCTGTTCTGCTGAAATATAATACCATTTTCCATTGCCTCTGCAAAAAAAAAAATTATTACTTAAAACTACCAGTCAACCTTCATTTTGTGCTCCAGCCTGAAGCACAATTTTTTTTATTACTTAAAACTACCAGTCAACCTTTATTTAAATTTTATGCATCATGAAATTGTGTCTTTTTATGTCACCTTATCCTTTTTCTTACTTCGGTTTACATCTTTTCAAAAAACAAAATCCTTTGCTCATATTTTTGATTTTCAACCTTGCAGAGGGTACTACTACGAATGGGGATTACCTTCTGCCATTTAGGACAGGAGCCTTTCTTGCAAGAGTGCCAGTTCAGCCAGTCATTTTGAGATATCCTTACACGATGTTTAGTCCAGCCTGGGACTCCATGGATGGGGTAAGCATCAATTACATATTTGTATTTGTTTGAAAATAACAGCATAGGAGCCAGGGCTGTACCTGAGAATATGGGAGTCCTGTGCTAAATTAAAGTCATGCATTGTATTTTAGAATAGCCAGTTATCAAAATAAAACGATAGTTTAGAATTAGGTGTTAACTGTTAACAGTCACTTATTGGTTCCCTTTTTGGTATTATCCTTTTCATAAGAAGATTAATCTACTCTGATTTGGAGGGATCGACAGGTGAGAGCAAGAATAACGCTCAAATACACAAACATAAGAAAAAACAATAAGTCTTACAAATTTCAATAAAAATATCAAGTAGGGAAAATTCTCTGTTTGATTATAACTTTTCATCTCACAGAAGTTTTGGCTTTTTTAGGACAAAGAAGTTTAAATTATAGTTGCAGTAATTTTTCCTGAAATATTAAACTGCTGTAATTGAAGATTAAACCAAAATTAAGGGCTCCTAACTTGTTGGTGGCCGTCGGTTGAGCACTTTGCCTCTGCTCCAGGTACTGCAGTATGGGCCTGATCAGGACCCAAAAATAGACACAGGATTCCATCAGCAATTTGTCGGAACCCTATATGTAAAATCCATGCTAGTTCAGACTCCAGAGTATCATTTTGCTCCATAATTGATATTTATATTCTCTTAGGATGTTTATGGCCTGAACCTAGGACTTGCAATTTGACAAAGATATTTTGATTAAAAATATTATTGCCAAATTCTATTGTGTTTATGTGATATATTGAACCTCACATTGTAGTAAAGTACAGGCTGCGGTAGATCACTAGATTGGTCCATTCTTGTTGTAATTACAATATTTTAATCTAGTTTGGTAAATTCCAATAGACATGCTATGGCACTATGAACATTGATACTTCCAGAATGTTGTGTTCATAGAGTTCACAATACAAATATGGTTAGAGCACTTTTTCATGTTTCTATGCAATGTCCAACTAATTATTGATGGTTGCTATGAGCCTATTTCAGAAGTTTATGGCATGTGAAACTGTACTAATAATGCTATGCATAGGATGTTATTTTACTGGATCCTTTTCCATTTATGGCTTCTGAACTAACAAATAATATAATTGAATTGAAAAAAAATTGCAGGCACGCCATGTCTTTTTGCTCCTCTGTCAATTTGTAAATTACATAGAAGTTGTGCGTTTGCCTGTATACTGCCCATCTGAGCAAGAAAAGGAAGATCCCAAGCTCTATGCCAACAATGTCAGAAAACTGATTGCCACAGAGGTATTATTCATTCCTCTTCATAAGATCAGAGATGATTATCTACATTTTTGAAATAACCCATTTGGGAGTTTAAATTATTGTTTTCATGCTAGCCATCATATAACAATCTTCTGTTTATGCAGGGCAATTTAATTCTTTCTAATCTCGGTTTGCCAGAGAAGCGTGTATACCATGCGGCACTGAATGGTAATAGCCGTGCTATACATCAGAAAGATGATTGAAAGCTATTGGGTCACTCTTTGTACACTGACAGTGGAGGAGCTTGTATCTGTGTATACCATCTTTAGCTGATGATGCGTTGCATGCTTTCCCTTGTTTGAGGAGCATGGTGAATACCTTCCTCCTGATACTACACTGTATAAAATCATTAGCCGTTATAGTTCGATAATTATGTTTGCCACATTCTTTTGTGCTTGGGCACTCACGTATGGGCCTTGCAAGTGCTACTGTTTGCTTCTACAGAATTGAATCTTCTACTTGTTCTTACCTGCAGGATTGTTGTGACAAGTTAAAGCTAATTTGGATTGTACACCTCCGTTCGTTCTATGGACTATATTTGTGCAGTAATGAATCAATATTTTGTTGCTAACCATCTTTCTCTTTAAGGAGATAATTGTAGATATTCGCACCCTGGAAGAAAGTTTGAGCTCAGTCTTAGGAACAAAAGAAAGGACATGTGCTAGGGTAAAAGCTGGAACATTCTCAATTTATTTCTTGTACTTTTCACATTGAGTCGTGCTGATGTGTAGTATAATTCTGAATTGCATGCAGCAGTGTGCCCATTAATGGACAGTTGATCAAGTAGTAAACAGGCTTGTTCTAATGTTTGGTTTTAGACGAAACATTACACTGCACTTGCCTATTTATTTACGATTGCCTTTTGATATGGTGTAGTGAGTATTGCTCGTTTTTTTCTTGTTCTTTTTTTTGCGTCCTCGTGATCAATGCTTTAGAAGATGTTGAAGTGCGCAGCAGAGTGTACTCTAGCTGGTAGGTTTCATTTCAGATGAATGTGCTAAACGGATTACTACCAAACAATTGAGCACTGCCACTAATTACATGCAGTATACAATTGTTGCCGCAATATCCTTGCTGCTTTATCGCCCATAATTTAGTTTATCGTTTGCTGGTTGACAAAAAATATAACCCTAAACAATAATCTAGTGTGGTTTGACAAAGACCGAAGTGCGTGAATCACTCAATCCACTGGCTATATCGATGTGGTTCTAGAAAGCTTGACCCCCAGGGCTCCAACAACAAAGCAGTGCTCACAATGTAGGATCTCTATAGCTACTCTGCTTACCAATCCAGGCAAAATTCCTTTCGGTTTCGTCGCTTTTTGCTAGATTGTGGCCAAGATTGCATGCTACGTTTACACACACACACAAAAGCAACACGCCCTGATCGAAACAGGTATTAGTTGCCTGTTTTTGTCCTAACACACGACATTCCACAAAGGAGGAGTGCTAATTCGTTGGTTTTTATAAGATGTATGTATGATTGTAACGATAAGGATTGGAAGATGTGTCAATGTCTAGAACTTGTAAAGCATCGGTAGTATTGAAGTCGCTGTCTTTTGACTACAGTTTCAACACTCACTTGCAAGGCATCAGAAATGATCATGGACAAAGCAAATAGAAGGCTTCCGTGTTGCTCCCATCCCAGGGCAACACTGACGTGACTTAGCGGTGCTGCCACCACCACCTCTCTCCCTTTTCTCCCCTGCCTCATCACCGTTCAAGTGACCTATTGATATGCCGGCCGGGGCTACGACGATAACGGTGGCGGAGACCTTTCTTTTCTTCCTCCACGACAGGGGAGGACGTTTAGATCTGGGCTCTCGGTGGCCGTTTTCGACGAAGGCGTCGATTGATGGTGGGGCAGAGTAGCCCGAGCCAGTAGGGGAAGGTGTTGGCGGCGGGGCAGAGGGTGTGGAGGAGGCGACTCAGGTGGTCGGGGGTGGGAAGGCGACGACGGTTGGATCCACGGCCATCGAGCTCGGACCTGCCTGGATCCGCTCGGTGGGAGTCCGACGGTGATGGCGATGATGACGACGGCTGCTGCAACGACAGATGGTGGCAGCATCAGATCTAGTGCCAATGAGGCCAGTTCCAGCGACCTTGGGCCTGGCTCCTTAGGGGCTAGCGTGTGGTGGAGTGGCCGTTGGGAATCGTAACACTATACTCCTGTGTGTGGTGGATCTATGACTGCAAAATCAGAGAATACAAGTGTTTGCTCTCTCTTCCTCTCCCGTCTATCTATTTTTTCCGTCCTCTTTTTTCTTCGTTCCCCCTTCTACTCAGGCCTGGGCCTCCTTTTATATCTCAAGGGGCTATCACATGGGCCAAATGACTATCTAAGATAGAAGAAAAATATTTTTTTACATTTAATGGCTGTCTTGTTGCTTGACTCGGAAGCTGCACGCTCAGACACCGCAGCATAGCCTTCGTCTGGTCAGGCGACTAACACGGGGGACGCCCACGCAAGCTCCATTAAATGGATGAAGACTTCTGTGTTCCGTTCGTATCGGGAAATAGGAACCATCTGACCGGAGCTGGCATACCAACTCCGGCTAAGGGACGAGATGCAAACGGCCCTCATCATTCTGATGGGACGGGGCAAGGCGTGTCGCACGCTGCCTGACTCGCGGGCAGCGCGCAGGCACCTTGCCGCCGTCTCCGCCGTGATCTAACCGGTCTACGACCGGTCAATCACCGTGACCGGTCATAGACTGGCCACGCATGCCACACGCCGCATTAAATGCGGCGTGGTGCGCTCGCCTGAGCCGCCATCAATGCGGTTAGGTGGGCGCTGGCGACGCCTACCTAACCTTGCACACGCGGCACAAGCGCAGAGGGGGTCAGGGCGATCTGACACTCGGGGAAAGAGTGGGAGCGGCCCGACCCTCGGGGGGATTAGGGAGGGCAGCCGCCACGTCACCCTCGGGCTCGACCCCTCTAGGTGGAGCGCTGCGTGGGTGCAGGGGGCCGCCCATCCCTCTAGTCTTGGTACCCCGGGTCCATATCACCGACAGTAGCCCCTGGCGTTATGCCTGGCCGGGCCTTCTCAAGGGGCGCCCAGGCTTGACGCCACTCTTCGGGTCTAATGACACGTGGGCCCGGGTCCCCGTGGTAAAACCCCAACGGTCGCGATCCCACGCGCAGCAAGGAGCCGCCACTCGGCAATAATGGGCAGTCACTTTGTAACTGCCGCATTATTCGGGGCGGCGCGCGGACCGGGGCACGTTGGTCCATTTTGCCAGGGGATATAATGATGGTGCCCTGCCTCGACTGCAACGGCCGCATGACTGGCGCGCGCTCCGGAAGTGGGTGAGTGGGGCGAGTGGAGGAGTGGCCGCGAGAAACGAGGTTGCGAGTTGGTGGGCGTGAGAAACGAGGAGCCGAGCACAGCGGGGGCGAGGGTATAAAGGGATATGCTTCCTTCCTCTCGCCACTTTTCCCTTGCCTCTGCCAACTGTGCCCTAGCCCTCTCGTCTTCCTTGCTCCCTTCTCACCGCTCACACTCGTCTTCGCGCTCCTCCTTCGTCGGCGACATGACGCAGAGCTCCGTGCCATTGGACGGCAGTGTGCTGCCACCCTCTCGCATTACGAGCGAAAGGCAGGCCGGGCTGCCATGCCGGTTCATGCCGGTGTTGGCCGACCGGGAGGTGGTCGTGCTGGGCGAGGGGCGCCCAGTGCCGCGCTACCTGGAATGGTCGACATTCTTTCTCTCTTTCGCTATGGCAGGGCAGATCCCGCCATTCTCCACCTTCTTCATGGACGTCCTGGAGTTCTATATGCTCCAGATAGCGCACCTCACCCCCAACGCTGTGATGACTCTGGCCATCTTCGCGCACTTGTGTGAGATGTTCATTGGGGTACGCCCATCCCTTCGGCTGTTCCGGTGGTTCTTCACCGTGCAGCCGGTATCGCCGCCGACAGAGGTCAAGGGCTATTACTTCCAGCCGCGCGGGTAGGTGACGAACCACTACATCCCCTGCGTCCTGTGCAAGAAGTGGGACGACTGGAAGAGCGACTGGTTCTAGGCCGTCCTTCCCGACGAAGCGAGCCTCCGACTCCCGAGCCGGCCGCCGGTGCAGGCGCCGAGCTGGCAAGCGACGGTGGAACTGGGGGACTCCTACGACGCCGTCCTGGATCACCTGGCTAGCCTATGAATCCAGGGGCTCACAGGTGCCATGGTGTTCGGCGACTACCTCCGCCGCCGGATCACGCCGCTTCCGAACTCGAGAGGCAGGCAAGGGAGCTAGACGCGCTGGCACGCGGCGGTGGGATGGCCGCGGGCCAAGACGACTAGGCCGCCCGCCTCGCAGCTGCCGAAGGCACCGTCGCCGAGCTGCAAAGGGCCCTGGACTCGTCTGTTGAGGAGCTCGAAGCCCTCCGGCTGGCGAACGAGGTGGGGCCCAGCATGCTACGGGACGTCGTCGCCCGTCTGGACCGCGCGGAGCGTCGGGCGGGCATATGGCATGGCCGGCATCCCAAGTACACCGCCAACCAGGGGGTCTCGCCCATCGCCTCTCGGAGATGGCCTGGGACCTAGAGAAGCTCCCTGAGGAGATTGAGGAGACGGTGAAGTCCTTCTCGATGGACCTTGCACGAGGGGCGGTGGAGCTAGTGCTGGCGAGCTACCAGGCCCGCGACCTAGACTTCTCTCTGTGGGTGGCGTTCGAGGAGTTCCCCCCGGGACCGAGGCCGGTGCGCGCGCTCAGGTACGGAAGGCCACTGACGAGATCGTCCGCGGCTTCGAGGGGACAGCCCCTCGGCTCGTCTTCATGCTGGACTCCGAGGACGAGGATGATGGCGACGACGGCGGCGGCGACGGCGACAGTGACGGTGAGGCTGGTGGCTCGAGCGCCTCGGGCTGAGCTGGTGGGGCCGAACCCCGGGCAGCCGCGCGCCTTTATCTTTTATTATTTTGTTTTGTGGCCTCCGAGCCGAGCTTGTATATACACTTCTTGCTATTTCCATTTGCTTGCAATAGACGAGTTTTCAATTCAATGTTAATTACGCTTTTTGCTTATGATAAGGCTGGCCTGTCTTGTGATCCCACCGAGCTTGGCTTGAGCGGGGGTTCGGGTTCAGGCCACGATCTCAAGCAGCAATGGTCGGTGCTAATGCCTTGGGGAGTTCCACGTGTCGAGGCTGGCCAAGCCGGGAACGCGGTGACCGGGGGTTAGTGGGGACCCGATTGTGGGCCATTACTGATTCCACCCCGGAGTTCACCGCGTCTCGGGGCACGGCTCGGTTCTGGGCCCCGTCGGTGTTTTAGACGGCCCGGGCTGCTGAGGACAAGAACGAGCACGAACGAGCCGACTCAAGCCAAAATACCCAATAGGGAAGAGACAACGCAGGCACAGCCTTAGATAAAAATCAGGAAAGCTTGCTATTAAAATACGGAAAGGAACACACACATATATATAGTGGGAGCCCTCGGCCAATTTCGCATGCCCGAGGGGACATGCGGGGTTGGCCCGAGCCCGAGGCACAACTCTCAACCCCTTTATGGGTAGAAGCGGCGAAGATGCTCGATGTTTCACGGGTTAGGTAGCTCTGTGCCGTCTTCCATGGCCAGTCGAACCGAGCCCGGTCGGGGGACGCCGATCACTCTGTATGGTCCCTCCCACATGGGTGAGAATTTGCTCAATCCAGCACGCGTTTGGACGCAGCGTAGCACGAGGTCATTGATGCTGAGTGATCGGGCCCGGACGTGGCGCTGATGATAGCGTCGCAGGCTCTGCTGGTAGTGCGCGGCACTGAGGGCCGCACGCCGCCTTCACTCCTCCAGGTAGTTGAGGTCGTCTCGGCGAAGCTGATCTTGATCAGCCTCGCTGTACATGGTGGCCTGAGGGGACCTCAGGGTGAGCTCGGATGGAAGGACCGCCTCCGTGCCATAGACCAGGAAGAAAGGCGTTTCTCCTGTCACTCGGCTCGGGGTAGTCCGGTTTGCCCAGAGCACCACTGGTAACTCCTCGATCCATGAGTCCCCATGTTTCTTGAGGACGTTGTACGTCTTGGTTTTAAGGCCCTTGAGGATTTCCGCGTTGGCGCATTCCACTTGGCTGTTGCTTCTGGGGTGGGCGGGTGAGGCGAAGCTTAGTTTGATGCCCATGTCATCGCAGTAGACGCCAAATAGTTCACTGGTGAACTGGGTGCCGTTGTCCGTAATGATACGGTTGGGCACCCCGAACCGGGCAGTGATGCCCTTGATGAACTTGAGGGCTGAGTGCTTGTCGATCTTGACGACCAAGTAAGCCTCGGGCCACTTGGTGAACTTATCGATGGCGACATACAGGTACTCGTACCCGCTCGAGGCCTTCCTGAAGGGACCCAGGATGTCCAGCCCCCAGACCGCGAATGGCTATGAAAGCGGGATGGTCTGCAGGGCCTGGGCCGACTGGTGCGTCTGTTTAGCGTGGAGATGGCATGCCCTACATCGCCGGACCAGGTCGGCTGCGTCGTGGAGTGCCGTCGGCCAGTAGAAACCCTGGCGAAAGGCCTTGCCGACCAAGGTGCGCGAGGCGGAGTGAGCTCTGCACTCGCCTTCATGGACATCGGCCAGGAGCTCAATGCCCTGCTCCCGAGGGATACATTTCAGGAGGACTCCGTTGGCTTCGTGTCGGTAGAGGACCCCCTCTACCAACACGTAGCGTTTGGAGATGCGAGCGACGCGCTCGCTCCCTTCGCGATCCTTGGGTAGAGTCACATTTTTGAGGAACGCCTGGATCTCAGTCATCTAGGCGATCTGTCTTGGGGGGTCGGCCTCGACCCCCTTGGGCCCCGAGGCCTGGACTCCGATGGGCCTCGGGGGTGGTGCGGTAGCGTCCGGCTCCCTCGAGGGATTGGGGCATGTCGACGGTTGGGCAAGCCTTTCTTCAAAGACAACCAGTGGGGTCGGGGCTCCCGAGGAGGCGAGCCTTGAGAGCTCATCGGCAAGCGCGTTGTCCTGTCTGGGCAAGTGCTGAAGCTCTAACCCGTCAAAATGGCGCTCCATACATCGCACCTCACGGACGTTGGCCTCCATTTGCGGGTCGGAGCACCGGTACTCCTTGGAGACCTGGTTCACGACTAGTTGAGAGTCGCCTATCACCAGGAGGTGGCGAATCCCCATTTCGGCCGCCGCCCTGAGTCCCGCAAGGAGCACCTCGTACTCTACCATGTTGTTGCTTGCCTGGAAATCCAGGCGAACCAGATATCTGACGACGTCCCCGCTTGGCGATGTCAAGGTGACCCCGGCGCCAGCGCCCTGGAGGGCGAGGGAGCCATCAAACTGCATCACCCAATGGGTGGTGTGAGGCTGTTGCGAGGGACCTGCCTCGACCTCGGGGGTAGAGAGCTCGAGGTTGGATTCAGGAGTCGGACTCCACTCAGCCGCGAAGTCGGCGAGGGCCTGACTCTTGATCGCGTGGCATGGCTCAAAGTGTAGATCAAACTCAGAGAGTTCGATCACTCACTTTACCACCTGTTCGGTACCTTCTCGGTTGTGTAGGATCTAGCCAAGGGGGTAGGACGTGACCACGGTGACCCGATGCGCCTGGAAGTAATGGTGCAGTTTCCTCGAAGCCATCAGAACTGCATAAAGCATTTTCTAGGTTTGAGGGTATCAGGTTTTGGCATCCCACAGCGCCTCACTAACGAAGTAGACCGGCCGCTGCACCTTTCGGTGAGGCCAAGCCTCTTCGTTGAGGGCACTGCTGGGCCCGCTCGACCTCTGTGCCGGTGACCTTGGGGTCGGAGGGCGTCGGGTTGTTCCTTTACCCAGTGGCCTCGGGGCCTTCCTGGGGATCGGGGGCGCTCGGCGCCGTCTGACGAGCGGGCTGAGGGCCACATCCGGTCGACAGGGGCTTTAGGCCGCCATCCGGCTCGGGGGCCTCTCCTCCCTTCTCTGGCCTGGGTCGGTCCGACACAGGATAGGGGCATGCCGGCCGAGGATCATCCTCGTGGTGCTCCGCAACCAACGCTGCACTAACTACTTGCGAGGTCACCGCTAAGTAAAACAGCAGCGGCTCTTCGGGCTCCGGGGTCACTAGGACCGAGGGAGAGCTGAGGTAAGCTTTCAATTGGGTGAGGGCTTGTTCAGCCTCCTCTGTCCATACAGATGGCCCGGAGCGCTTAAGGAGCTTAAATAGGGGCAACGCCTTCTCTCCCAGCCTCGATATGAATCAGCTTAGGGCAGCCATACATCCTGTGACACACTGCACATCCTTAAGCTTGCTGGGGAGGTGCATCCGCTCTATTGCTCATATCTTCTCGGGATTGGCCTCTATACCTCGGGTCGAGACCAATAACCAGAAAAGTTTGCCTGCCGGCATACTGAACACACACTTTTCGGGGTTTAGTTTCATGCGCGTGGAACGGAGACTTTCGAAAGTCTCCGCTAAACCCGAGAGCAAGGTCTCTTGGTTGTGTGTTTTGACAACCAAGTCATCAACAAATGCCTCAACATTGCGTCCTATTTAACTACCCAAAGAAATGCGAGTAGTACGTTGAAAAGTAGGACCTGCGTTCTTTAATCCGAAAGGCATGGATGTATAACGATAAGTGCCTAAAGGAGTAATGAACGCAGTTTTTTCCTCATCGTCCCTAGCCATGCGAATCTGATGATACCCTGAGTATGTATCTAGAAAACACAAAAGGTCGCACCCCGCAGTGGAGTTGACAATCTGATCTATGCGTGGCAGGGGATAAGGGTCCTTTGGACATGCCTTGTTGAGGTAGGTGTAGTCGATGCACATCCGGAGCTTGTCGTTCTCCTTGGGAACGACGACCGGGTTCGCGAGCCACTCCGGATGGATGACCTCTCGGATGAATTTGACCTCCAGGAATCGCGCCACCTCTTCACGAATGAAGGCTTGGTGCTCCGGGGCTTGCCGCTGTACCTTCTGTTGGACGGGCCTTTCGTCCGGCTGCTCGGCGAGACGGTGCTCGACCACCTCCATGGGGACCTCGAGCATATCGGCCGATCTCCACGCGAAGACATTAGCGTTTGTCCATAGGAAGGAGACGAGCGCGTCTTCCTATTTGCCGTCCAAGCGACCGCCAATCTTGGCGGTCTTGGACGGGTCGTCGCCCAACGTGACCTCCTTCACGGGAACCTCATCGCCTGAGGCCATCCGCTGCCTTGGGGCGTGCGAGGCGGAGGCGTCGGGCCTCTCATCGCCGCCCGCGGGCTTGGATACCACGGCGAGGTTGTTTACGCCGGTGGTCGGTCTGGTCATAGGTGAGGGTGATCTCCGACCAACGTGCCCGCCGCGTCGCCTCATGGGTGGGAACAGCAGACAGAAGCTTTCGCTTCATGGCCTTGAAGCTACGACGGGAAGCGTGACCGCACGCTCCCCCATCAACGGTGGCGACGGTGGCCTCGGGCTCCTGGAAGCCCACGTCCTCGTCGTCAGCGTCCTTGGCGGGGGCCTTCTGCTTAGCCTCACTTCGCTGGTTGCCAGCAGAGGTCGCCGGGGCCTTGCCCTCGCGGTGTCCCTGCCCCTTCCCATCCTCCTACTTCCTTACTTGCTTGGCAAAGTTCTTGACCGCGCGGCAGTCAGTAAGGTCGTGGAGGGAGGTATTGTGCACGGTGCACCATTTCCTTGCCGGGCGCTCCCCGCTGGGAGCGCCGGCTTCTTTATTTTTGTCGCCCGCGGGCCTCCCGTTGCGCGGGGCCCGCGAGGCACCTCCGATGGTGAGGATGTGGCCCTCGTCATCATAATGGGCCAACCTTTTCTTCCTCCTCCTTTCCTGCCGCCCAGAGCGGGCAGCGGACTCCGGGGCAGCCGCAGCCGCCGCTCCAGAGCCGGAGGAGTTCCAGGTCCAGGCCTCCTCCTTCCAGGCCACGTGGTCCGCAAGCTGAAAGAGCTACGCGGTGGTCTGGGGCTCCTTGGAGGCTATCTTTTCGAGCATGTAGTTGTGCCGCACGCCCCCCCTGAATGCGTAAATGACCGCATATGTAGGGATGCAGGGGATAGTGTTGCAGACTTGGCAGAACCACTGGATGTACGAATGGAGGGACTCGTCGTCCCTCCGCTGCACCGCATGCAAGTCTGCTTCTTCTCCTGGGCACGGATATATGCCCTGAAAGTTCGTGGTGAACTGTTGGCGCAGATCTTCCCAGGAGTGGACTGACGCGGGTGGCAGGTTCATCAGCCAACCCCGCGCCTGGCCTTTTAGGGCCATGGGAAAGAAATTCGCCATGACCCTATCGTCACCCCCCGCGGCCTCTATCCCAGTCGTATAGATCTGGAGGAACTCAACGGGGTTGACGCTGCCGTCAGATTTCTCGGTGATGCTGGGCCGAAACCTCAGGGGCCATCGGACGTTCCGAAGACTCGCCACAAAGGCTCGACAACCAGCACCACCAACTGGGGACACGGGGGGTCTGCCCCCATGATCAGGGTGGGGCGACGCTCCAGATGAGGAAGCACCTTCCCTCGCATGGGCTGCACGACGCTCATCGCGCTGGCGCTCGATGTCGAGCCGGGCATCTAGCCCCCCAAGCATGGTCTCGTGACGCTCATGGCTGGCCGAGGGCGTCGACGACGGGGTTGCGGACGAGCAGTGTGTGTTGGCCGCCGCTCGTTGAGCCCTTCGCCTTGACGACAAAGATCCGACGGTAGCAGCACCAGACGTCCCGGCGGTGGACAACCGCCCGTCGGTGCCTAGGCGCTACTGCGTCGTCATGACAAAATCGGCCACATCGTCCAGCCAGCGCTCGACTGGAGTCTCCTGGTCGGGGACGACGGGCGGGTGGAGCAGGAGCGCGCCCGCAGCCTGGAGCGCGTCCTGCGGTGTGCCACCGTCACCATAGGTGAGGCGGCGATGCACTTCGCCATGTTGTCCCTCTCCGCCACCAGCCGGCGGCGAAGTCACGGATCCCTCCGGTTCCTTAGGCGCCTTCCTTTGCCATGGGCTTCAGCAGGAGGGAGGCGATGGAGCGCGCGCTTGGCGATGAGGATTCGGCTCCCTGTCGTCGTCACTGCCACTCGGAGTGGGGGTGTTCGCCACCGCTTCTTCAGCCATAGGGCTTACTTGGCGAAGCTTGGTGCACACGAAAAAAAGGTGGAGTCAGGAAAACGCACACACGCCCCCTAGCTGGTGCGCTAGCTGACGGAGTGGTTAGCTCCTCAACGGGGGATAGAGAGGGCCCCCCTTGTGAGTTCGGCCAGGAGCGCAGGGTGAAATCCGTTTTCTCCTGACTGCAAGAGAAAGAGAGAGACAGAGACACAAGCGATGATACAGGTTCGGGCCGCTGGGAAGCATAACGCCCTACTCCTGTATGTGGTGGATCTGTGACTAGAAAATCAGGGAATACAAGTGTTTGCTCTCCCTTCCTCTCCCGTCTATCTATTTTATTCGTCCTCTTTTTTCTTCGTCCCCCTTCGACTTAGGCTTGGGCCTCCTTTTATATCTCAAGGGGCTACCACATGGGCTAAATGGCTGCCTAAGACAGAAGGAAAACATTCTTTTACATTTATTGGTTGTCTTGTTGCTTGACTCAGAAGACACACGCTCAGACGCCACAGCATGGCCTTCGTCTAGTCAGGCGACTGACACGGGGGACGCCCATGTCAAGCTCCATTAAATGGATGAAGACTTCTGTGCTCTGTTCGCATCGGGAAACGGAAACCAATCTGACCGAAGCTGGCATACCAACTCTGGCTAAGGGACGAGAGGCAAAAGGCCCTCATCGTTCTGATGGGACGAGGCAAGGCGTGTCGCACGCCGCCTGACGCGTGGGCAGCTGTTAACGACGAAATTTGGTAAATCATGCATTGGATTCAGAGTTAAAGCCGAAGCCGATTGGAGGAGATAAGCGATTACAGAAACAGAGTATGAATCGGCTGCAAGCCAAATCGGCTACGGTGTGCATCGGCTGAAACAGAATCGGACAAGGATAGCCGATGTAGCCGATTCCGATAAGGAGATGGCAGGATCATTGTCGGGTTCGGTTGATGTGCTTCATAAGGATTGCCACGTGCGGATTGAGTCCGAAGAAGGCAATTGTATCTATTAATTAGAATATTTGTTAGTTTCCTTTTATCTTTAGGAAAGTGTGTTTAGTGTCCCTTAAGGACTTTATGTTTTTCTTTTATCTTTAGGAAAGTTTCTTTCTTGTCCTACAAGGACTAGTGTCTCCCCATGGGTATAAATATGTACACCCGGGGTTATTGTAATCGATCAACCCTCGATCAATACAATTCGGCGCATCGCCACCTTTTACTCTGTTACGGTTTCTTTATCGACCGGCGGAATTTGGCACCTGACGCGGGGCTGCATCGGCTGTCGATCTCCGGCGAAGGGGTAAGTCCAATGTTCCGTCGGTTCAGGCAATTGTATCATCTACGCCGGCGTCGTTCAAGGCTGCATCAGTACATTCGACCTCTTGAATTGCTCTGGTTTGGATAATATATTTGCCTGGCTATTTATCATATGTCTTCTGTTAATCTAGCATTAGCATCTCGATTTAGTTTTATCGGCTGCTTCTCGTTTTAGGGTTTCTGCCGGTATCGGCTAAATCGTCTTGCTAGATTAGATTAGCTTAGGCATCTACCACCCTGAAAATCAGTCAAGGGCTTGATCACCTAGATACCGTGTTTCTTTACATACTTAGTGCTGCATCAGTTGAGTTTGACCTACTAAGTCGTGCTTAGAAACATGGATCTCTAGCCTGCTTTTTGATTGCTGATAAGGGTTTCATCGGGGTTTCAGCCGATGAGTTATTTGGACGTTGCATCGGCTTATAAGGATTGCATATAAGTTGAATTTAGCCGATGACAACAAAGGTTTCACTGTTTAATCTAATCTTGTGGATTTTATTGCATTGGATCTATGTTAGATTTACTTCATCGGCTATGCTATGAATATATATAATCTCTCTCTTGAGGTGTTTTTAGACATAAGTGATTTATACTGTCTCGGCGCCCTGTCCGATCTATCCCAATCACTTGGTTTAAATATATTTTGAGGTTTAGATTATGTATCATTGATATCTACAGCCGATCGAGTATGTCTAACTTTCGTTTCACTTTATCAAGTCATTGCCGATCTAATGCATATTATCATCAGCCGATTGTCTCTTTGTCAAGTGTCAGAATCTACATTGAACACATAGCCGATAGCTCAAAACCCTATCGCTATCGGCTGTTATCAGGATCGGCTGGAATTACTACGTCGGCTATGTTGGCCGATCGGTTCTTTGATCTGTCGTTTGTATATCTTGTCAGTTGCAGGATCAAACTGACTGGCACGCTCGCATCTCATCAAGATTTGGACCTGCACTGGAGCTAAGCAGATCTCCCAGGCCAGTGTATGTTTTTTGCATCAACACGCTTTTGGCACGCCCAGTGGGACCGTGTTTTTGACAACAGATTTTTACGCGGCTCGTGGAACTCACAATTGCAACAATATGTCTGATCAAGAAGTCAAGGCCAAGGAAGAACAATCTCTCAAGCTGATAAAGGAAGAAGAAGAGCCGATGGATGATGAGATGCTTCAAAAGATAGTTGATGAAATCGTTCGTCGCGCTGTGTTTGATCGATCTGGAGTTTTGGTGAGTACATTACATGGTTTGATCGAGAAGATAGTTCCCAGAGTGATTGCCTTAACAAATCAGATTGGGGGGCAAATCGACGAACGATGTCAGCATCATCGGCAACAGCGACATTGGCTTGGGGGGCAAATAGATCAGCATCAGCCTGGAGAGCCACATCAACAATATCGGCCAGAAGAAGCTCAAAGATATCAGTCTAAAGAAGATTGGGCCGATATGATTGCAAAAGTAATAGAGGAACAGTTTGGAATTAAACCTAAGGATCAGACTTCTATGTATCGGCTGCCATATCCTGAGTGGTTTGATAGGGTGTCATTGCCATATCGATACAAGGTTCCAGATCTCTTCAAGTTTTCAGGGCAAGATGATATATCTACAATGGAACACATCAGCCGATTCTTAGTGCAATGTGGGGAAGCATCGGCTGAGGAAGCTCTGAGAGTTAGATTTTTTCCTCTGTCTTTGACTGGATCGGCCTTCACATGGTTTTCATCACTACCATCAAATTCCATTAGAAGATGGGCTGATCTTGAGAAGCAATTTCATGACTACTTCTTCGCTGGCGTCAGTGAGATGAAGCTTTCAAATTTGATATCAGTGCAGTCGTCCGAATCGTCAACAACCAGTCTCCTTTTACTCGTCGTCCGAATCGTCAACAACCAGTCTCCTTTTACTCGCCCGCCTGCTGATATCTTCATCGGCGGCAACCCTTTTCTCTTGAGGCTCAACCTTGATTTTGGGGCTGCCGGTTGGTTTTTTGGCGGCAGGTCGAGTTGGCATATCGTCATGATACACCTTGTATGGCTTGGAAATAATAAGAGTGTTTGCCTGCAAGTAGAGTTTTTGAGATATATTGAAGGATGTGTGCAAGATTGAAAGAGTTTTGAAGACCCGAGTCGACTTACCGGAGGAGGAGGTCGGAACAGGTTGAATGGAGGAACCGACATCTTGTGGCTGCGATCTACTGTGATTCCAGAGGAGAAAATCTTGTACATGCGAGTGCACAAGGCCTGGTAACTCAGAGCATCGCGGTCCTCCCGATTGGGGTCGCTTTCACCCTCATATTCGAACGCTGGCTTAGATCTTTCCTTGATGGGAGCCAGTCGGTTCTTGATAAAGTGCCGGGTGATTTGTTCTCCTTGGAGGCCTTTCTTCTTCATTTCAAGAATATTGGCCAGGAGGTTATTTGCTTCTACCCAATCTTGGTTCTCCGGCATTGTGCTCCAGTTGGCTCTTTGGATTGGTGGAAGGCCGACGAAGTCGGGCAAACTGGGATTGGGGTTCGAGATATAGAACCAGTTTGCGTGCCAGCCCTTGTTGGAAGATTTCAAGGGGAGAGAGAAGTAGTCTCTGCAGAGAGTCCCGCGGAGTTGAAAGCCAGCACCGCCGACGACGTAGGGGTCATCCTTGTTTGGGTGTGGCTTGACATAAAACATGCGGCGAAAAAGATTGAAATGGGGGAGAATGCCTAAAAATGCTTCGCACACATGGCTAAATATTGCAATGTGGAGGACAGAATTGGGGTTCAAATGATAGATTTGAAGGCCGTAGTATTCGAGAATGCCACGGAAGAAATCGGAAGTAGGAAGACCAAATCCGCAAAAGAAAAAAGAGGTGAAGACCACAATCTCACCGGTGTTTGGAGTGGGGAACTCCTCGCCGGCCGCTGGACGCCAGCCGATGATTTCTTTGGGCGGAAGGACTCCGTTCTTCACCATTTCCCGCAAGGTCGACTCTTTCACATCCGAGGTAGCCCATTGGTCGAAAGGAATTTCTCTCTCTTCCGCCATGGATGCGAGTTGAGTAGAGTTGGATCTAGCGCAGGAAATGGGGATTTTTTGAGGGGATGTTGGCAATTGGATGCGGATGATGGATTGTGGTGGAACTTGAGTTCTTTGATGGATGATTTTGCGTGAGCACGAGTTCTCGAATTCCTCAGCACGGCTGATGAACAGGAGCGCGAAAAGGGGAAAAATTTCGGGAAGATGAAGCGGCAGGGATGACGCTGGCGCTTTGAGAAAGATTTTAGGGTTTTTTGCTGGGTTTTCTCGTATTTGGGCCGAGCCCATGAGAAACTTGCGGCCCATCTTATGAGTACGGCTTATGTCCATGAGGACTTAAGCAAATTTGCTCTGGCAATATGCGTATGTCTCATTGCCCGATGACTTTAAAATCCTTTCATACGGCAGTTACACAACTTGTTGAAGGTTGGTACGATGCAACTTGGAAGGTGACAAACAGTAAAGTTTTTTATAACTGTCCTGGTAACTTTTTTATAGGTTGCAGAAGCTGTTTGATTTTTACAAAGCATCTGATTTTTTATTTATCAATGCTGATTTGCCACCTTGGTGTGCTCTTTTTCTCAAGACCAATATTATGGCAAGAGCTATTTAATATTTTGGTCGTATTTTTCAGATGACTGATAAATTTATTAACTCATATTTTCTATTCATGAGAATTGATTGAGCTGTATGTTCCGGGACGACTCGGGTACAACGACTCGGATAAGCATGAGCTTGTCGAGTGCTCGGATTTTTTACCCATAAGGGTCGGCTGCGAAGTCTGCTCTGAGATAACTCAGGCAAAAAGACTCGGATGAGCATGAGTTAGCCGAGTTTAAAGCACTATGCCTTGATTATGAGGTTATGTGTTATATGATTTTTTATGATTGCTTTTAGCTTAAGCTAGGCATTTATTTAACTCAGGAGAGTCTGATTATTATAGTTCTTGACTATATGCTTAGTTTATTTAACTAAACACATAGTCGGGGGCTACACCTAATTAGGTGCATCATTCGATGCACCTAAATTTTTATGTTTAAAATTTTTTGAATTGATTTCAGCCCTTCACTGTCTTTCTTGGATGATGAAGCACTCGGGAGACTCAGGCAGGGATAATGGAGGCACTCGGCAGTGGAAGCACTCGGCTAAGAAGTCACTCGGCCGCGTGTTATTCAAGATCGAGGCAAAGTTATCTCATCGACTGCGAAGATCTCGGGGGCTACTGTGGAGATTATGGGTACCGGATACCCTCACGGCTAGCTTATCAGACTTACCATAGGGGATAGGTTGCGCTCCATGATTATGTAAACCGGCTATGACTTGGGTATTACGTTACTATTGAGATAAGGTAACGGCTCATAGTCTATAATTGATAAGATTGAGGAGTCCGACTTAGAATATGAGTGGATCTCCGACTTGTAAACCCCCCTCCGAGACTATATAAGGAGGGTAGGGGTGTCCCTTGAGGGATGGATACATAGACAGAGACATAAGTACACGAGTACACAAATCCTCGAAATCAAGAGATCAAGAGATCAATAAAACCACTCGGCGGATCGAATCCCCGAAACAGGAATAGGGTGTTACCTCTCATTAGAGAGGGCTTGAACCTGTCTAAACCTTTGTCCCGACTAACCCATTGTGTTTGGCACTTGACTGCAACCCCCATATTGATATTGCCGAAACCAAGTTTCGACACCTCCGGGCCCGTATCACCGACAGCCGTAATCCCGTTGAGGGCATTGCCATGGCGTTTCTTCTCTCCATGGTGGAATTCTCAAGGAAAACTATGCCCTGGTTTCTCAGGGTGGGCGAAGAGCACGTCATCGACATTTTAACCTTTCTGAAGACGTCGTTTGGAGGTCCATTTCTAGCCAAACTCTTGTTCAGACTTTGTCCTCTTGCGGTGGCTGCGTCCTAGTCATCTCAAGTTGGCCACGTCAGTGGACCTGTGGGGAGAACAGATATGTGGATGGAGATTGTATTAGTTTTAATCTCCGCCAATGATGATAACCTGTAAATAAAAAACCATTAAAAAGTTTAACAAGTTTAGCGTGCAGGCCGTGTGGGGCCCATTTATGCTTGCGAGTTCGGTAAACGAGGTGGACAGTAAATTATTTTTTTAGCCGTGTTGTACCGTTATCTCTGGTTTCTCCAGCACTAATTCATTACCTAAACAAACAGTAAGCGCTAATTTTACACTTCTCTTGTCCGAAATATTACAGGAATGGCACAATCATTTTCACTTCTGTTAATCTTCCATTTGCGACCTTTATTAACGTTAAAAGATATAACAACCCCTACGATAGGCATGTCATGAAGTGACCGAAGGGCCAATTAATCCATCATTCCATCCTCACCGTTGGTGTAGCCATCGCCGCTTTTGTTTCGACAAAACATGGCGTGCCACATGCTCACTTTTTTTTTAAAAAAAACACATTACATACCTAGACGTTCATAACACACGTACACCCATCCATATGAACAAACACATATACATTCTATTTCTATAAACGTCTCCGAAAGAATAGAACGGTATATCGTGATATTAAAGATCTTATCGTTGACGTCTCGCTGTCAACGAGTATATCGTTCATCGTTAAAAGAATAATTAGTGATAAATACGAACATCTGAGTGGGCTGCTTACCTAAGCAGTAAAGCAATGCTTCATCACATGCTCACACTTTGAATAGTTGTTAGATTTGGCTTCAGACAACTAATGTTGGCGGACTCGGCATCAAAGCTAGCTAGGAGACAACGTGCTGTCCATCGGCTCGAGATCTTTCATGAAAACTTCTCAAAAAGATATAAAGTTGTCATGTTATTATGTTCATTGTCTAACTGTAAGTTATTGTACTGTAGGTATACTGTTCTTTAGAATCTGGCACTACTACAAAAACCTCCATAGGTACCGGTCACATAGGTGTCGGATTTGCTAGAACCGGCATCTAAAACACAATTCCCGCCCATTTTTTCACGAACCGGCACCTATAAGGTTTATAGGTGCCGGTTGGTTGGGAGAAGCTCATTGGTACCGGTTTGTAAGAAAAACCGACACCTATGATCTCAAAAAGGTGCCGGCCTTAATTATGAACCGACACCTATCACATAGGTACCGGTTCGTAAGACGAATCGGCACCTATGTTATGGCCAAAAAGGTGCCGATTTAGCCTAATAAACCGGCACTACCACATAGGTGCCGGTTTTTAATAATAACCCGCACCTATGCGGTGGCTTCCGCCGGAAGGTAACTAAATAGGTGCCGGTTCAGTACATAAACCGACACCTATATCCCCCAGTCTATATATACCCCTCATTTACTGCATTCTCACGATTTTGAGGCTTCTCTTCAATTCATCCAAACGGGGGAGGAGGTTTTGCCCAAAAATTTAAAAAATATAGAGAGATCTATGTGTTTGCATGCGTAAAGGTTAGTATATGTTGATTCTATATGTAATTCACACTAATATTTGTCAAGTTATTATTTGCAATTTGTTTTGTTGAATGAGAAGCATGAGAAAGTATGATGACTTATTAGTATTGGAGTAATTTAGAGATTAATCATCAATGAGTAATGTAACTATTATTAACATTTGTCAGAATTTCAATAGATATAGAGAATGATATATGTATGTTAGTGGTTAATTTAAGAATTTTCGTAGGAGTGATGGATGAAGGAGGGATGAACGTTCCAAAGCGCGGTACCTTGGAATATGCCAGGAGAGTAACCAACTTCGTGATCGTAACCACGAGATCTAGATCATTGAACACGACGGAACACTTGCGTTGTCCATGCGCTGATTGCAGGAATGAGAGACAGTTTCCCGCAAAACAAGTTCAAGAGCATCTCCTAACAAGAGGTTTTATGCCTAATTACACATGTCAGGACAATCGTGGTGAAGATGAGAATCCGGATGTAATGGACGGAGAAAATGTGGAGTTGCCTGCTGACGGAGGTGGATATGATAGTGACGAATCAAATGGTTTAGATCAGATGTTACGCGATGGGGAGACAGCCTACGACGATGACAGGCAATACGAGAAGTTCAAGTGCATGGTGGAGGACTCAAAAACCCCGCTTTATCCAGGATGCAATGAGCAGCACACCAAGTTACACGTCGTCCTCTCGTTGCTGCAGATAAAATCAACCAACGGTTGGAGTGACAAGAGCTTCACAAAGCTTCTACAGCTGATTGGAGACCTCCTTCCAGCGGGTCATATGCTGCCAGAAACAACATACCGAGCGAAGAAGGTTGTCTGCCCACTAGGACTGGAAGTGCAGAAAATTCACGCATGTCGAAATGACTGTATCCTATACCAAGGTGACTATGCAGACTTGGATACATGTCCAGTTTACGGAGCTCCGCGGTATAAGGGTGGAGTTAACGATAATAATGATGCTGATGATGACAGTGGTGGCCCAGTCTTGAAGAAGAGGAAAGTGCCCGTTAAAGTTGCGTGGTATTTTCCTATAATCCCTCGGATTGAACGCATGTATGCAAACAAAAAACATGCAAAGATGATGCGTTGGCACCACGAAGAGCGTAAGAAGGATGGAATGATAAGACATCCTGCCGATGGATCTCAATGGAGAAAGATAGATAGAAAGTACAAGAAGCATTTTGCGCAGGAGATTAGGAATATAAGGTTTGGGCTGAGCACGGATGGGATGAATCCATTTGGTGACATGAGCAGTCGGCATAGCACGTGGCCAGTGGCACTTGTTATCTACAACCTTCCTTCATGGTTGTGCATGAAGCGTAAGTATATTATGATGCCACTTCTAATCCAAGGTCCCAAGCAACCTGGCAACGATATCGATGTCTACTTCAGGCCATTAGTGGATGATCTTAAGTTTCTATGGGACCGGGGTGTGCAGATGTGGGATGTGTACAAAAGAGAGTACTTCACCTTAAGGGCAATGTTGTTCGTTACCATCTAAGATTACCCTACAGCTGGTAACACATCCGGGCAAACAGTGAAAGGTGGTTGTGCATGTGTGCAATGCATGCGGGATACAACGAGCAGGTGGCTGAAGTACTCTGGAAAGACTGTGTACATGCGCTATCGAAAGTTTCTTCCAGCCAGCCACCAGTACCGTAGCAATACAAGAGATTTCGATGGCACGGTGGAGGAGGGTACAGCTCCAACACACCGTACTGGCAGAGAGATTTTTGAAAAGGTACAAGATATTGAATGTATATTTGGTAAGGGGCAAGGCATTCGAAGCGCAACGAGCAAGGGTGGTGAGAAACCTATTTGGAAGAAGAAATCTATCTTCTGGGAACTACCATATTGGAAAGATTTGGATGTCCGTCACGCAATTGATGTGATGCACGTTGAGAAGAATGTGTGCGAGAGTTTGATGGGACTCCTGCTAAACATACCCGGCAAGATAAAGGACACGTTAAAAGCCCGGAGAGACCTCGCAGACATGAACATCAGGCCCGAGCTACATCCTCAAGAACGTCCCAATGGTCGCCAGTACCTCCCTCCTGCGTGCTACACCCTTAGTGCTGCAGAGAAAATAAGTCTGTTGGAGTGCCTGCAGGGTGTCCGGGTCCCTTCTGGTTACTCTGCGAACATTAAAAGACTTGTCAACATGAAAGAGAAGAAATTAGTGGGCATGAAGTCACATGATTGCCACGTGCTGATGACACAACTTCTTCCTGTTGCTATTAGAGGCATTTTGCCAGATAAGGTTCGAAACCCAATCATAAAACTATGCTCGTTCTTCAACGCTATATATTAGAAGGTGATCGATCCAAGCACGCTAGACAAGCTTCAAGCAGATGCAATCATTACCCTTTGCCAGCTCAAGATGTGTTTTCCACTATCATTTTTTGATATAATGGTTCACCTCGTGGCACATCCGTGAAAGAGATAAAGATTCTCGGCCCAGTGTATCTGCATAACATGTGGGCTTTCGAGAGGTTCATGGGGATCATAAAGAAGTATGTGCGTAATAGAGCTCGACCAGAAGGCAATATCGTAGAGGGTTATGCAACAGAGGAGGTGGTTGAGTTCTGTATTGACTATATGGATTTGCATCCCATTGGTGTGCCGATGTCTCGACACGAGGGCAGGCTACTAGGGAAAGGGACACTAGGGCATAAGGCAATTTTCGCTCCTAGCCTAGAAACATTACGGCAAGCACATTTCGCAATGCTCCAGCAGTCGGCCTTGGTGGCTCCATTTGTCGACATGCATTATAACACACTCCGCAGCGAGATCCCAAGCAAATCAGAAGCATGGATAGCTAAGCAGCATAGGTTGAATTTTGGCGATTGGTTACGGAAGCATATCATGGCTATGAATACTGATAGTGACCAGCTGTATGTTTTGTCTCGGGGACCTGCGAGCACAATTCATTCATTCCAAGGGTATGACATTAATGGATATGCATTTTACACGAGAACCCAGGATGCCAAGAGCTCGTATCAAAACAGTGGTGTCCGCATAGACGCCTTCGACAGTAATGGTGTAGAACAAACATACCATGGTTACATAGAGGCAATCTGGGAGCTTGAATATGGACCGCTGAAGGTACCACTTTTCCAGTGTCAATGGGTCAAAATTCCAAATGGTCTGAGGATTAACAAGTACGGAATGTTCATCGTGGACTTAAACAATGTGGGTTATCAAGATGAACCATTTGTGCTCGCAAAATTCGTAACCCATCGTGTTTGGCGCTTGACTGCTACCCCCAGTTTCTTATTGCCGAAACCAAGTTTCGACAGTTGGCGCGTCAGATAGGGGCTCTGCGTCAAGTTTTCTTCTTCATCTCGCCGACAAGCGCGATGGGATCTTCATCAGGCATCGACGACTTCGCCTTCGCCTCCAGGCAGGCATTCCGCTTCGGTAGCCTCGACTTTATCACCGACTAGTTTCTTTGCCTCCACGGTTGGTATGCTCCGCCGCCACTGTTGATGGCAACGTCGTCTTCTCTGTCGGTCGTCTTCGTTATTGCCGACTGGAATCTTTGCCTCCACGGTTGGTGTCTTCGTCATCATTGATGGATGACATTATCCCTAGATCGGTCACCTCTGCTGACACCAGTGGAAATACCAAAAAGCTAAGTCATCATTAATTTTCCTTCTTTATATGATATCTTCTTTTTCCTCTGCCTCACTTCATCAACTGGTCCTCCGTTGAGCAGTGAGTCGGGGGTTACAGATGTTATATCATATTTTTGCAACAATTTTCATAATATTTATCTTGATTGCTTGGGACATAATCCAAGTAAAAAAAGTGTTGATCGAGTTGTGCAACTATATTTTCCCTATGCTTTCCGTTTGGTTTGTCGATGGATAGTTGCCTTTGGGCCAAATCCTAGCACCCAGGAGCTCGTTGGATGGAGTGTATGACGCAAAGTGCTAAGTATTACTCGGAAGAAATCAAAAGCATAAAGATAAAATAATTTGTTTTCTGCTCTAAACAATTCTGAAAGTACCCGAGTAGTAAATTCTGATATGTGAAACTTTGTTCCATTAATGACGAACTCATATTAATGACTAGTCGGGCAGAGTGTTTAAACTGGAGTAGTCATCAACTCGGGGAAATCAAAACCAACAAGAGGAGAAATACATACTTATAAATATTTTAAAATGCCTGAATATTTCTCAAGTACTATATTTGCATCAGATACTACTCATCCTACGTGTTTATACTGCAGGATCGATCAATAATATATCATCGTCGGCCTGCCTTCGCCGTCGTCGACTGGTGTTTCCGTCTTCACGGTATCCGCCTACACGGTTGAATGGTGACATCACCGTTGCTGGGCGTCTACGACTTCATCGTCGGCCTGCCTTCACCGCCGCCGACTGGTGTTTCCGCCTTCACGGTTGATTGATTACATCGTCGTTGTTGGGCGTCAACGACCTCATCATCGGCCTGCCTTCGCCGCCGCCGACTGGTGTTCTCCGCCTACACGGTTGATTGGTGACATCACAGTCGTTGGGCATCTACGACTTCAGCGTCGGCCTACCTTCGCCGCCGCCGACTGGTGTTTCCCGCTTACACGGTTGATTGGTGACATCACCATTGTTGGGCGTTTACGAGCTCATCGTCGGCCTGCCTTCACCGCCGCCGACTGGTGTATCCGCCTACACGGTTGAATGGTGACATCACCGTTGCTGGGCGTCTACGACTTCATCGTCGGCCTGCCTTCGCCGCCGCCGACTGGTGTTCTCCGCCTACACGGTTGATTGGTGACATCACCGTCGTTGGGCATCTACGACTTCATCATCGGCCTACCTTCACCGCCGCCGACTGGTGTTTCCCGCTTACACGGTTGATTGGTGACATCACCATTGTTGGGCGTTTACGAGCTCATCGTCGGCCTGCCATCATCGCCGCCGACTGGTGTTTTCGCCTACACGGTTGATTGGTGACATCACCATTGCTGGGCGTCTACGACTTCATCGTCGGCCTGCCTTCGCCGCCGCCGACTGGTATCTCCGCCTTCACGGTTGATTGGTGACATCACCGTTGTTGGGCGTCTATGACTTCATCGTCGGCCTGCCTTCGCCGCCATCGACTGGTGTCTCCGTCTACACGGTTGATTGGTGACATCACCATTGCTGGGCGTCTACGACTTCATCGTCGGCCTGCCTTCGCCACCGCCGACTGGTGTATCCGCCTACACGATTGATTGGTGACATCACCGTTGCTGGGCGTCTACGACTTCATCGTCGGCCTGCCTTCGCCGCCGCCGACTAGTGTATCCGCCTACACGGTTGATTGGTGACATCACCGTTGTTGGGCACCTACGACTTCATCGCTGGCTTGCCTTCGCCGCCACCGACTGATGTTTTCGCCTACACGGTTGATTGGTGACATCACCGTTGTTGGGCGTCTACGACCTCATCATCGGCCTGCCTTCGCCGCCGCCGACTGGTGTTCTCCGCCTACACGGTTGACTGGTGACATCACCGTTGTTGGGCGTCTATGACTTCATCGTCGGCCTGCCTTGGCCGCCGCCGACTGATGTTTCTGCCTACACGGTTGATTGGTGACAACACCGTTGTTGGGCGTCTACGACTTCATCGTCGGCCTGCCTTCGCCGCCGTCGACTGGTGTTTTCCACCTACACGGTTGGTTGGACACACCATCGTTGTTGGGCGTCTACGACTTCGTCGCTGGCTTGCGTTCGCCACCGCCGACTGATGTTTCCGCCTACACGGTTGATTGGTGACATCACCGTTGTTGGGCGTCTACGACCTCATCGTCAGCCTGCCTTCGCCGCCGCCGACTGGTGTTTTCCGCCAACACGGTTGGTTGGACACACCACCGTTGTTGGGCATCTACGACTTCATCGCCGGCTTGCCTTTGCCGCCACTGATTGGTGGTTTCGCCTACAGGGTTGGTTGGACACACCACCATTGTTGGGCATCTACGACTTCATCGCTGGCTTGCCTTTGCCGCCGCCGACTAATGTTTTCGCCTACACGGTTGATTGGTGACATCACCGTTGTTGGGCGTCTATGACCTCATCGTCGCCCTGGCTTTGCCGCCGCCAACTGGTGGTTTCGCCTACACGATTGATTCGTGACATCATCGTTGTTTGGCGTCTACGAGTTCATCATCGGTCTGCCTTCGCCGCCGCTGATTGGTGTTTCCGCCTTCACGGTTGATTGGTGACATCACCGTTGTTGGGTGTCTACGACTTCATCGTCGGCCTGCCTTCGCCGCCGCCGACTTGTGTCTCCGCCTACACGGTTGATTGGTGACATCACCATTGTTGGGCGTCTACGACTTCATCGTCGACTAGTTCTATTGCCTCTACTTTACAAGCTTCGTCACTTCACCAATCACGACGTCTCCAAGAGCCTCAACATGACATCCTCAATGCGTATCTTCACTCAAGCAATGGCTACTCAATGACAAACTATAGTTCTTACTCTATGATCAGTTGTTTCCCAACTAAGCATAGAGTCGGGGGGCTACACAAATACAAGATTCAAAATTCGACATGCATTATGTCAAGATAAATCAATCAATAATCAGCCAACGAATCAACTTCAGAGAAATCAGCTTCGTCTTCGCTCCAGAGCAGACTTTCTACTTCAGCAACTCCAATATTTTCGTTGATAACTTTGGCTCTCATTTGATGCTACAGTCAATTCCAAGTTTTTCAAGAGTTAAGTTCATGATTTAATCTACATGTTTGGGAGTTTGGAGTTATCAACCAATCAACTCAGATTCGATGAGTTGGACAACAATATCTACTTTGCTCCAGTTTGATGGATTATTATCATTGATGTTATCATCGGCACCTTCGTCATCGGCATTATCTTCATCTTTAGTCAACTACTGTCAACCAAGTTCTTTACTTCTGGAGTTTGGGCTTCGTCTACACTAAAATTTGACTGGGGCACCAACGCCGCCATCTTCGTCAACATCTTGCCATGTCTCTTGGGCATTACCTATTCTGCTTCTGTTGACGGGCAACTTTGTCTCTACAACCGGCTGTTTTTCTCCTGCTGCGGACCATCATCACCACCGGTTGCGTCTGTCACAATTGATGGCCTATTACGCCGCAGCTGATTAGCATTTTTGTCTTCATCGTCCGGCTATCTCCGTCGTTGCCGACTGGTGGTCTCACCGTCATTGCCGGCCTGCGTCATTGCTACTGATGTGCGTCTTCATCTTCAACACCGACTTGCCTTGGTCGCCATCGACTGGTATTCTCACCTTCAAGACGACCATCTCTGCTACCGCCAGTCATCATTACTGCTGGTAACGTTTATCACCGTCGACTATTTTCTTCGTCTCCATGGTTGGTGGATTTCGCCATCGCTGTTGATGGGCAACTATGTCTCCACCACCGATATCTTTGTTACCTTTGATGGGCAATTTTATCTTCATATTGGTGGTCTCGCTTCCATGCCGACTGCATTAGTTGATACCAATAGATAACTTTGACTGCGACAGAAGGACAAGTGACATGCTCAGGGGCTTACTAGGTCTAGCATGAGGATCATACCTTCAATTTGGACTTATTCTGGATATATGCAACATGAATTCATGGCCGCGAGCTTATCTCCTATATTCATGGTCTAGAAAACTTTCTTCTATCTAAAATAAAAGAATTTTTATTTCCCACAAGGGTCACAAGCTGAGTTCTTGCGCCAGTCGGGATTCAATTATCAAATCTATTTTGGTGCATCCCATGAGGGATAACCATTCAGATCAAAAGATGAAGCAGTGGGGAAGACGCCGGCGCTTCAGAAATTTTAGGGTATCAGTAAGTTTTCTCGTGTTTGGGCCGAGACCCATGAGAAGCTTACGGCTCATATTACAGGTGTGGCTTGATACGTGTCTCTAGGGACTTAAGCAGATTTGCTCTGCCAATATACGCGTGTCTTATTGCCCAATGCCTTTAAAATCCTTTCATACAGCAGTTACACAACTTGTTGAAGGTTGGTACGATGCAACTTGGAAGGTGACAAACAGTAAAGTTTTTTATAACTGTCCTGGTAACTTTTTTATAGGTTGCAGGAGCTGTTTGTTTTTTGCAAAGCATTTGATTTTATGATTATGTCAATGTTTTCTTTGCCACCTTGGTGTGCTCTTTTTGATTAAGACCGATATAATGGCTGGAGCTATTTAATATTTTGGTCATATTTTTCAGATGACTGATAAATTATTAACTCAGATTTTCTACCAATGAGGGTTGTTTGAGTTATTTATTCCGAGATGACTCGGGCAGAACGACTCGGATAAGCATGAGCTTGCCGAGTACTCGGATTCATTATACACTATGTCTTGACTATAAGGTTATGTGTTATGTAATTTTTATGATTGCTTTTGGTTTAGGCTAGGCATTTATTTAACTCAGGAGAGTATGATTATTATAGTTCTTGACTATATGCTTAGTTTGGTTAACTAAACACATAGTCGGGGGCTACACCTAATTAGGTGCATCAGTCGATGCACCTAAATATCTATTTTTGAAATTTTTGAGATGTTTTCAGCCCTTCACAGCCTTTTTTGGATGATAAAGCACTCGGGAGACTCAGGCAGGAATGATGGAAGCACTCGGCTATGTGTTATTCTGGTTCGGGGCAAAGTTATTTCCTCGACTGTGAAGGTCTCGGGGGCTACTGTGGAGATTATGGGTACCGGATACCCTCACGACTAGCTTATCCGACTCACCATAGGGGATAGGTTAGGACTCATGATTATGTAAACCGGTTTATGACTTGGGTATTACGTTACCATTGTAATAAGGTAACGGCTCATAGTCCATAGTTGGTAAGATTGAGGATTCTAACATAGAGTATGATAGGGTCTCCGACTTATAAGCCTACCCTCCAAGACTATATAAGGAGGGTAGGGCGTCCCTTGGGGGATAGACGATTGCATAGAGAATCATAGCGAGAGCACATGAGATCAAGAGATCAAGAGATCAATAAATCACTCGGCGGATCGAATCCCCGAAACAGGAGTAGGGTATTACCTCTCGAAGAGAGGGCCTGAACCTATCTAAACCTCTTTGCATACTAACCCATCATGTTTGGCGCTTGACTGCTACCCCTAGTTTCTTATTGCCGAAACCAAGTTTCGACATCGATGTCTGCCACGACGTTGCTAACCTCTGTAGTAGCCCTTGAGTTGTTCTCATCGCTGGCTCAGATGCCTTCATCGTTGGTGATTTTGACTGAAGGTTTTGGCAGGATGTCAAAAAGGTTCCTGGTTCAACAAGTTCTCTTCTGGACGCGCGCCATGCTAAGTTATCAGCATCGATGTTGTCGTTGCGGTAGACATGGCGCACCTCTAAACCATCAAACTTTCGCTCCAACTTCCTGACTTCGGTGAGGTACTTGGTCAACTCGGAGTTTGAGCATTTGTAGTCCTTGTGCACTTGGTTGGCGATCAATTCTGAGTCCTCTTTCACAATCAATCACTTCACTCCAAGTGTTGCAGCTGCTCGTAACCCGGCTAGTAGTCCCTCGTACTTTGTGGTGTTGTTTATTGCTCAAAAATTGAGATGTATTGCATGTTTGAACTAATCTCCAGCTGGAGATGTCAAAATGAATCCTGCTCCTGCTCCTTGGCTATTGAATGCCCCATCGAAAGCCATTGTCCATGTCTCGTTATTCGTTTGACCGGTTGAGGCGTTCTCGGGAATAGTCCAGTCAACAACGAAGTCAGCGAGAACCTGAGACTTGATAGTTGTACGTGGGACAAAGTTGACATTAAATTGGCTGAGCTCGATGACCCATTTGGCAATGCATCCTATGACATCTTTGTTCCTGACCACCTCGCCTAGGGGGAAAGAAGAGACAACCGTAACTTTATGGGCCTCTAAGTAGTGGTGCAGCTTTCGTGATGTCATGACCACAAAATACAGCAGTATCTAGATTTGAGGATATCGAGTTTTGGCATCGTGGAGGGCCTCACTAACATAGTACATAGGTCATTGTACTTTGTCCCTCTCGACGACAATCATAGTGCTAACAGAATAAGGTGTGGCCTCCGTGGGGACTTCATGCATGTCGAACGGTTGCCAGGCGAACACGTCAGCATTCTCGCGGAGGAAGGTGATGAGCTTGAGTTCCTATTTGCTGTCGAGCGTTGCCCCGATCATGACTATCTTGTCGGGGTTGCTATTGGCCAACGGGATGATCTTGATTGCGCCATCAGGCTTGGGTGCCATGTTGGGCTTGCTCACTTTTCGGGGGGGTTCTGAGGTGGCAGGTGGCGTGGGAGTATGCTCAACCATGTCGAGGTTCCTCTTATCGCACTGTACCGCTACCTTTGTGTTCCCAGGGATCATGATTGTCCCTTTTGGGCCTGTCATCTTGAGAATTTGATACGCATAGTAGGACGCCGCCATGAACTTCGTGAGAGCAGTCCTTCCGAGGATAGCATTGTAGGCATTGTCAAACTCTGCTATGTCGAAAGTGTTCTGCTCTGTACGAAAGTTGTTGGTCTGGCCAAACGTCACAACTAGCGTGATCTTCCCCAGCAGTTTTGATGATGCTTCTGGAGTGATCCCATGAAAGGGTTGTTCGGAAGCAATAAGCTCGCTTCTAGGGATACCCATTGCGTCGAGGGTGCTGGCGAAGAGGAGGTTGATGGAGATGCCACCGTCGATGAGGACCCGTGCCACCTTGATGTTCCGAATAGTAGGTTCGACTACTATCGGGTACTGGCCTAGCACAATTACCGTTGTCAGGTGGTCAGCTTCAGAGAACTCAATCTTCTGATTGGACCACTTTATCTTGGTAGCAACTCCTCGCGAAGTAGAGCAGACTTTGTATTCTACCTTCTTATGCTCCCTTTTAGAGGTGTATGTCGTAGAACCGCCGAAGATATGGGCTACATGCAGGTCAAAGTCTGGGAACACGAGTTTGTCGTCAGACGAGAGATCATTAGTGCTCCTCTCGACCACGTGAACTCACTTTCCTTTTTCGAGGGCCAGCTATTTTGCCAATGCTTTTTGGAAAAACCTGGCACTCCTCCAAGGTATGTGTACCAGTCTTGTGTATCGGGCACCATTGTCATACTGGTTCATCGCCTTGAAGGGCTGGGAGCTTTAGGGAAGGGTTTGCTTGTTCTGCAACAAGAACTTCTATCTCCTCCTTGCGTTTCTCTTTCTTTTTGTAATTTTGTTTCTTCTTTTTAGTGGACTCCAGTGCCTCTTTATTGGTCGATGGCTTCTCCTCAACCACCTTGCCTTTTCCGTCTTTCCCCTGAGGACGTCGTCTCTGTGAGCACACCTGTCAATGATCTCAGACAGCTTCATGGCAGAAGTGATTTGCCTTGTCGCCGCCTCTTGGATGGTGTATTGATCTCGGATACCTAACTTGAACGCACGTATGACAGAAGCGTCGCTGATCTCGTGGATTGTATTCCGGCATTCGTTAAAACACCGTATATAGTCCCTTAAGGATTCACCCGGGTTCTACCTAAGGGCGTGTAGGTCATCCTTGACCACGTGTCGCTTGTATGTTCCTTGAAAGTTGGTGACAAATTGCTTCCATAGGTCTTTGCAGGAAGAGATCGAGCGAAGTGGAAGGTGCACTAGCCATGACCAAGCAGATCCTTTCAATGCTGTAGGCAAGTAGTTTGCCAACGCGTTGTCGTCTACGCCAGCCGCAAAGAGAACTGTAGAGTAGACGTGCAAGAACTCCTCTGGATCAGTACTGCTATCATATTTTTCTACCACAGCAGGACTGAACTTGTTTTGCCATCGCATCACTCGTAGAGCAGGTGTGAAAGCCTAACATCCGTCTCCCGGTATAAAGAGTGGATGACATCCTCGTGGCCTACGAGAACCGTCTCCAGTTGATGATGATGACGACGAAGGATCATCATAGTCGGGGGTATGGCTCCTTGACCTACGGCCTTGTCCTCGGTCCCTCCTGGAATTCGAGGATTGCTAGTTTCGTTGTCTTCGATTGTCATCATGGTGTTGTCGACCTTGATCGTTCTCGCCCTGTTGACTTTGGCGATCTCGACGATCTCGATCATTGTTGCAATCATCTCGGTTGTCGTTGTCGTCCCGCCTTTTGTTTCCTCCGTGAAGCGCGTGAGGTTGGCGGTGGTCGACATCGTTCTGATCTCGTCACTCCCGCTTACGCCCATTCAAGTGATTGCGAAGATCATGGCGTCTTGATGAGGAGGGGGTTGATTGTCCATCCTTCTCGGTGATGCGTTTCGAGGATTTCGGCCCGGGTCTCGGCTATGGTGTGGACTGGGTGCATCCTCGGTAGCGTCGTCCTCTGGTGCTCGGTCTCCAACGTGTGGGTGGAGATCTCAAGAAGGACCTTGAGGGTTTGATCCGGCTGCAACCAAGACGGCAGAGTTAAGGTTGGCTATCGTTGATTGTATCCGTCTGACCCAGTCATTTGCTTCTGGGAAGGTTACTGGATCGAACAGAGTTTGCTTCAGTAACGAGTTGACCATGGTGAAGTGCTCGGCAAGAGTTTGAACCAGCTCGATAGGTTCACGTGACTCTATAGGAGCAGGCAGTTCTTCTCTCAAATGGACTTCACCCTCTCCACGTACGTCCTCAACGACCCCTTCGATCACGTTCACTTCACACTAGGAGTTGGATCCTGAAGATTCCAAGCTATGCAGAACGGAAGGTTCGCAATGATCGATGTCAATGAATCCGACCAGACGATATGGGGTTTCCATCTTGCTATCGTCCATCGATGCATCTTGAGGTTGATCTCGATGTTGGTGGATTGGACAGCAGGGAACATGGACCATGGATCCGGTGATCTTCAAGGAGATCTTGCAGTTGGTAAGGGGGTGACTTTTTAATTTGTCGATTGGCCACGACGCCTTGTACGAAGATGTGCGCTGGATATCTCGATCTTTGCAAGCATTGAGTTCAGCCTTCACTTGAAGTATTACCCGACATTCAACCAGAGAGTGCTGGGACGTCTTGTGGATCGAACACCAGGTGTGGTGATTTGGAGGAGACTTCCTTGTCGGCACCTGGCCCCCAATAGATGTCTAGGACTTGGCCACTTTAGGAGTTCTTCGGGGAGCTGAAGTCGTCGGCTTTCTCTTTTTTGATTAGACAAGAGGAATAGCTGACGAAGGTTGTTTCCTGTCGTCCTCACCGTTCCGTTCTTGATCCTGACTTGTATTGGGAAAGGCAAGATTGGAGTTATGGCAAAGATCGGAAAGATGATGGATTCGACTTGAGTCCAAACGAACGCCGGCTGGGTAGGATCTCCTAGGCAAGGACGAATGTAGACATTGTTGACGGAAGGCCTTGAGCTTGAAGCCATCTCGGCAAAACCTTGAGCAACAAGTTCCCCTACCTAGCGCGCCACTGTTGACGGGTTATATTCGTAGACCGTATCCTGAGGGTATTGGAATATGTTGGAGCAAGGATCTCAACGAAACGACATCAAGCACACAAAACACAAGGATTACACTAGTTCAGGCCCCTCGTAAGGTAATAGCCCTGCTCCAGTTTATATGGAATTATGACAAGAACCACAGAAATTACAATAGAGAACAACAGAAAGTATCAAGTCCGACGAGATCCCTGTCGAGAACTACTCGACGAGATCCAACCGGCGAGTTGTCTTCAAAGTCCTCCAGATTTCTTCTGCTATGGCAATGGCTTGTGCTATGATTTGGTGATCCCGTACCCCCTAGGGGGCCTTGTATTTATACCGTAAACTACCTTGGCCTCCAAGTAGAACTCGAAGAGTATTTCCGGCTTACGAGATCACAGAGTTTGTATATCCTCCGAATAGGACTCTAACATCTTCTCTTCGAGATACAATTTCCCTAAATATTAGCCGAATTCCATAATATTAAGGTGACCTTCCCGTATACTTAAGGGTATGCCGTATCCGTATACTTCATAACCCTAAGGATAGGAGGTGTGCCTTATCCATAACTCTGACAGCTTTAGCTCCTCAACCAACGGTATGACATGGCCTTGCGACAATTTGATTTGCTTATGCTCTAACAAATAATCAAAGATTTTATTGGATTTGGTCATATCAAATGTGAATTTTGCTTCCTCGTGCCAATTGTTAGCAATAACTGGCTTAAGGATAGAGCAAATGACTAGTTTAGACTTAGGGGTTTTAGCCATTCGGCTGTATGCACATCAGTTGTCTTATCGTCCGGAGATATAAACTCATCAACTATCTTGTCGTGGGGATGATCAGACTTAGCCTTTTTTGATATCTCGGTTTCTTTTGCTTAACTTTCTTGAGCTAGCTCTTTTTTAGTTCTAGTATCTACAGTAAACATGTTTATAATAACTTCGGCGATCTCGTCGCTAAGGCTTTTGGGTTTTGTACGTGTACTAGTCATAGGATTACTAGAAACGGCTGATGTAGGAGCCGATCCTAAAAGACTCATCGACTACAATCTGACCGGTGTCCCTCCCCTAGGTCGGACCGGCCATCGTGTCCAGTCTAACCAACAATGTTGCAGCGGTCTAACCAATGGTGCTGCACTGGTCTGACCGACGTACTGTGCCGCATGGACGAATTTAGGTTCTATTGCATTAATGGGATTGTAGCAACTTTTCATCGGCCAAACTTGTTGCATATATATATTTCAGGTATCGTGTAAGCCGATGAAACGTCATGCATGTGCTCGCTATTATATGAAATAGAAGTACAACCTAGCAATCGGCTATTTAGCCAATTCTCTAGTTCGTTCATGCGAGCGTCTAAGGTTTTTTCAGAGGGAGAACTAAATGAGGTGAACCAATTATTTAAACTAGCAATAAAAGCACCATCTACTATTTTAGCAACATTAGAAGCAAGAACAGGGGTATTGCTATAATTGGTTACCTTAGATGTAGTGTAGACGGGCAATGAGAATTCCTGTTGTTTGATGACGCCTTGCCTCATCTTCTGGTAGCATACCATCTTTCGTCGTAGATCTTCAAAGTGAGCTTCAAGTTCTTGTCGATCGGCTTCTGGTAATTCTCCATAGTCCGCGGTCATGATATTATCTTGATGAGAGCCCATGGTAAAGAATTAGGGTTTTGGCTATAGCAACTGAAATCGTTCTCTAGTGGAGTCACCAAAAAGATGTGTTGATGTAGAATCACGCCGTGTTACACCTTGAGCACGCTATGTGCAACCCACGGCAACACCCGGAGACGCGCCACCGTAGGGAGTGGGTAGATGATGCCGAATGAACACCTGGGAGGGACCCCGTCAAGATGAACGCATGTCGGTTTGTCCTAGGCTCGGCAGGCCAGCTAGGACAACCTCTCACGCTGAGAGACAAGAGACAACGAGCAATTGGGGGAATTGAAGAGAATAGACTTGGGATAGGTAGCAAGAAGGAGGAAGATGTAGAATATAGAGGGTTTGGATACTAAATTGATTTTGACGATTGATTGGTTGTTGTTTCAATCGGCCTTAGCTCCCTTATATTTATAGGAGGGGTGGACTTGCTTCCTAGGGTCTTTTCCACGTCCAATTAGTTGTAGAAACCAATTAGGACTCTAAAATTTAAGGCCTTAGCAAGAAAACCCAAGAACCGATCAATCGGACTCGAAGTCGGACTCTACCGATCTAACCGGCCATATGCCGTTGGTTTGACCGGCCCTATGGCAGCGGTCAAACCTGCTTCACATAGCAAGCCTAGTTTCTTTTCAAATTTGGTTGTGATTTCCTATTTATTACTCTAGGAGCCAAATTTGGGTACTAACAACTGTGAGCTGGGCCTTTCTTCTAGATGTCCTTACTCATCCAGGGTTCATTCACCGGTGGCGCAATTGGATCTCCTTTAATCTCCACTCCTCCTCCTCCCGTGTTGGTCGCTTGGTGTTGGTCCAGTCCATTCTCTCTTCTATCCCCGTCCATGTGTCTTTGGCGATCCACCTGTCGGGCTGGGTCGTCAAGGCCATCGACAAGATGCGTCGCGCCTTCTTGTGGACGGGAATAGACTCGGTCCAAGGTGGGCAATGTTTTGTCTCTTGGACGAACATCTTCCGCCCGAAGTCAGTTGGCGGGTTGGGCATTGTTGACCTGAGGACAACAGGTTTCGCATTGCGTCTTCGTTGGCTCTAGTGTAGCGCACAGGGCACCCCTACTAGGCGGACCTCAAAGCCCTCCATGAGCGGTGCGTCTCCGACATGTTCGACGCTTCGACTTTCTTAGTGACAGGTGATGACACGTCAATGCTATTCTGGTAAGATCATTGGATCGATGGTCAATCGGTTGCCTCCTTAGCGCCTGACCTCCTCCTCGCCATGCCTTCACGTATTCGAGTGACTTGCACGGTCGCTTTGGGACTTGCAGATAACTCCTGGGTACGCGATATCCGTGGTGCTCTAACAGTCCCCGTCATCTCTTAATTCCTGGCGGCCTGGGATGTTGTGCGTCCCATCCAGCTCACCCTAGGTTCAGAGGACCAGCTTATCTGGCGTTGGATGAGCGATCGGCAATATTTGACACACTCCGCTAACCAGGCTTTCTTTCAAGGCCTCCATTCTTCTGCGTGTACCAATCTGCTGTGGCCGACCAAAGGTCCGACCAAATGTAAACTCTTCCTTTGGTTTGCGCTCTAACAGCGCTACTGGACTGTTGACCTTCTATTAAGGCACAGAGATAGCCACTCAGTATGCCCCTTCTGTGCCCACTAGCTTGAGACGGCGAACCATATCATCCTCGATTGTGTGTTTGCTAGACAGGTCTAGCACCACGTGTTGTTGCTGACTGATTGGCCTGCCTTCGCTACTTCCTGGGGCAGCTCGCTTCAGGATTGGTGGCCGACTTCTAGACCCTTCTTTTGGAGCCTCTCCATAAGGGCTTCGATTCCTTGGTGTCGCTGGTATCCTGGCAACTTTGGAAGGAGTGGAACTCAAAGGTTTTTTATTCTTCTCTCTTGCTTGTCCTTGCAGTTTTCGAATCGATCAAGCTAAAAGATTGGTTGTGGTCAAGCACTAGCGCCGCTCATCTAGGGGTCTCTTGTTGGGAGGATAGTAGTACTCCTTTGATCCTTTGCCAGTTTCGGAGTCTTTTCTCCATTTAGAGTTCTTTTTTCTTCCCCTAGCTGTTTCCTTGTGTTCCCCTTGACAGTGGCCTCCAGCCGTTGTGTTGTGTAACTGAATTTCTACTTTCTTCTAATATATTAATGTGCAATCCTTTTGCGCGTTCGTGAAAAACAAAACTTGAATGTATATACCTCAACTATAACATTAGTGTAAGAATTTAAACCCCAAAATCTATAGTTTCATGATAACTTTATTATAAAATCTATAGTTTTACAATACTTAGCGTTAAACCTATAGTTTTATGATAAATTTATTGTTAAATCTATAGTTTTGTAATACATTACCTTAAATCTGTAACTTTGCGATAATTTGGTCAAAGTATCTGTAGTTTTTTGAAATTTACTCTTTTTAAAATGATATACTACTTTTAAAATTTGGAACTGTATATATGTACATGCTAAATTATTGGTGTCTTGAGTTGTTTTCATGTATGTCTGCTCCTAGATACTTTGTTGACGTCGACGTAGACTTATAGCATTGGATTTGATTGTTTTGTCCATAAATATGAAGTCTTATTTGTTGAACTTCTCAACTCGATCACATAATAAAATATATACGCCACGAGTGCCCTTGGTGCAATAGCTTTGTGAATGATTTCATCGAGCACAATCCAAGATATCTAAAAACGATATAACCTTCCGTTAATCTTGTGCACTTGTGCTCACAGCACAACGACCACCTGATCAATAGTACCGACACGTACGTACACAGTGATCACACAATATATGTACATTCTCTCACCCTGTTTTACGTATAAATAGCCCTAACATGGCTTCACATAAACAACAAGTGAGAAAACCCTAGAATGAAACACATAGAGGAAATGAATTCTCTGGATGTTTCAACTCCTAGATATGGCAGGTTTCAGAGGATCTACCACCTTTTCCTTTTCCATGCACACCCATTTTGGCTTCAAGTGTTGTACTTCCTCTTCATCTCCCTCTTCGGTTTCTTGATGCTGAAAGCTCTGCCCATGAAGACCAGCATGGTCCCAAGGCCCATGGACTTGGACCTGATCTTCACGTCGGTGTCGGCGACAACGGTGTCGAGCATGGTCGCCGTCGAGATGGAGTCCTTCTCCAACTCCCAGCTCCTCCTCATCACCCTCCTGATGCTTCTCGGTGGTGAGGTTTTCACCAGCATCCTTGGCCTCTACTTCACCAACACCAAGTCCAAGATGATAGCAACCTTACCTGACCATGGTGACAAACCACCACCAACATCCTCTACCCTAGTGGAGCTCGCTCCCATGGACATCGTCGTCGTCAACCCTACCACTGTGACACAGAACGAGATAGAGCTAGGGTTAGGTCAGAACAAACGCAGCTACACTCACACGTCGTCGTCGTCGTCGACGACGACTATGTTACTAATGTTCATAGTGATGGGGTACCACGCGGTGGTGCACCTCGCCGGCTACACGCTCATCCTCGTCTACCTCAGCGTCGTCGCCGGCGCGGGGGCGGTGCTCGCCGGGAAGGGGATCAGCGCGCACACGTTCTCCATCTTCACCGTCGTCTCGACGTTCGCCAACTGCGGATTCGTGCCGACGAACGAAGGGATGATCTCGTTCAGGTCGTTCCCGGGGCTCCTCCTCCTCGTCATGCCGCACGTCCTCCTCGGGAACACGCTCTTCCCGGTCTTCCTCAGGCTGGCCATCGCCGCGCTCGAGAGGGTCACCGGGTGGCCGGAGCTTGGCGAGCTCCGGCGGTGGAGGGACGGCGGCGGCGGCGAGTACGACCACCTGTTGCCGAGCTCGCGAACGTGGTTCCTGGCCCTCACCGTGGCCGTGCTCGTGCTGGCGCAGCTGGTGCTCTTCTGCGCCATCGAGTGGTACTCCGACGGGCTACGGGGGCTCACCGTCGGCCAGAAGCTCGTCGGCGCGCTCTTCATGGCGGTCAACTCGAGGCACTCCGGCGAGATGGTGGTCGACCTCTCCACCGTGTCGTCGGCCGTCGTCGTGCTCTACGTGGTGATGATGTATGTATATTTTTATTTCTCGTTAATTAATTACTATCACATGCATGTGCACACATAAAAACAAAATAATAATCACTATATCATACATGTACGGTAGTTCTTAATTCAGTACGTGGGGATAGATTTTAAGCCCTAATGGGTATCCACCACTACTTAAAAAACGATTTTTCATGGCATATCCCTTTTATTTTTTCAAATGGACTAAAAATAGTGTTGCCAATGATAATCACGTTTATTTTTACTAACGGATGATGTAAGCATCCGCCAATAAAAATCACGTTATCTTTACTGGCGGACGACATAAGCACCCGCCAGTGAAAATCGATTTTCACTGACGGCTAGTGAAAATTAATTTTACAAAAATATGTATTTGTATCTAACTTTTTTCATAAAAAGTTTAGATGAAAATAAAATTTATACCAAACTTGTAGATCTCAATGAGATCTACAACTTTTTAGTTGAAAACATTTTCATTTAAGATCTTTTAGGATTCAAAATATTCGTTATAAGATTCAACATTTATTTTACAAAATTTCAGGTATATGATTCAAATAACCTTCAATTGACACATGAAATGTGACAAAGTTGTAGAACTATGCAAGATCTATAACAGTTCATGACTTTTTTATTTGAAATCATTTAGAGAGGCAAATAAGTATTTTAAGTTTCGAACAATGGAAATCAAAACAATGGCATTCTAAACATAAACAATAAGTGCTTCATAGTGAGATGGTAATGTAACACATGTGTGAAGAGAGAGATCTTGTGTTCAAATCCTATAAATCATATATTTGTAAATTTAATCTAGAAAGTTATCTAAATTTTCAATTAGGATGTATAGTTGTGTTAAAGATGTTCGGTAAAAATTAAAATATCTTTTGATTTTATTTTTGCACATAAATAACTAAAACTAAAAATGTGGAAATCGATTTTCACTAGCAACTATGTTATGTCGTTCGCCAACAAAAATCAATTTTCACTGGCGGTCGAATGTCGCCAACGAAGATCATTGATTTTCACTAACCTTTAATTGCTGGCGAAACATCTGGCCGCCAGGAAAAATATGTTTAACAGTCAGAGAAAATGTTTTTTTAGTAGTGCACTTTCATTTATAATTAATTATATACAATCTAAATAGTTATGAAAAATCATTTAAAAAATATTGGGGATGCATGATCTTCTATGTCGTTATTTGATCTAAATAGTTAAGAAAAATATGGGGAATGAATGCATGGTCTTTGATGCCGTATCACAAATGGACTAGTGATTGTCACTTTACGCGCTTAATCTAACTGAACGAGGCTGTCATGGATAACTATGATCAAAAGCTGCTCAGTACCGAATTAATTTATGTGGCCACAAATGCAAATCAGCAATATGATAGGAAAGATTGATTGCTACTGCTTGATGGGATAGACGGATAGTCGATCGAGCCACAAAGGCTAGTTGATGCTTTCAGTCTGTCGCGCCCTTTGGTTCCGCATTTTTTGCGAATATAATTAATCCGCATGAAAAATTCTTCAACACATATTTTGCAAGAAAATCTTAACAATACCTCGCTTAATTTCCTCTAAATTATGACTGCAAATTAACTAGTTATTGATGTCTCAAACCTAGATTAATGTTATGTACATTGGGTGGGGAAGGGAGATAGAGAGAGAAACGGAGAATGGTACTATAAACCAAGCACATATACTCTCTATTCAAGTATACGACACTATTAATTTTATTTAATTTGATCAAACTTTTAAAACTTTAATCATTAATATCTACCAAAATATTTAGTTTGAAATATTCGTTCAAAATATTTAGCTTGAAATATAAAAACATAATGGTAGATATTTTCTTTATAAGTTCTTTTATACTATTATAAGATTGTTAGATCATTATCATTACATATTTGATATTCTAATAAAAAATAGTGATCAAAGCAGCATAGCAAAAGACCAAATAAAGTCAATATCATATAAATTTAAATACGGAGGTAGTATATGATAAACTTGAATAAAGCACTGAAAACAGATTACTCTAAATTAATAATCTTGCATGTCTGAAAATGAGCATATATTCTCATGCTTGCTGCAGGTACCTGCCACCTTACACTACCTTTGTACCCGTCCAAGACAGACACTACCATCAAACGGGAACACAGTCCGCCCAGGAGGGCGGCGGCAGCAGCAGCAGCAACAGCATATGGCAGAAGCTGCTCATGTCGCCGCTCTCGTGCCTCGCCATCTTCGTCGTCGTCATCTGCATCACGGAGCGGCGGCAGATCGCCGACGACCCCATCAACTACAGCGTCCTCAACATCGTCGTCGAGGTTATCAGGTATGCATGCATGGTGGTCTAACCTTTTGAAAAGTAAAAAATTTTACTCCCTGAAGGTTGAAAATGATGGTCGTTTTTCCATAAAAAAAGAAAAATAATGTCATTTCGAAAAAAATACGATCCTCAGAATTAACTTTGACAACTATTTTTTATTAAAATATATATAAAAATATATAATTATATAATTTTATTGAAGTATAATTTAAGATTAATCTATACATATTGTCTTCATGATTTTCAGGTAAAAATTTTAGAAGTTATTTATAGTCAAAACGACAATTATTTTTACCTGAAGGAAGTAGAATAACACAGCTGAGCCGTCGTGCAATTACACATGTTGTATACATGGATGCAGTGCATATGGCAATGTAGGGTTCAGCACGGGGTACAGCTGCGGGAGGCAGGTGAGGCCCGACGGCAGCTGCAGAGACCGGTGGATTGGCTTCTCAGGGAAGTGGAGCAAAGAAGGGAAGCTCACTCTAATGGCCGTCATGCTCTACGGCCGGCTCAAGAAGTTCAGCCTGCATGGCGGTCAGGCATGGAAGATAGACTATCACCTGATTGGTTAATTAAACTCTCATCTAAGCAACTAGCTACAACAACCCATGCATGACAAACTACGTACTGCAAGATCGAGATCGATCGATCTCCCCGTCCTCCATGAGTTCTTGAACGGGGTTAGTTAGTTATCATAAAGGAATGATCAGATAAATGTATATCTACATCAGGATCAGGTCGATCTCTAGATATGTCCGTTTTTTGGATAATGCATGTAAGTAAGTAGCAATGTGACGTGCATATATGTTAGCTTAAGAGAGTACGTACATATATATTGACGACGATATATGCTTTTTTGTCGCCACCTTACAGGAGTAAGTCACAAAGGGCGTTGATTAATTCAGAAGATTAACAGCTTTCAGAAACAAAATAACTTCAAACGCTGCAGGTACTGATTGTCACATTCAGATAAGCCCATTTTTCAGAACAGGAAAGTTTTCAGCCCACGATGTTCCTTGAAAATTGAGGAAAGCCTGGTACAGGAAACTAGATAAATTCAGGCCCATTAATAATTAATCTTGCTCAATATACATAGGAGTACATGATATCTGCTCCCGTTATTCCATAAGCATTCCCATTTTACCAAGCATAATCACCACGGTTACACTGGAGAAGACTAACGAAGGATTGATGGTTAGTACTCTGCTACCGCTACCTCCGCATCCAATACAGTGTACTGTTCGTTTTTACTATTTGTGAATTTCGTAGCCTCTAGCAAATCAAGTTTGATCGATCTCAAATTTTTATTGCATGATAACATGCATCTTCTGCTCATGCAACTTTTTTGAGATTATTTTAAAACCTACGCATGCATTATTTATACAGTGGAAACTCCTCAAATTGGTATTGGTAGTTCCACGTGTAGAGTGCCGTGGGCCAGTCCACTGGTCCACATAAAGTGGCCCACTTGCTTCCCTGTTTTACATGATTTTGGGTCGCACGTGAAATACTTTTGTCATAAAATAAGTTAATTTAGTATAAAATATATCATATACTACTATTACAAATCTAAACAATTATATATTCAGATTCGTAGTAATAGGATATGTGACATCTGTAAGAGTAACTTATTCTTAGACGAAGGTAGTAAGAAATATCATTAGTATAAAATTAATTAATTATCTATTAAAAATTTGAAAAATAAGGTTATTTTATTTTTTAAAAAAACTTCTATATAAAATTTTTTTAAAAAAAACATAATTTAGCAGTTTTGAAAATGTACTCACGGTAAACGAGAGCACTGCAAAAGTTAAATGAGCTTTCAAACTGACTGTGTTAATCTTCTTGCATATATTTTTTTTCTTCAGACAAAATATCATTTTATTATCATGAATTGAACTATTTTGTCAGTTGAACCCCCTAAACTAATTTTTGCACATTTTACCATCTTGTTTTAAGTGAAACAAAAAACACTAATATCATGGGGACTAAAAGTGAACCATTTTTCAATAATTTGGAGAGTAAAATATTCTTAAAAAAATAGTTTAGGGTGCTATAAAACGTTTTTTCAAATAAAAACAATGTATAGAAGAATACACTCGATATGACTAGCAAATATTGGATACAAAGTCATTTTGATTTTAATTGTGCTATCTATCTTTGACGGTTTATGCCCTTCAACCCAAAATTATGTAAATGGACTTCTTTTTGCGAGGCGTTTCACGTATGAATTTTGGAGGAGATACACATAGTATTGGCTTATGTTTTTTGGGTATATATTCTTCCATTTTAATTATGGAGGAAAGATACAAATGCTCGATTTTTAACTCATGGTTTCTAATATGTGCATGGCAAATCCTTTTCGTCCTATATAGCATCTGAAAATTTTCAGAGTGCTTTTTTTGGTATTTTTTCCCCATGTTTTTAATTCTTTTCTGAAACCAAAGGAAATGGCACCTCAATTGTAGATCACATGAATTTGTCACTGGGAGAATATATGGCGCCCATCTCGGTAAAAAGCCATGGATGATGATACCAATATCCACTTATCTCTTGTTCTCTACTTTCCTTTAATCTAGTTGGTCAACTTGGTTACATAAGTCGGGCACCTACACTAGCTTCAAGCTTGGCCATTTCTTTGTGCACCGAATCTTGATCCTATCTGCTGGAATTGCCACTTACATCCACAAGACTTCGACATGTACCGCTTGCTTTTAATTGGCTTGCAGAGGGGTGGAGCTGTCTTGACAAAAAGAAGAAAAGGAGAGAGACTTTTTTTTTCTCTGGAATTTGGAATGTAGGTACATCAAAGGACTATTGACATCACTGGTTGCTGAGGACCTTAGCATCTTGATTCTTCTGTGGGAATATTAATTCCTTGAAACGGATAAATGATTGGTGTGTGAAAAGATGCCATTTTTGCATAAGTTTGGGGGGCCTTCTAAACATTCAGACTGCATGAATTGCTTCAGTGCTTAGTACACTAAACTAGTGAACTGCTGAATTGGATGAGTTTGATTCAGACTTAACAAGAATTCAAGAACTGCTGACTGCTGAAAGTTCCATTTTTGACAGAATTACAGCTAGAAATCGATCAAAACTGTCAATTTGTATGCTTTGCTTTTTAGTCAAAAACTGTTGACCGCTGAATTTATATGTGTGTGCAGGGTTTGGTGTAACCGTCCAACTGATATAGTATGTATGTCCACCTGTTTCAATTCAGTTAGACCCACCTATTTATAGTGGATCTGGTCCTGCAATCCACACACACTTTTTTAAGTCAGTCTTCTTTTCTCCTTATTATCAATTTGGCCGTTGCCAAACCACCCAAGCAACACTACCCTTGTACGGCTGTGCCTTTTGCATGCTTGCAAGCATTTCCATGTTGCAATCTCATGGGGGTTGTTTACTTGTTTTTTCTTGCGGCCCATCACTCTCTAATGCAGCAGCAACAGGGAGTGTTGCTTGCATTTGGTTGGAGTCACGGGCAGGGACGGAGCCAGCGCCCGGGCAGGACGGCTCGAGCACCCCCTACTACTGTCCTGAGCCTCCCCTGGAGCCCCACCTTTATTTTCATGCGTAGACATACAGGAAAAGACAGGGCTGAGATCGTTTGAAGGAGAAGATGGGCTGTATTTGCTTATTGGGCCAACAAATTATAGAGACAGAGCAAGCATCGTATTGTCAAAACTCAAAAGCCCAAAGGAAAGAAACCCTATTCTACTCTACTACCTGTCCGGCCGTCCCAATTCCTTCGCATCGAGTCGAGCAGACCAGCGCCGACGCCTTCACGCAATCACGCCTCCTCTTCTCCGCGCATCGACGCGACGACGCCTCCTGTTCCGCGCTCACGCGAACCGCGAGGGGGCGTCGCTACGGCCGGCGGCGGCGGGCGACTAGGCGAGTGCGCCACAGCGCCAGGCGCAGCACGGCGCGGCGAGCAGACGGCCGCGAGCAGACAGCCGGCGGCCGCGGCGCACAGGTGAAAATTTTTTTCTATGCAAGTGAAACGGAGTCTCAAAGTCATTCGGTAATTGAATTGAATGTTTGATACTTTGATTTTATGATTTCAATTTTCAGTATGTCAAAAAGAAATTTGCTCAATTATTATTCAACTTCAAGTGGCTCAGGCTCAACACCACATACTACTGAGGGCACAACTCAACCAAAGAAACCTAGGGCAGAGTTCTGTCATGATGAGAACCTAATTGCTGACCCTACAAAGCGCAAACCAATCGATTCTTATGACCCTGAAATTAGAGACCAAGTAAAGAGAGCATATGCTTTGAGTGGTCCAACCCAACCTCTTGAATTTAATTTTCCTCGTAAATATATTGGTGGTGAATGGAGATCATTTCAAAAGACTTGGTTTGATGAATTTGATTGGCTAGAGTATAGTGAGTCTAAGGATGCAGCTTATTGCATATATTGCTATCTCTTCTTTATTTTGGGAAAGGCTGAAAAATTTGGGAGTTTTGTCTTTGCACATGATGGTTATGTGAATTGGAAGAATGCCAAGGATACTTTTCGTAAGCACACTGTTTGCAAGACTCATGCAGATGCTAGGCTAAAGTGTGATGACTTTATGAACCAAATGACAAGTGTGGGTCGAAGATTAGTTGAGGTAAGCACGGAGGAAGAGAAACGATGTGAGATTCGTTTGACATCATCTTTAGATGTTGCAAGATTTCTCATATACCAAGGGGAACCTTTTCGTGGGGATGATGAGAGTTCTACTTCACTCAACAAGGGAACATTCAGAGAGATGGTTGACTGGTATAAAGATAAGGTAGATATAGTGAAGGACGCATATGACAAAGGTTCTAAAAATTGTCAGATGGTATCTCCTGATATACAAAAGGATCTTGCTAAAGCTTGTGCAGAGCAAGTCACAGCTGTCATTATGGATGAGATTCGAGGTAGAAAATTCTCGTGCTTCTTGATGAGTCTCGAGATGTATCAATAAAAGAGCAACTAGCAGTGATTCTAAGGTTAGTACTCCAAAATTCCAATTTTGTGCATAGTTTTTTTACAATTATTTCTACAATTATACTAACACAAACAAATATTCCGTGCAGGTTTGTGAATGATGAAGGAAAATTGGTGGAGAGATTTCTTGGACTTCAACATGTTCAGAGTTGTACAGCTATTGCATTAAAAGAAGCTTTGGTCAAAATGCTTTCAAGTCACAATTTGTCTATCAAAATACTTCGTGGGCAAGGGTATGATGGAGCTTCTAATATGAGAGGTGAATTTAATGGGGTTCAGAAATTGATTCGTGATGAAAATCATTATGCTTTCTATGTGCATTGTTTTGCCCATCAGTTGCAACTTGTGGTTGTTGCTGTTTCGACTTCTAGTGCAGATATTGCAGATTTCTTCAACTATGTTCCTTTAATAGTCAACAATGTGGGTGCATCTTATATGAGAAAAGATGCCTTGCTTGCAAAGCATCATGATGTGTTGCTAGAAAAGATTGAGAATGGTGAGATTGTGAGTGGAAGGGGTTTAAATCAAGAAAGTAGCCTAGCTAGGCCAGGAGATACTAGATGGGGTTCACATCTTAAAACTTTGCTTCGCATTTTGGTGATGTGGGAGGCTATCATAGATGTCCTTGAGATAGTGAAGAAAGATTCTATTAAACCAACAAATAACGGTGGAGCTTTAGGTTTAATTGGAAAAATGGAGAGCTTTGATTTTGTGTTCATCCTGCATTTGATGATAGAATTGTTGAGCATCACCAATATTTGTTCACGTGCTTTGCAAAGGAAGGATCAGGACATAGTTGAAGCAATGAATTTGATCACGGATGTGAAAGATAGCTTGCAGGATATGAGGGAAAATGGATGGGAGTCATTACTTAGAAAAGTGAAAACATTCTGTGAGAAGAATGAGATTGAAGTGCTAGATATGGATAAGGAAATAAATGTTAGAGGGACATCTAGACGAAGAAAGCAAAAGGTAAAAACCAAGCATTATTATCATGTTGAGATTTTTCTTGTTACCATTGATGCTATCTTGACTGAGCTGAATCATCGATTTAGTAAAATTAGTGCAGAGTTATTAGTATGTATGGCTACTTTTAATCCAAGGAACAACTTCTCTAATTTTGATGTGGACAAACTTGTGAGGCTTGCTGAAATTTATGCTGAGGATTTTGATATTGGTGAGCTAGCTGTTTTGCCAAGTCACCTTAGACACTCCAGATTTTCTTTGATGCACTAAACTTGGAAAAGTTGCTGAAATTATGGTCAAGACTAAAACGCACACATCTTATAAATTGGTTTATCGTCTCATTGAGCTAATCTTGATACTACCGGTGGCAACGGCTTCAGTTGAGACGATATTTTCAGCCTTGAACATTATAAAGACAGATTTGCGTAATAAAATGGGTGATGAGTGGCTCAATGACTTGATGATATGCTATAATGAGAAGGAAATATTTAGAAAGATTGATAATGAAAAGATCAAAAAACGGTTTCAAGAGATGAAAAAGCGTTGGATGTTATTGCCTAAAAAGATAGTGGTACGCTCTATTCAACTCTAAATTCATAATTTGGAGGTACACATATGTTTGACTAATCAATTACGTCGATTTGTGTAGGTTGCTACTTCAGAGGAGTAATGTGTGGCAACGTCACACGTCGTTTATTAGTTTTGTAATTGGACGGTTGGGCCCGGTATGTATGAATGAACTGCCTCCTTTTTCATGTATTTTATAAATTTTATTGTTAATCAACGTTTTCAATATTACAATGCTTTCGATCTATTATATATTTGTCTATTGTGATGGGTCATAGTATAGTTAAGTCGCTGTAGACTTTTGTTCAGCTCGTCCTAAATTTTTTCCTGGCTTCGTCCCTGGTCACGGGTCAGTTCACCAACTGAGCTTGTGATGCATTTTGGAGAGTTTGTGATCATGGCTGGATATATATTATATTTTACTCTAGACATTACAGGACTATATAATTTTTTTGTGAGGATTATATATAAGACTATATTTTGATAGGGCCAATCCCATCCTGGTCATAGAAAAATAATAATTATGCAATATCAGATAAAATTATGTATATTCAGGGTCTTTTAATAGTAATAAGAATTGGATGATTTATAAGGTTTTCATTCTGGCTATACTATATTAGAGTATGAGTGCAATGCGATGCGACATATCTCAAATAAATAAACTAACAAAATATGCTTTGAAGAGAAGGGATGCTCTACGTTTCAAGAATTGTGTTTAAAAATACATGTTGTAAGTCTGGTCAAGCATTGAGGGCTAATTAGATCAAGGAACATATTAGAGAAAATTCTTGTCATAAGTCAAGTCAAATTAACTTAGAAAAGAGGTGACATGTTGAATTTGGAAGCTAGATAGCCAAACAAGTTGATCAGTCTCATAAATGAACCTGCATTGTCAAAACTCAAAAAGGAATATTATCCTCAATCCTATTTAAGAACTTCGTTTTGTGAAATCATCCCCAACATGTTTGTACTTGTGTTTTAAATACAATGCACTCTTTGTGTGGATTGAATCAGGGCTACTTCTACACACACACACACACAGGCCCATTTGTAAGGCAGACAAAGAGCAAGACTAGCTATTCCTTTTGGTCATAACCAAAATCTACATCTACACATTGTGATATGCATGATCGGAAACCTCGGAAATGTGGAAGCTTAGTTACTACTTAGGTCAAGTGTTTTGTTCAAATAAATAATCCTTCTCATAAGCCTAATTCAAAACCTGGGAAATGTGAGAGTTAGAGTGTTGACCTTTGAGTATTATTAACTAGTTAATACTCTATGCTTTGTTACGAAATATATATGTAGATGAATGCATGTTATATATTATAGAAATGATATATATATATGTTTAAATAATGTGAAAATAATGTGGAGGTAATGATTTGACATTGCTTGTCTATTGAGTTCTAAAAATACAACAAAATTAAAAATAATATGTCATGTTTGCATGATATTTAAAATACTCTAGATAATAATTACTAGTAGTTGATAATGTGACACATTTACATGTTAAGTTTTAAAAGTTAGTGGACATCGTAGTACGATAGATTCTAAAAATATGTAGGGTAGACCTGTGGTTATTAATCCTTGACTGAGATAAATTGAAATGGTGAAAATTGTTGAATTGTTCAAATAACTTGGTATTGGCGTGTCGTCAGACAATGGCGATAAAAATCCACATTGTCTGTTTAGTAATTTTGCAAGAGCAATTCAATATACTCGAAAGTTAGTAGTTTTGTTAAAATCCTCCAACAAACTGTATTTGTGTTTTAAGTTATACCACCACAAACAAATGAATGTACGTATATATGCTAGGAATGAAATTCACATGAAAGATTTGGTTACGGTCCTTATAATTTAGTTGGATTCTGTTGGGTTCACGTCAACGTCGAGCTGAGATGCCAAGGCAACATTGAGATTAACACATGCTTACCGTTTGGATCAAGTCGGATACAAAAATATGGTCACAAATTGTGCCACTACGGTGTTGAAAAGAAACGATGAATGTGACATTTTTCAGTCCAAATTAAATCAGACGCGCAACAACAAATATTTTAAATTAGTATTATGTTTTGTTTAGCTTCATTCGAATAATTAGGTTGAAATATAAGCTTTTCCATTTTTCTTAAAAAAAGAAAGTTATTCAGTCAATTCTTTTGCAAGAAGTTACTGCAAACATTATATTCACAAGAATGTAAATTTCTAGTTATATGTTAATAATCTGATGCCATGAGTTCCATCACTTCGTTTATAAAAAAAACTAACATAGTTTATCCTTTTCTCTACTACTATAAAAACACAATCGTCCCTCTTCACAGGCCCTTCTCCATCGTGTGCATCGTATGTGTTCATAACCATCGGATCTAATGTTTTATCTTCAATCACTCCTCTAGCCTTATTCCTAATTATATGGATCAGACATGTTACAATCCATTACTAATTATATAGGTCTAATCCGTTATAACGTACGGCATCATGGAAACACTCATAAAATAAAAGTTGCCCAACATGAAAGTTATAATATAATAGACAAATTGCATACTCCCTCTGTTTTTTTCGCACCATCCAACGCCTGTTTTTTTTTATATCCAACGTCAAACATTGAGGGATGCAGGTAGTATTTCATTTGATGAAATAATGAACTTAAGATTTTAAAATATTTACTCCAAAACATCGATGAATGCTCGCATGATTTTGTAAGCTTCACGGATTTACCGTTTACTTGAGTTGAGAGGTTACTCAAAACTGATATAGATAGAGTATATTGTATTTATCTGTGCACACGTATATATCTTTCGTATAATCGGGATTACAAGTACAAAAGCAATTTGAGATTAGAAGACATGCTGTGTACCTTGGAGGCTCGGAGGAAACAATCATGACTTTCAACCTTCGCGCAAAATCTCCTCGAGAAATCCGATGCATCTCGATCATTTTCTTCTATCTACTCGACTACTCCTGAATGTAATTAATTAACAACATGTACTGCATGTTTTTCTACGCAAGCAATCCAAAACCTCACAAGTTTCCAGCAATTATCTATGACTTTGTTATGTAATCTCGCATGATTCTGCAATCCACGGCATTCAAGTTTCCAAACGTACCGTACGTGTTTTCGTTTGCTGCCGCGGCGAACTACCAATTCCCCCAAGATAAATACGGTAATTGTATTGTATTGATATGTGAAAATATCTTACAAAAATTTTGGATGTACATATTTATACTCTCAGATTAATACAAATTCTTATCGAGCATGACACGGTGTTTCCTAAAAATAAGAAGCAAAATATAGTTCATGATCGAACACTAGACAAAACTTTCTAAAAATAAAAAAAGTTACTAAACATTATCTAATTAATAAATAGAATTAAATTATCATGTCATGGTCTTCATGATTTCTTTTTTAACTTGGTCTTTTCTAAATAAACTTGTATCGACTGATCGACTTTTTTCTTTAACCGAATCCACTATAGAACTGTATTAAATTTTGATGTTAACATGTACCCCACTCTAAGCCACCTCGGAGCCGTCCTCGACCTATCCGCAACAGCAGCTCTCGGTGGCCATCTTTACCCATCAACGACGCTAGCTTCCTTATCGTGCTGCTGTCGCCACCCAATGCCGTCGAGCTTGTTCTCACCACCGTCGCCGCTAGATTCGTTGGGGAGAGAGAGGAGGGGAAAGGCGCCCGCGATAAAGGAAAGGACGCCGGCGGACGAGGGAGGAAGAGCGATACTATGGGAGAGAGAGAGGGGGAGGAGGAAAAGGCAACAGCGTGGACATGGCCAATGGCGGTGAGCGAAGACGAGGTGGAGTGCGGAGGCGGAGAGTGCTTCGGCTTTCTCTGTTGATGGGAAAAGGTAGAGAAGGGGAGATGAAAAATATCAATGGATGAATTATATGGTTGGACCCATTTAAAATAGCCTGCATGGTAGAATGACTTGCTTTTTGGAAGCTCCATCCTATGTGGTGTCCCAGATTCAATTTAAGAGGGTCTTGCACTATGAAAGCCCTTAAACGAAAATATTGGTAGTGACAATGAATATACCACCCACCAACTCTCTTGCATTTTTTTACCAACTAACCTTTTATTTACTTTAATTTCATAAAATATTATTTTTACTTCCTCCGTCCCAAAATGTTTCTTTTATTCAGATTCTTTGTTCTAGGATGGGATTTACCATCCTAGATAACAACATTTTTAAACGGAGGTACTACATATTATTAATAGCATCTACTAGGAATCATGGATGAAATCGTTACAAAAACCTCACAATTAACTTGTTCAAACAATATTAGCACATGTATAATTTTATGAGTAAATTTCATAAAAAACCCATCTAGTATGATCCAAATTGCATAACAACATAAAGATTTTGACACATACTACCTCCGTTTTTTAATATATGACACCATTAACTTTTTAACAAACATTTGACCATTTGTCTTATTCAAAATTTTTGTGTAAATATAAAAAAATTTAAGTAATGCTTAAATAACATTTCACGATAAATCAAGTCACAATAAAAATCAATGATAATTACATAAATTGTTAAGTAAGATGAATGGTCAAAAATATCCATCTTAAAAAGTTAACGGTGTCATATATAAAAAAAATAGAGGGAGTAACACATAACCTACGTATTATGGTATTAAAATTTTACAAAACCACACCGTTAACTAATTTTACATATTCCTATCAAAATTTTTAAAAACTTTATTTACATACATGTAACACTTATATGATGGATGAAAACTCATAAAGTTTAGATGTGATCGTAGAACTTAAAAGCATGACAGATCAAAGTAAAAATGATTAATAGTGTAGTTTTCTAAAAAAATATAGCCATAATAACCGAAGTTAAATGTCACATGCTAAAATTCCTATGGTTTTGTGCTATTTAGATCACAAGGTTAAGTTAAGTGAAATTTACTCATAATTTATTTTTATCTGTAGCAGCTAGTATTTATTTATTATATATAGTAGAGTACGAGTAGTATCTATAGGAGTCGCTTGCTCTACCACAGCAGCCGCCGCAAACGACGCCCTCTTTCTCCGTCTCCCTCCTCCTGCCGCTCCCATCCCAATCTCTCTCTCTCTCTCTCTCTCTCTCTCTCTCGGTGCGAATCCCTCCCAGCGGGCAGCGCTCGCGCGGCTGAAGCCCAGCCATGTCCGTCCCCGGCGTCGCCTCCCGCGCCGCCGACCGCTTCTACTGCCCACCGGCGCGCCGCCACCTGCTCCACCACCACCACCACCACCACCAGCATCAGGCCGCTCCGGCGGCGGCGGCGGCGGTAGAGAGGCAGCCGAAGAGGGCGGCGGCGGCGGCGGCGAAGGAGGAGGAGACCAACCTCGAGAGCTTCATCGCGTCCACGGCCGTCCGCGTGCCCTCGCATCGGCTCCCTCGGGTGCGTGCGTGCGTCCTCGAGCGGAGGAGGCGCTGTGATTTTGAGATTTTGCTGCTATAGCTGACAGAGTTTCTGTTGGGGGGTTGTGCGCGTGCAGACGAGCTCGCGGGAGAGGGGAGCGGCCGGGGCGCCGTACTACGAGCTCGCGGATCTGTGGGAGGCGTTCGCGGAGTGGAGCGCGTATGGCGCCGGCGTGCCGCTGCTGCTCAATGGCACGGACGGCGTCGTGCAGTACTACGTCCCCTTCCTGTCGGCTATCCAGCTGTATGCGGCCCGGCCGCCGCCGTCGTCAAACACAGGGTATAATATCTCTCTCTGCCTAAATATGAACGGCACTGCGGTGTAAGTGGTCAGAACTGTGGATATATCTGGAACGGCAACTTTTTATATGCCTAACTAGTTGAAGCAAACTAAAAGAGGATTATTAATTTGATGGAATCCATGAAATACCTATCCAGTATTGTAGAATCAAATGAGTTGAACATTGGTAGATAATGGCTTACCCTTTTGTGTGATTGTTGGGATGTTAGGCTAGGGCCGAGCAGGTATGAATTGGCTTGTCATTTTTTCACCATGTGTGAAATGGGAGGATTTCCCAGTTTTTTTTGTTTATAATAGATTTCATATAATCAAGTATGTTTTCTCACTAGCCGTAAATTGTATATGTCAATCAGCAGCTGAGTTAGGACAACACTATAATAAGCCAACTAGAAGATAAAAATTGGCAAAGAAAGTACACCAACCTGAGTAGTCGTAGATGAAATGGTTGATGATTAGATGAAGGTTCTTACCAGATTGAGAAGCAGCTGTTGCTGCCTCCACCCTAGAGGTCATGGTCATCTCCTGCAAGAGCCTCGGTCACCACTAGTGACTTGTCTTGTGATGCATGTAGCTTGTTGTTGCTGGTGCCTCCAGCTGCCACTGGTTGACAGGAGGTGGAGGGTCTGATTATTTGAAAAGAGTGTGATGAGAACAAGCCATTATTATATTAAAGAGGGAGAACATTCAATGTGTGGAGCAAGGGTAGAGAATCTCATATACGGAGTACTTACGATATAAAATACATATCCACTGTACATAAAAATGGCTATTGGTTGGGTTATCAATCACTGACCCGTATTTGTTGGGTTCATGTCCCATGTCCCAACTCCCAACTCCCAACTATGGTCTCAAAGAGGTATACCCTATCATACCATACTCGACCCAATCGAACCGGGTTCATGGTGACCTTGGTAGAGAACACCGAGATGGAGAAAAGGAAAGATGCATGGAATTCTTTCCTCTTCCTTGTCTGGTGGCATGAGAAAGGTCTTGCCTGTACAGGACCCATACTGTGTGGACTCCTTTTGATGACCAAGGAACATGGGAGTAGTAATCTGTAGTTTCCATTTACCATATTACAGCTGGAGAGGAGTAGCATCATTTGTAATAGCCACACCTCTGCAAAGTGTTGTAGCGAGCAATCAGCCTTTAAAGAGTTAATATTCCAGATATGGATCAGAAGTGCAGCTGATGCATGGTTTTTTAGTAAGGTTTGCATTCTTCTCTAATTCATAGAGCTACCTTACTCATGATGTCACACATGGCCATGTCTCATGTTTTGGTTGCATGTGGTATCTACACACATCCATTTACTACACTAGTTTGGGTGTGAAGACTTTACTTTTCCTGGAAATAAGAAGCAAAAAACACAGCATTCTGGCAATCATGATTATCACAAAGAGCTACCATATAGTGATATAACATTGTATCAAGTCCTTGGATCATAATCTCTCATTGCTGCATGTGCACCCACACCAATCATTTGAAATCTGCCGATCCAATGTGAAACATAGTTGTCAGAATTCGTGATTTGCAATCCACTAATTCCTAAAACTTAATTCATCAGGGCCTCAGGGATATACCTCTGTGATTCGCAAATCAGAAATGGGGTTTGTGACCTTGGTGTTTTTGGTTCGCATATGGTAAATTTATAGTACATTGAGGAATCCATTGTCCTGGACACGTGTACTCAACCTTAATCTCCACTAAGGGCCTGTTCATTCCCTTAGTTTGGAGGGAGATTTTCAGCGCACGCGAAATGAGAAAGCTCATTAGCACATGGTTAATTAAGTATTAACTATTATAAACTTGAAAAATGGATTTATTTGATGTTCTTAAACAACTTTTATATAGATTTTTTTTTGCAAAAAATACATCATTTAACAGTTTGAAAAGCGTGCTAACCGAAAATGAGAAAGTTGAAGTTTGGAGTGGAAGAAAAGAACATGACCTAGACATCCTTGAAATGGTTATATTTGTGGACGGAAGGAGTATGAAATGATTGTACTAGCCATCCTATCCCTGAAAACATGAGAATTGAATATCATGGGGCTGTGACTGAGTGGTGGGCCTGACCACATAACGAGCCCAGGAAGGACCCTAACTCCTTCTAGCTCACTACATACAGTCATTGTCTCTCCCTCTAGCTACAGCACCCTGATGCTCATGATAAAGGTGCTAGCTTCCTCCTTCCTTTGCCATCTCGATGAGAATTAGAGTGTGTATTGGTGTGAATCAGATTGCCCACGTGCCGTGATGGCTGTCATTGACCAATCTATATCATAAGCAGTGTGGTGCAGGCTTCAATCATGCGGTATTAGTAGCTACACCTGTTATTTAAAGTCCATCAATTTCCTAAATATGACCATATTAATCTTAATATTTTTTCCAAGTTTCAGTATTTACTCTTGGTTGATGTTTAAACACATTGTTTTGTTGTACACATCTTTCTTTTTTCCTTTGAGAGACAATGAAATTTATTTCTGAAAATAGTTTTACCTGTTTTCAATTTCAGTAGACTTGGTGAAGATAGTGATGGTGACAGTGCTCAGGATATGAGCAGTGAGAGCGACCATGAGCAATTAAGAGGCCAATGTTCAGTTAACAGTATTTCTGCAGATCAAGATGGTTTCTCCAGTGATGATAGTGAGTCTGGCAACCAGGAATTGTACCCTGTTTTCCAATATATGGAGCATGATGCACCATATGGAAGACAACCTTTAGCAGACATGGTACGTTTCTTTTTTTTATTTTTTTCTTCCGGTCAATGAATATTGCATCTGCAACCAAGATGATGGGTTTTCTTCTGTTTCTGGCTGCAGATATCATTACTTGCTAATAGGTTTCCTGATTTAAGGACATATAAGAGCTGTGATCTTCTACCATCCAGTTGGATTTCTGTAGCATGGTATTCCCTGTTACTCCTTAGCTACTAGATCCATTGCCTCACAGATTGTCTTACCCATTGGACGTTGGATGCAGGTATCCCATATACAGGATACCGACAGGACCAACATTACAAGATTTGGATGCTTGCTTTTTAACATTCCATTCACTATCTACTCCAGCTGAAGGTAATTCCCTTTTTGTGCTCAAAGGTATACAGACGTTGCTAATTTCTAATTGCATTTTATATCTTGTTACATGCTAAAAGAAAATAACTGAGCAATTAGGAAACCGGAATCATACCACTAATTAATATGCAACGTTGGGCAGGTACACTAAGTGGGCATCCTGAGACAAATGTTTTCCATAATAGCAAAATTTCTGATGTTCCTGGGAAGGTCACACTGCCTCTCATTGGTCTAGCGTCACACAAGTTTAATGGTTCCATGTGGACATCAAATCAAGAGCATGAGCAACAGTTAACTAAATCTCTCCTGAAAGCTGCAGATGACTGGCTTTGCGAGCGGCGAGTCAATCATCCCGATTACCGCTTCTTCCTTTCGCACTAATACACATGTTTGTGAAAGTTCCCTGCGTTTTGGCAGCTCAGCCAGATGCCCACTAATTAAGTGATGAACTTAACATACTGCCATTGAGTCCACGGGCACTGATATCATTATCTCTCTTTTTTTTAATTATTTTTATGGGGCTTTATTTATGTTATAGCCCCATATTTATTTTTACCTAGGTCTGCTTAGTTCACTGGTATTTTGGGTTACTTTATTAGTAACTAGTTAGATAGGGGTTACCAAAATTATTTAGCATCTCGTAAGATGCTTTTGAGTGGATGGTATGTGGCAGAGCTAGGTTGGCAGTGAGTGGTTAGAGATGTATATCGGTCTGCTTCAGATATAGTGATGATGACGATAAAGTATTTCAACATTTTGGTTTAATTGGGATATGTTTTGCTCTTTTGTGCCTGCATGGGTTTGAGATTACTGTAACTTATAATTGATATTTGACATGTGAGAATAAAGTGATATATGGTTGAAGCATTATATAACATCTGTTTTTCTGTCTTGCCCCCTTCATGTGATAAAAACTGGCAATTCTGGTGAATTCGCCAACCTTATATACTGAATTACACTAGTTAAAGTGGCTTAGTTTCCAGTTATATTTTAAGCGAACTGCCGAAGCACACTTGTCTGGGTGGATTCTTTCATATGGTTGGCGTCTTTTCCGATTGATACCAGAAATTGATTATTTGCTTTACGCTTCAAAAAAAATGTTTTATTAAAAAGAACTTTCTTTTTCTACTTGTTTTAAGCTATTTGTTAAGTTTATTTTTTGAAATATTTAATTCATCCCTAGTCAAAGTAAATAATCTGTGGCAATAATCAGCTCAATAATCTCAATCAAACGGTGGAGCAAAACGTGGACAACTAGATTGCCTTTTGCCCATCCTTTTCTGATGAATGCCTTGTTTGGTTTGCATCCATGCAATCTTAACCAAGCAAAAAATTTGGTAATATCAAAATATTAGCCATCCATTTGGTTTCCAGCAAAAAACTTGGTATGCCAAATTATTTGACATGGTTGAATTAAGCCAAAGTCCAAATACACATTTGGAAGAAAACCAAATAAGAGGTTAGCCAATCTTTGCCAAAAATTTTGGCAACAACCAACCATTGCCATTGCCAAAAATTCGACATGGTTAAGATTGGCAAAAAACCAAGCAAGCCTGAAATGCGGATGAATGCTGATGAATGATGGATTTGTTTATAAGAATGAATTGAAAAATATATATTATAAACCTAACAAGTAATTTAGAACATGATATCTAAGCAATATGCTTGTCCAAGATCTCTCTCCTACAACGGGAAAGAGAACACCTCCCCCTCGAGAGATTTGGCCAGGGGGTGAGCGGAGATCAATTCCTGCTATGTGAAAAATACAAATAAAAATGAACACAACAAATTATACAGGTTTAAGCCGCTCGAAAACGTAATACCCTATTCCTGTGTTTTTCGCTATGTGAACACTCAAGGTTTATGGTGTGAGCTGAGAATAAAAATAAGATTTAGCAGTTTCAACTCTCCGTCCCCCAAAAGTCCCCTCCTATGTGTCATGACCATTCCTTTTATAGTCTAAGGGAAGTTTACAATGTCATAATTATCTCGGTAACTCCTATACTACGTTTTGTCATTGTTCTCTCTGACATTTTTGAATTGGAGAACGAATTACTGCGAACAGTTATCTTTTACAATGTCTCGGGCTCTCAGTCGACAGAACCCGGGGTGTTGAGGCTTGCTCCTTTCGCCACGTATGTGAGTCTAGACCAAGTACACCCAAGTCATGTCACAATAGATTTATCGCCATTCTATTTTTTCTTTGGCGGAAAAGCTATGAACCCCTAGCTACCATGCAACATGTTACCCTACCCCTTAGTTTTTAATAACGTGGCATTACCAATGCCTTCATACTTTACCACCTTTTAGTTGTATGTAAATGAGTTGTAATCTCATTCTATAATCCTCTAGGCGTCACCCTGCAATCAGCATGATGATACTGCCCTTGATCAGATTGTTGAGCCCATCATTCCACACAAATTACAAGTGGCGCACACAGGCTTGTGTCAGAGACAATTAAGTCCCTGGCATAGATTTTCACGAAGAGCCTGAGGCAATCCTTATTCTCGAGCTCATCATTTTGTCGTCGCCCTAGTCCTGTGTCCATCCTGAAAACATCATTTTCTTAGGCTGTTACATTCCTTGGCAACTACATTTCCCTGGGGCACCCATAGTACCCAGGCTTCCTGGGTGGACCCGGGCCTAGGCACGCTCTCATGCCCTTTAACAGGAAGTTTTATTGATTTGAACGAGCTTCTCAAAGATATTTTTGATGAAGGAATTTATGATGGATATAACCTTACAAGTTTCTTTCGTATTGTAATTACATGTATAGTTACTAACAAGATGTAAAATGTTATATATTTCTACACCCTTCTTGACTACAAGAGGGGTGAGGTGCCCCGGGGCCCGGGTAGAAGCGAGCCACGTCGCACCTCATAGATATATATCTTGTAGGTCTCAATACTTTTCTTAATACAGAAAGCGTGTGACTACAAGAAAGGTCGCGAGCCACGTCGCACCTCGCTAGTTGTCATCTTTAATTCTTGTGTTAATATTTGTCAGGGTTACAGATAAGACATATCTTCTATCCTTGGGGTTGTGAAGTATACGGATATGACATACCCTTAATATATAGAAAGGTTACCTTAACATTATGGAATTCGACTAATAAACAAAAAAAATTATATCCCGAATAAAAGGTGTTAGAGTCCTATTCGGGGAAAATACAATATCTGTGATCTCGTATACCAAAAATATTCTCCGAATTCTACTTGGAGGCCAAGGCAGTTTGCGATATAAATACAAGGCCCTTCAGGGGGTACGGGATCATCGAATCTTAAGCGCAAGCCACCACCATAGCAAAGGCAATCCGGAGGACTCGAAAACAACTCGTTGGTTAGATCTCATCGAGTCGTTCTAGATTGGGATCTCGTCAGTACTTGATACTTTCTGTTGTTCTCTATTGCAATCTCTGAGGTTTTCGTCATAATTTCATATAAACTGGAGAAGGGCTATTACCTTACGAGGGGCCTGAACCAGTATAATCCTTGTCCTTTGCGTGCTTGATGTCGTTTCGTGTAGATCATTACTCCAACGTACCTCAATATCCTTATAATACGGTTTGCGGGTATAACCCATCGACAATATTGCATAATAATGATTTACAATATGATGACATGGTAAAAGTCACCTAGTGATTCGGAGAAAGGGATACCCTAGTTCCTATTTTTCCAACAATGCTAATATCAGAAATTGTGGCATGAATAATCCATGAATAATCCGTAATCAATAATCAGAAAAGAACGACCCATAGTATTTACTAGTATTTATATAGTAAGGATATGAACAACGGTGTGACGTCACTAGGCCTATAGTGTTTATATAGTAAGGACATGATAATTGATGTAACGTTAGCATCTGGCATAAAATTTTACGTAGGATATTTGACAATGTGAAGGTAAGAGAAAGAGGAGAAAGAAGTATGCCATTTGTTGAACTGTACTGCAAACCCCTTTTTAAAAAGGACGTGTCTAGTAGTGTGTCGTAGCGCGTTAATCTTAAATCGAGACCTTTCATTTTTCCAATTTCATCTATTACTTTTGTCACAGACCTCATCTACTTTTTAACATCTAAAATTTAAATAAAATTCTCTTAAATTATTTATCCGATCTACTCCGATTACATCATTGTGTTCATTGCAATTAAATTTTTATAACAAGATCTTACATTATTATATTATGTAAATTATGTTGTAAATTACTTTTGTTATATATATAAATTACTTTTATTATATATATAAATTACTTTTAGATTTGATTAAATTACTTTTTAGACATTTAGTGAACAGTTTACTTTACTTTATTGGTTAGTTCTATAATATGTAAATTTAATTTTTAGATAGACTTATGTTTTTACCTCCACAATAGATTTACTTTTAATGTTGTGATAAGTTATTTTCTTTGTTTTAAGTTACTTCTATAATATATGTAGATTACTTTTAGGTTTTATTGAATTTACTTTTATATGTCTAAGAAGTAATTTAATAAAATCTAAAAGTAATTTAGATATATTATAAAAGTAATTTGTAATTTTTCATCCAAAATATAATCACGTGAAATCTTGTTATAAATATTTAATTGTTACGAACACAACGGTGTAATCGGTTCGTAGATCGGGTGAGTAATTTAAGAGAAAATTTTATTTGAAACATAGGTGATAAGCATATATTTTCTACTTGCTTGATGGACTAATACTATTGTAATAGTAAGATTTTTCTCGTCATTTAACGCCGTAATTGGTTACGACTAAAACAAAAGAAACAAAAGAATCTTGATTTAGATTTTACGTTTATAAAAATATTTGATAAGTTGTTCGTATAGACAATAGCCGTCCGAACTTATTATTCATGTTCTAAGGCAGGTACAGTGGGCAATGTTCCATACAAGATTAAACTAGGAGAATATTAAACAAAGATCACGTATTCACGTCAGGACCTACCCCCTCTCCCCTAGCAGAAACGGAGCAGCCCGGGAAACCACACCTGAAACGACTTGCATGAACGGGAAACCGCAACAGACACAAACCACACCGCAAATATAGCATTGGCGACACTTTGGCGCCGGCCGGTGGCCTCCTTCAGGGACGGCGGGCACTGTGCTGCGCCGCGCCAGTCACCGGCACGCCGCCGCCGCCGCCACCGCGGCAATGGCACGGGCTCAGGTTGTGGCTGAACTCGCCGCGTGCTCGTGACTCGGTGCTGACACCGGGAGCTCCACCTGCAGGAAAGGCCGCCGATGGATGGTTCCCGTGGCCGCCGGCAGGGCTGGGGCCATCGTTGGTGGGCGAGGTATCCACGACGTCGAAGCCCTCGGGCTCCGGCGGCGACGGCGGGTGGTGGCGCGCGCACGCCACGGTCAGGAGATGCGCGGCCAAACAGAGGGTCAGGAGGAGTGCCACGGCCAAGGATCTCGCCGCCATTGCAGGTTGCTCTAGCAGTCTAGCTCCTGTATTGGTTTGGGACTTGGGAGGAGGACCTGCCTAAGACGTCGTAGGTGGTCTTGTTCAGTTGTGGATGACATGGTAAGTGTGTGCCAGGAGAGCTTTTATGGGCAGACCTGTGCTAGCGGTTAGTACTATCGGTGATTCAGACATACAGCGTGGCTAGCAGTAGAAGTGGAGGTGGCATAGGTGTATCAAAGGTGGACAAGACCATATTGTTTTGGTAATTGTCAAGGAGCACTCTTGAGTATTTTCTGGGGAAAAAATTACTGCCGTACGGTATACCATAGGAAACCTCATCTATAGGACAGCATTGTACTCCATTATCGGTGATTCAGGGATCCTCTGAAACACAGAATTTGGAATAGGAAAAACACATGATTGATTAGAGTGTCATGGCATGTTAAATTCTATTGAAAAGAAAACTACATGAATTGCTGAAAACCTTTAAGATTACGTTGATTTGAATGTATCATAGGAGGAAACTTTTAAGATTACGTTGATTTGTTAGAGATAATGGAAAGAGAATGAAAGAAGCTGCTTTGGAACTCTCGAAAGAACTTAAAAACATGAGGTTGGACCTTACGCTAGAATTCCTCCAAGATATGAAAGAAATTTTCCTATCCATTGATTTTTCCTTTGAAGCAATCCTATAAACGAAATGAGTCATAATACACTATTGTAGTAGCTGAAATGGCAGATTCCCCTGCTAGGAATTGTTCCTTTGGATGGAAGGGAATTCAATCCAAAGGAGCCCTTAGTGAAGTTTCCAGAAATAGCACACTAGTCTTAAAATGCTACCAAAAGATCTATAGGAACAAAACACAGTACGGTTAGCAGAAAGAAAATATTAGAAACGTAATGGCCGATTGGCCTCCTCTGTTGGCTCTTGAATGTTTACGGAGAAACGAAGTGCCAGAGCCGTTCTTTTTAGAAATGCCGTATTACAATCTTATAGTTAAATATTGTGGTGTTTGATAATTAGTGTGTCTCAAGATGGGAATTAAAACCTCTGTAGTATGTAACAAATCCTAGTAATGTAAAAACCAACTGGTTAATTAATTTTTTGGCCGTCTTGAATAGGTAATAGCGTAATGTTTCATTTTTATATAGATTATTGTGTTTGAAACTGAGTTAAGTGTGAGACATCAAAGGTTACGTTGGCTGGTGTGATTTGTCGGTGATGTACATTTCTGTGGTAAATTTCCAGCAAGCAGCTCGGTGGTAGCACTCTGATGCAAAGGAAGAGCAAAGATTATTGTAACACAACTTGTATTGCTTTTGGAACCAATTCCTCGCTGTTAATCTGTGATGATTACTGGACTGTGTGAAATGTGTTTTAGAAAATTACAAATTACATGAACATGTATAGCTTTCTGTTTTTAGTGTTTCAACTTTCAATGATTCATATTCAGTATGCAATGCGTATTGTTGGTGGACAATGTATGTCTGCATGCAAGCAAAAAGATCCCTTTCCTCATGCCTCAAATTTGTATCAATTAAGTTGATTCGTTGTCCCTTTTTTCTCATTTTATATCTGCTCTTCGGAGCACTTGTATTTTCTTATTTACCCAAGAATCTAGTGCTCCAAGTTCACAATTGGAGGATACATGCTTTCAAGCGTACCTGGTCATCTTCATAGGAACATGATAATATTTTTATATCGTAGTGAATTGTTTATCATTCTAGTGAAAAGAAACCAAGATGGATTGTCTGGCCAGAATATTGCTAAACTTGCCGTATCTAGAAATTTCTTTTGCTAGGACAGGATCTATGGCCATGGCAAGAAGAAAGTTCTCACATCTCTTGTGCTTAATTGGTCAAATAAATGTACTTTTGAGAAACAATGAAAACAAGACTATGAAGCTGCAACTTGTTTCTAGCGTTGTCTTCCAATTGGACTGGCACTAGTGGAGAAGGGGTTTTTAACCCCGGTTCGTAACCCCCTGTAGTCCCGGTTATGCAACCGGGACTACGAATCCGGGACTAAAGATGCTCATTTTAGTCCCGAGTGAAATAACCGGGACTAAAGATCCATCATTAGTCTCGCTTGGTAACACTAACCGGGACTAAAAATGGCTGCGCCACGTAGCTGCCTCAGCCATCTTTAGTCCCGGTTGGTATTACCAACCGATTATCAACCGGGAGTAATGATATTTTTTTTTTAAAAAAAACATTTGCTGGTTTTGCCAGCTGCTTGTTTATATATTATGCATATATCTGTATATATGCATAATATATATGTATATATAATATGCGTATATATGTAATATATGTATATATATATATATGTATGTATAAATACATGTTTTACATATATATATATATATATATATATATGCTACATATAAGCACTCAAGTAAATATATACTTATATTACCGAAATATACTCACACACATAAGTACATGAATGCACATCTGAATATGTACATATATTACAATCTTTCGTTAATTATAATGTTCTATTGTATATTACGAAAAAAGCTAAGACATATTATCCATGGGGAGGATGATCAATAGCTCTTCCATCGTAGTAGAATTCTCCCGCGGGATCAATTATTTGTTCATTGATAAATCCCATCAGTTGTTCTTGAACAGCCTTGATAAATTTTTCGCTGGATAGGTTTTCCCTCATGTAAATAATCTATCATTTGAAAAAAAAATTGAGATATAAGTATATGAAGTCAATAAAAAATCGGGACATAATGTATGAATAATTTTTACGTACTTCCAGATCCCTGTCACTGTTGATTTGCTGTACAAGTGCGTGAGTATATTCGCAGACGTAGTAGCCGCACAAGTTATTCCTCTTCTCCTGTTTTGCACACTTAAGGAGAAACGACGAGAGATTTAATGTAATAATTTTTTCTAGAAGCAATGAATGATTAAATATGTTTTGGAGCATGTACTCACCGGAAAATTAAATCTTCTACCAAATTTTTCTTTCCAAACCCCGCGGACCAATGTACGGAACTTTGCCCATGCCCTATGTACAGTTGGAAGCTATGATTAAATACCGGAAATCTGCATAGTACCAATAGCAGTGTTCATAATTAATGACAGTTGAATAGATGACATTACCTGTCTATCACTTCAAAAACCTTGGTGAAAGTAGACTCTGGTTTATCCATTGAGTCATAGACATGGACTTTGCAAAGTTCAAGGTCGAAGAGGAAAAGGACCCAGTGAAATCTGCAAATTGCGTCAGACGATATATATGTGACGGTATGAGTACGGGGAGGAAGTTGGTACAAATTTCAAAGACAATTAAAACTCACTCTGTGTTGTAGGGCAATAGTATGTAGGTCTTGTAATGCTGCTGCACCAGGAAATGAACAATATTGTCTTCTGTATCTTTCTCAAAGTCCCGTATCATTATATCATTGACTTTGCGGGGTCCATGAATCCAATATTGAAAATCCCCTGCCTACGGCACGATTGAATCTCCATTCTACAAAAGATAAAGGAATTTGCATCAGTCTTATCGTCACATTCTAACCAGGGAATGGTACATAGAAGAAGCTAAGGAACAAAATAAAGTTTGCTAAAACGATACTTACAAAACCCAGCAGCTGAGAATGGAGACGTCGAGAGCGTCTAGTTGGTATACATCGAACACATTCTCGAAGTTGATCCACAGAACATCATCTCCTTGGTAGTAGTCTATGTTTCTTATCCTTGCTCCAAACATTATTCTACCTCTGGATGAACGTTTCATATACCATTGATGGAATCGATGCATTTGTGTTGAGAGAATGTTCACCTCACCAAGCTTGACAAGCGGTTCACCGACTTTAAATTTGTATTTCAAGTCGGCTTTTGTCGCCATGGTTATCGGTGTGTCTCCCACCAGTTGCGCCCTGCTCAGACCCATCTCTTTCATCCATTGTCTCAGCTCCTCTTCACCGGGTGGTAGCAACGGCTCAACCGATTGTTTCCGCTGCTTTCCGAGCTGAGGCACTTCTTTGGCCTTTGCTCTTTGTTTCTTGTACGACTTCATCACCGACCGGTCATAATCGAAAAGTACAGCCCTCTTGACCGGTTCGCTCATCTTCTGGAAGAACTTCTTAGCAGCCGGATCTATTGGAATCTTTTTTGGTGGTTTCTGTGCCTCGAAGAACGCCTTCACTTCTGCTCGTACGACCTCCTCATTCTCCTCGAGAGTGCAGTCGTACGCCCTTTTCTTGAGAGCGGGGAGTTTTGGCTCGTCAAGTCTTGGTTTCTTTCTTGGTGGTGTGGACTTTGATGGCGCGGGACGAAGTGGGCACGACTTTTTAGGCCGTAAAGGCGGAGCAGACGGTGACGGTGCAGGCGAAGGAGCCGATGCAGGCGAAGAAGAGGTTGCAGGCGGTGGAGACTGTGATGGAGGAGCCGGTGCAGGCGACGGAGAGGTTGCAGGCGGAGGAGACTGCGGTGGAGGAGCCGGTGCAGGTGGAGGAGAATGTGCAGGTGGAGGAGAAGGTGCAGGCGGAGGAGCCGGTGCAGGCAGAGGAGACGGAGGAGAAGACGTCGCTGCTCGCCCGGGAAACACGATATGCCGCTTGCACCATAGTATAATGGTGTGGGCTGTGTCTCCTAGTTTCGTCTCCCCGTCTCCTCCGGGGATGTCCAGCTCGAGATCGTCGAACCCTCGTTCCACCAATTCAACCTCGACCTTTGAGTACCCAGGTGGAATCGATCTGCAATGATATGTCCCCGAAGGGTCGACTGGTATGGCCATGCCCGACGCCACCTTCACGAGAGTCAAGATTACTTAGTAATTAACAGATGCATGCACCACCGGTTATGCAATTTACAAGACATATATCATAAAACTAAGAGCATACCTTGAGTGATATGTTCTTGAAGGGAACGTGCAGCTCACAAGGTGTCCGCCGCGTGATTTCATCTACGGGGTATGATGGGTTGTCCTGAGCTTGCCCTGCTGCACCTTCCTTGCCCTGTTCTCCTGCCTGCCCTGTAGAAGCACAACTGCTGCGATTACCCAACGGGCTCACCATGATTGGAGGGGCATACAGCTGCACCGTCTGCTCGCTCTGTCGTTTCGCAAGGCGTTGGTCCACCCGTCGTTCGACCTCCTCTTGCATCCGTATTTCCTGTAGGGCAACCCTCTCCTCGAGATATCTTAATTTGTCCACGGTATCCCTCTTGCTCCTCATCCGACTCTTGTAAGTGTGGCTGTCCTTTTCCCCATGTTTGTCCTGGATGCTCGGGATTCTGTAGTGCAAGCGTAAGCTCGTCCTTCTCTCTGTCAGGATAAAATGTTCCTTGAGCAGACGCCTCCACTGCTTTTGTGAGTCGGCTAGCTGCTTCACGGATCGCATCGCCGAATACAAGGGAGCCATCAGTGGGATCGAGCTTTCCACCATGAGCATAGTACCAATTTCTTGAACGTTCAGGCCAGTTCGTTGTGGCCGGCTCAATACCTTTTCCAATCAACCCGGCTTCCAGTTCATCCCACTTGGGGATTGCCTTCTTATAGCCACTTGACCCTAGCCGGTGATGGTACTGCTTCTTAGCGGCATTGGCTTTGTTCTTTGCTATTTGCGTTTGCCCGTGCTCGGAAGTCCTGTATGCAACAAACGCATCCCAATGATCCCTCAGCTTCGTTAACTTGTCGAAATTAGGTGTCAGACCCTTCACGACGTATTTCTTGTATAGAGCTGACTTGTACTTCTGGAACTGTTCAGCCATTTTCTTCATCGTCCATTCTTTCAGTCTTGGCTGATCTGCCTCAGGGACCGTGAAGGTCTCGAGCATGGTGGTCCACAGCATTGCTTTCTCCGTATCTGGCATATAGACCAATTTAAATACTATTTGAATAGTATTAAAATATCTAATACCATATTACCTATTTAAATAGTTTTAAATTATTATTAAATATAAATAATCACATATAAATAACATATGACGTTTCAATTTGATATTACATTCCAATAATTGATATTACTATCTAATACTACATTACCTATTTAAATAGTTCAAAATTGATATTACATATATAATTGTAGTACTAAAAAACACAAACATTACATGGCCTTCAATACATTATAAATAATTTGCGTCGTCCATACAACAACCTATGTCACAGTTTTCCTTACATAATTGTAGTAATAAAAAACACAAACATTGCATGGCCTTCAATACATTATAAATAATTTGCATTGTCCATACAACAACCTATGTCACAGTTTTTCTCACGTACTTTCTCCTCACTAATGTTCCTTCGCTATGATCGTTGCGTGAGTAAGGGGTGTCCTCCTTTGAAAGGAGGAAGCTCGGGTCAACCGTCACCGCGAACGGAGGTTGCCCGTCGAACTGATCGTAATCTTCGTCAGTCTTATCCTCGACTCCGACGATTTTCCTTTTACCTAGGAGAACCATGTGGCGTTTTGGCTCGTCGGGTCCTTTACCCTTCTTTGGTTTGCTAGACATGTCCTTCACGTAGAAAATTTGTGTGACATCATTGGCTAGGACGAAAGGTTCGTCTGAGTATCCAACCTTGCTTAGGTCAATCGTTGTCATCCCACTGTCATCAATCGTTACGCCTCCACCGGTGAGCCTAACCCATTGGCATCGAAACAGAGGTACCTCCAGGGATCCGTAGTCTAGTTCCCATATGTCCTCGATGACACCGTAATACATGCTAGTTGCACCATCGTATCTCATGGCGTCGATACGAATAGCAGAGTTCTGGTTTGTGCTCTTTCTGTCTTGGGCTCTTGTGTAAAATGTATACCCATTGATTTCATATCCTTGGAATGTCGATATCGAGCAAGAAGGCCCCCTCGCCAAGAAGGCTAGTTGTCGGTCAATGGTTTCTGCACCCATTAGACGTTGTCGTAGCCAAACGGGGAAAGTATCAATGTGATGGCGTGTAATCCATGCATCAGACTTGCCGATGTTTTTCGACCGAACAATCGCCAGGTGCTCCTTGATGTAAGGAGCCACCAACGAAGATTGTTGCGAAACCGTGAAATGTGCTTTACGGAATAAATCGTTGTCCACGGTCATTATTGCTTTTCTTCCAAGAGTCCCCTTTCCCCGTAGTCTCCCCTCATGGCTTGATTCGGGTACCCCGATTGGACGAAGGTCTGTAATAAATTCTACGCAGAACTCAATGACCTCCTCTGTTCCATAACCCTTGGCGATGCTTGCTTCCGGACGAGAACGGTTACGAACGTATTTCTTTAGAACGCCCATGTACCTCTCGAAAGGAAACATGTTGTGTAGGTACACAGGACCGAGAATACTGATCTCTTTCACAAGGTGACATAGAAGATGCGTCATTATATTGAAGAATGACGGTGGAAAGATCATCTCAAAGCCGACGAGACATTGGACCACGTCCTCTTGAAGGGTTGTTAAACTGTCTGGATCTATGATCTTTTGCGAAATTGCGTTCATGAAAGCACATAGCTTTGTTATTGTTCCTCGGACATTATCAGGAAGGATACCACGAATTATAACAGGAAGCAGTTGTGTCATCAACACGTGACAGTCATGAGACTTTAGGTTTGTGAATTTCTTTTCCTTCATGCTTATTATTCTCTTTATGTTCGAGGAGTATCCAGACGGTACCTTGATGCTCTCTAGGCATTCAAACATGTTTTCCTTCTCTTCCTTGCTCAGGGTGTAGCTTGCAGGACTCAAGTAATGGCTTCCTTTATCCTTCGGTTCCGGGTGAAGGTCCTCGCGTTGTTGCATATGCTTGAAATCATTACGTGCTTCAAGTGTATCTTTAGACTTCCCATATACACCTAGGAAGCCTAACAGGTTGACGCAAAGGTTCTTAGTGAAGTGCATCACGTCGATCGCGTGCCAGACGTCTAAGACTTCCCAATAGGGTAACTCCCAAAAAATAGACTTCTTCTTCCACATCGCCGCGTGACCATCTTCGCTCTCTATAGGTTGGCTGCCAGGTCCCTTTCCAAATACTACTTTCAGATCTTTCACCATAGCAAACACGGTTTTTCCGTTGCGATGTTTAGGCTTAGTACGGTGGTCTGCCTTCTGTTTGAAATGCTTGCCTTTTTTCCGTACAGGATGGGTTGCAACAAGGAATCGACGATGGCCCATGTAAACAACCTTCCTGCAGTGTTTCAGATACGTACTTTCAGTTTCATCCATGCAATGGGTGCAAGCCTTGTACCCCTTGTTTGACTGTCCAGATAGGTTGCTAAGTGCAGGCCAATCGTTAATGGTCACGAACAACAACACTCGCAGGTTAAATTGCTCCTGTTTGTCCTCGTCCCACACGGAGACACCTTCTTTGTTCCACAACAGAAGCAGATCATCAACCAATGGTCTTAGGTACACATCAATGTCGTTACCAGGTTGCTTTGGGTCTTGAAGGATAATTGGTATCATGATGTACTTTCGCTTCATGCATAGCCAAGGGGAAGGTTGTAGATACACATGGTAACAGGCCAAGTGCTATGGCCGCTGCTCATCTCTCCAAATGGATTTATGCCATCTGTACTTAAACCGAACCTTACGTTTCAGGCATCCTCTCCAAAGTTTGGAAATGTTCTGTCGATGTTTCGCCACTGCGACCCGTCGGCGGGGTGTCTCAGCATCCCGTCTTGTTAACGTTCTTCTGCGTGTCAGCGCATCATGCTAGCATGCTCTTTGTTCCTGAACAAACGCTTGAGCTGTGGTATTATAGGGAAATACCACATCACTTTAGCAGGAACTCTCTTCTTCGAAGGCTGTCCGTCAACATCACCTGGATCATCTCGTCTAATCTTGTATCGTAGTGCTTTACAAACCGGGCATGCTTCTAGGTTCTCGTACTCCTCACCGCGATAGAGGATACAATCGTTCAGACATGCGTGTATCTTATGTACTTCTAGTCCTAGAGGGCATACCACCTTCTTAGCTTCGTACGTTGTTTCGGGCAACTTGTTTCCCTCCGGAAGAATGTTCTTGACGAGTTTCAGTAACTCGCCAAATGCCTTGTCACTCACACCATTTTTTGCCTTCCATTGCAAGAATTCTAGTGTCATACCCAATTTTTATGCCCCTGTTCGCAACCTGGGTACAACGAAGTTTTGTGGTCCGCTAACATACGGTCCAATTTTTGGACCTCCTTCTCACTTTCGCAGCCGTCCTTTACGTCCCGCAACATTTGACCAAGATCATCTACAGCGTCGTTATCTTGAACAGCTCCGTCCGACTCGCCTTCCGGATTTTCTTCAAATCCACCGTATTGATGAGCCCAGTCCGGAATATTTTCGTCTTCTACTTCATCTTCTTCCATTGTAACCCCTAGCTCTCTGTGCGAGTTCCAACAATTATATCCAGGCATGAATCCAGACTCAAACAAGTGCGCATGAATAGTTCTTAATGATGAATACTCCTTTCGGTTACTGCACTTTTTGCATGGACAACACATGAAACCCTTGTACTTGTTAGCATTGGCCACCTTCAAAAAATAATGCACGCCTTCAATAAACTCTTTCGACCGTCGGTCTGCGGTGTATATCCATTGTCGATCCATCTAAACATCAAATAGTCCAATGTTACTAACGAAATCCACATTCTCGAAACTAATTAAATAATCATACAAAAATTTAAAACATCATTATTCAAAGTGAAACTAATTTCTAGAAAAGAGAATGGAGAAAATATTCTAATTTTGCCTAACATATTTTGCCTAACATCATTATCCAAATTTTCTAATTTCAAAATCAACCTAATGTTTCCTAACATATTTTCTCTCTCATCATTTTGCATAAACCTTTATGGAGAAAATATTTTATAGAAACAAAGCTATAAATGTAATATGCTAAGCATACATTATTAGAGAATGGATTTGCTAACCTTTTCGATCTCTCCGATTTGTATATTATCACCAAAACAAATTTATCAAAAATTTTGGCAGCACTTCCCTTCTTCCTCCTCCTCTTGGCAGCAATGGCTCGGGCTGGAGGAGGAAGAAGAAGTATAAAAAGGTGGATCACTATAGTCCTGGTTAATAACACTAACCGGGACTATAGATCTAAATTATCTTTAGTCCCGGTCTATGTTACCAACCGGGACTAAAGTGAGGATCTTTAGTCCCGGTTGATTACACCAACCGGGACTAAAGATTCCCGTCCCCCTGACACCAGCCTGTCAGGGCCGGTGGGTGTGTGAACCGGAACTAAAGATGATCTTTAGTCCCGGTTAGTGTTACCAACCGGGACTAAAGATTATCGCGACCCGTTGCCTTTTTTAACCGGGACTAAAGTTGATCTTTAGCCCCGGTTCATATTCGAACCGGGACTATTCCGGTTTTTCTGATTCCGACCAAAGATCAGTTCTCCAGTAGTGTGGCTGACTTAGTTTTCGTAATTTAGGCCTACTTAAACATATTTTTACAAATGGACTCCTAGTGAAACTTTTCATAGACACATACATGGACCCTTCTAGGAACGTGACGCCCTAACATTTGGTGTAGTATCCAAAGATTTGACTCTGTGTAGAATACCATATCTATATACTCTATTATTCCTATTTATTTATCACCTTAGACATGTCACAACTTTCACCACTAATAAATTTAAATAATTAAATTATAAAATGAACAAAAGTCTAATATGAATTAATATAATGGTATCTATTTTAGCGTGTATATTTTTTTAAAAGAAAAGATGAGTGGTCAAACCATTAAAGTTTAAATATAAATAGTATTTGGTAACAAGTATTTAGAAATGTATTCCGTGATGCAATTTTAAGGCCTCATGCTACGTCATGGCTATGTGCTTATTACCTACTTTGGGAAATAGTTCTATTAAGATTTTGCAAAAATCACCACTGGTTGATGCGTAGGCCAGATGGATAAAGTGGGTTTTGCTGAGTTTGTTTCTCCTCTTTTATAACTTCTATTTATTTAGTTTTTTACATACACACGTTTATTGAACGGCTAATCGATAGGTTTTTTCTCAAAAATTTTATATAGAAAAGTTATTTTAAAAATCATACTAATTTATTTTTAAAGTTTTTTTATCTAATACTTAGTTAATCATATACTAACAAGTCATTTTATTTCTAGGGTATCTAATTTTTATTTTTATAGTACCACGATGACAGCTAATATTGTCTCAAAGATAATTATATATCAAATGTTGAAGAAAAACTAAAATATACTAGAGCTTATACTTATAGTTTGGTGGGACCTATCTTCTTCTGTATAAGCATGCGGTTTTTTTTATCAAGGAAAAGTAGATTTACCTGTTCATTTTATAAAAAAAGATTAATTTTTTGCATTTATTGATAAAAGAGACTAGATGCTCATTACACTAGCTAGCTGATACTTAAGGTTCACCTTTTATTTTAACGAAGCCACTTCTTATAGCTATTTTTTCATCTTAAATATCATGTTCCAAAGAATCATAATATAGTGGACATAAGTAAAGAAACACCCACGCTTTTGCTGCGATTGTTTCACTTGACTGGGAGATGCTTTCCCAGTATGACAAAAGAGTTCAAAATAGATTCTAGGAGAAAGAACGATCAACGATTAGATCATATTTTTCCAATCGGCAGGCATATAGTGATGCGAATGTTCACTCAGCTTTCATGAATATGGTTTTCGTTCTCCCATCTTTTCCTAATGTGGTTCACTATTTCGGAGGTATGAGGTATCTCTTTGCACTCCCCGCCTCAACTTCTATTTTCACAAGAGGTTGTCATGCATACTACTCCCTTTGTCCCCACAGATACAACTACTTGTGCCATTTTTTTAAATGGTTAAGTCCAATTTACACATTTTAACTTTTGTGTTTGTCTAAAACAGACCCCTCAATTCCAAAACCGGGTATCCAACACCTCTCAACTCTTCAATCCGTTTAATTTACCACCTAAGTGGAAACCAAAGTGGTTTTTCATACGTGGTGCCTACAAGAAAATTCAGCTAGAGAAATAAAAAATAAAAAAAGGGACCCATAGGACAGCTCGGCTTACTTTCTCCGTTCATCTCTTCTAGCCGCCACTGATGGAATCGCGCCTGCAAGCATACATCGGTGAGACCCCTCTGTGTCGAGCTTGAGGCGGGCTTCGCACCCTCATCAATGGCAGAGGGGTAGTGGAGGCCAGGCGGCCCCTCCATGTCAAGCTCGCGATGGGCTCTGCATCCTCATCAATGGTGGGAGAACGAAGAGAGGGAGAAGGAAGAGCTAGGTAGGAGAGGGCACAGTGCGGCGGAGGCCGAGTGGCTTTGGCTCCTCTGTCGACCTCATCGCGGGCTCGAGGACGCCTCGTCGATCCCGTCTTCTCTAACCTTGGCAAGGGAGGGTGCTGGATCTGGGACGAGGAGATCGACCTCGACATAGACATCCATGGCAAAGGGATCAACCTCAACCTCGACATCCATGCCTCAAGCACATCATGCCATGGCCAACACCCTCAACGCTGACCGGAGCACCCAACGCAGGGGTAGTCGTCCGGGCCCTACCTACCCTATGCCGTCGGCACCCACATTCCCATTCTAGAGGCGCCGCCAACTAGGTCGTAGACGTCTGGCCCTCCACCGTGGCCACGGGCTCCCTCCACAGCCGCTCACCACTAACTTTACCTCGTCCCTTTGCCTCCCTCCTCTGATGTGACCATGACTATCATTGATACAATCATTACTCACATCATAGGACAACTGGTAGGCATCAAGATCAAGCCGCACAAGTTCTGAAATCCAATTCGGCTACCTGCTACACTGCTGAGTTCAAACGGACGCCAAATATGCATACGAGCTCTGTTTTGGGCCCATGAGTACTTGATGGAAAGCTCTCAAAGTCCTCTTTCCAACGGATCAAGCCTCAACTCCAAATTCCATATCAATTGGACACAATCACAAAAACAAGGTGATGCCTATAATGAGACTATAGGCTTGTAACTTCATCTAGGACCCCGGTCCAGGTGGGGCCCATGTGGGGTGCACCCTAACCTGGTGGAGCATGACCCTAGAGATCCCTTGGTCGTTCTTCCATCTCTTTAAATAGCTAAGTACCCCTTCAGGGTTTCTCGGGTTTTGTTAGATTAAAATTTTAGCCATTGCTACTTTATCTTGTAATTACGTGTGTCGGCTAGACCACCTAGTTACTCGTCTTCGGAACCCCAACTTATCATGAGCTTTAATTCCTATTTACAATTTAGATTTTTTTTATCTTGTTCTTACTTGTTTCTTCGATTTTCTTGCAGGAATAAGGTTGATTTTCATCAGCAAGATCAACAACTCACGGAGAGGTGTATCGATCGCTAAGGCGCAACACAACGTCTTGTACGGTTGTAGTCAGATCGTCAACGTTTCTCCCAAATTGTAGTTATCATCAATTCACCGAAAGATCGGGACAACCAGATCCCTGAGTGTATCGAGTGGAGTTCAGGGTTTATCACTCTCCCCCGCTAGTCTCAACCTGTAATCGCTGAGCGTGGCGAGGGAGCGGAGGGAGGGAGCTTGAGAAAGGTGGAGGAAGGAAGGAGGCTAGAGACGGAGGGAGGGAGCTTGATGACAGTTTTCTGCTCCTCCGTGGAGCTTATGGAGAGAGGGTGGGAGGGAGAGTGAGAAGAAGATTATAGTGTGGGACTAACTGGTGGGACTGTTATGCTGATGTGGAACTATTTGTTGAGGTGGCACCCAACAATACCAAAACCAGCCTAAAAACTACTCTAGGGGGTAAAATGTCCGCTACCGATAGTTTAGGGGTGGCTTATATCTGGTTTCGTAGTTCAGGGTGCAACTTAGACAATAGACAAACACAAGAGTTGAGAGATGTACAATAGACTTATCCCTTTTTATAAAGATTAACGTTTGAGAAATTGTTGTGCTTAGTTGAGATGAGAAAGTATGTGAAGATGATTAAATAGGGATGATTATGATTGATTAAGATGAGAAAATATGTAAATACATTAAGGAACAGTTTGAATTACTTTCCTGAACTATTGGATGAGTACAAATTACCCCCTAAACCCAACAATCAGATATCTTTCACCCTAAACTATTAATACCAGACGAAGAATCCCCCGAGCAGTTTTGCGAGCGGTTTTGGTCCTGCATGGCAGTCCAGTCATCAATTTGTTTTTTAAAAATGGTGGGACCCACCTATCATATTCTCTATCCCCTCTCTCTCACCTCCTCCATCTCTCTATCATTGGCCTCAGCTTCTACAGTGAACGCTGGCGACGATGACCTTTCCCTCCTGGCGTACTTCTATGCTTGTGTACTTCTATGCTGCCCGCAACATCTCCCAGCGTCGACTCGTCGGTGCCCACCACCGACCGCGCCCATGGCATCAGTGCGCCGGGAGGGAAAGTTCGCCGTTGTCGACGTTCAGTGCAGAAGCTAAGGCCAATGATAGAGAAAGATGGGAGGTGAGAGAGAGGGGAAAGAGAATATGATAGGTGAGTCCCACCATTTTTTTTAAAAAAATTGCTGACCGGACTGTTACGTAGGATCAAAACCGCTCGCAAAACTGCTCAGACGGTTCTTCATCCGATATTAATAGTTGAGGGTAAAAGAAGTCTGGTTTTGGGTTTATGAGGTAATTCGTACTCACCCAATAGTTCAGAGAGGTAATTTGAATTTTTTCATAAATTAAATGGGAAAGGGTTGAGATTGGTTGAGATGAGTAAGTAGGTAGATAGAGAAGCAGTTATATTTTAAGACAAATCTAAATCTTAAAAGTAGCTATATTTTGACGTAGAGAGTAGAAAAAAAAGGAAATGCAATACAGTTAATGTGTGAAGTACAACAAAAGGGAAACGTATAGTTATGGCTAGCTCGTAATATCTGTTTCCAAAGCTGCAGGCCTGCTAGTTAAACTATGACGTGTTACTGTATCATAATCTACTGCCACACTGAACGAGGTCCACCGTGACACTAAACAAAACAAATATTATTGAGTTACACGCATCGATCGGATCAACCCAAAAATTTACATTGATTAATAAAATGATCAATTTATTTTATATTTCAACAAATACACCTTATCATAATCTACCGCAACACTAAATGAAGCCTTAGTTGACTTATACAGTGTCATGAGTGAAATGGATCAGAGCCTTGAGCGAATCATGATTGTGCCCTGCTGCTGTGGTGTCATCAGCTAGAATTTGAAGTTCTATTCATAAACTAGAGTGATTCAATTTGAACAGGGCTTCGAAGAAACATGACATAGGTTCATGTCATCATGTATTCATGTCTGCCCCTTAAAAAGACAGACAAAAGACATTTAGCATACATTATGAGGTACTATTACTAGTGATATTTGAATCATCAAATTTCATGAAATTTCAAATGTCTTAAGAGGAGCTGATCCCACCGGGTTTTGGTTCTCGCTCCGCCCCTCGGACGTTTGGAGTCGTGAGACAAAACACGAGACTGGGCGACGACCAATTTGGTCCACGTCAAAAGGTGCACGACACCGACGCCGGCGACCGTTATTTCCGTTACTGACCTCCCACTGACAACTAACGTAGACGGGGCACATTTCCCCTGCAGAAATTAATTAGACGCCGCGCGGAAGAGCCCACCGGCGCTAGAGGCCCCGCCGGCCGCCGTTGCCGGAGGCCCGGAGCCCCAGTTGCGGCCGGCGCGGTGCACGCCGAGGTGGAACCTCATCATGGCCGCGAGGAACGCGCCGGCCTGGTCCGGCGCGAGCGTCCCGACGATGTCCCGCACCGTGCGCTCGCGGAGCGCGTCGGCCGCGGCGAGCAGCACGCGGAGTGAGCGGCCGACCGCGGCCACGGCCTCGTCGGCCTCGCCGTTCCGCGGGTGCTGCCTGCGCAGCGCCGCCAGCACGCGGGGGCCCGCAAGCGACTCCTGCACGGCCGCCACCTCCCTGTCCACCTCCCGCTCGGCCTCCGCCGTGGCGGCGCGCATTTGTTCCAGCGCGCGGCGCTGCTGGTGCGCGTGCGAGCCGACGACGGCGCCGTCCGCGAAGCGGAACACCAGTGCGGGCTTCCACCCCCAGGCCCAGAGGAAGGTGCGCTCGAGCGGGTTGAGCCAGCGCGGGTCGAGCGCCGCCACCACGTCGCGGTCGGCGAGGCGGGCCTTGCGCTCGTAGTACTCCGACACGTGGTCTACTGCGGCGTCCACAAGCGGGGCGAGCACGTCACGGCGCCGCGCCGGGAGCGCGTCCGTGAGGTCGGCCACGATCCGCTCCTCGCGTCCCACCCACGCCTCGTAGAACGTCACCATCTCGCCCGCGCCGTGCTCAACCATGCCCGTTCTTCCTGGGGCGCGGCTGCGGCTGCGGCGCCGGCATTCCTGCCGGGGGCCGACATAAATTGGGCCCGGTTTCTTTGCCTGGAAGGATGGGCGCGCGCACGCGGCTTTTGCTTAGGCGCGGAGGCAACCTCGCGGCTGGTCGCGGCCGGGGAAGGAAGGAAAAGAAGGAAGCGATGAGACGGAATTGACGGTGGCCGGGGCGCGCGCGCGCGACGCCAGCCAGACCACGAGGGAAACAGGAGGAGCAAACAGCTAAGCTGCAGTTGGTTTTGGTTTTGTTGGCTCGTGGTCGGCGCGCAGGGTGGGGGAGGAAGAGTTGAGCGGCGGCACGGCAGTGACGGCCACGGGGCGTCCTGGGCGCCTCTCCGCGTGGGTTGCGTCGCGACGTGCGGCTTGACACGCACGGCGCAGGGTGGGTTGGGAACTTGGGGTTTGCCTGCCCGTGGCACGGAGACAGGAGGTGGCGACCGAGGAGGGAGTTGGCTTCCCAACTTGCGGCAACTAGACTGCCTGCCCTGTCTCAGCACGTGACCAGAGTTGACCTAGTCACGGGACCTTGGGTTGTTATTCCCGTCCCGGTATCTTCCCCGCCCGTAGTAGTAGGTCTTTGCAGCAAATTTGGCTTCTTCTCCTCGTATGTGATATTTCTTCTTTGCATGCGTAAGCACGCGTTGGAACATTCGGAATAGGTGACACCGTGACGAGAATCCCAAGAGTAAAGTACACAAATTTCAAACAAAGAAATATGGCCCACTATCACTGAACCTCATATCTACGATAGATCATATGTGACAGGCTAAACGAGCTGTGCAGGTGTAATATGATATACGTGGGATAATCGGGGGATATATGTGATATGTGGGTACATATGTGTATTTTCTGTGGAGGTACATCGATAGCAAATCCGGATGCTAACTAAAAACCAGAAAATAAATATATCCCCATATTTACTCATCTGTAATGTTCGAAACTACTTGTTAGGTTTAGGAAAATATTTTCTTCGCACAGAAAACGAAGCGACACATTAGCATATGATTAATTAAGTATTTACTAATTTTTTAAAAAAATGAATTAATATGATTTTTTAAAACAACTTTCGTATAGAAATTTTTTTGCAAAAACCACATCGTTTAGCAGTTTGAAAAACGTGCGCGCGGAAAAAGAGGGATGTGAGTTGAGAAAGTTGGGTAAAGAACTCACCCTAAGACTGTGTTCTTTGTTGTGTGTTGGAAACATAACTCTTGCGCACGAAAAACAGAATGGTCTATTAGCGCGTGATTAATTAAATATTAGCTAATTTTTTTTCAAAAATGAATCAAACAGATTTTTTAAGCAACTTTCGTATAGAAACTTTTTTGAAATAACATCGTTTAGCACTTTAAAAAACGTGTGCGCGAAACACGAGGTAGATGAGTTAGAAGTCACTCCCAAAAACACGGCCTAACTGTACCGATGAGAGCCACTAGTCATGGAGATGAGGGGTCACCCAGAACGCCTCGAGACTACCAGCCGACCGGCCGTCATAGATGACCCTTCGTCTCTAACGATTGCCTTTATCAAGCCGTTACAAATAAAATCGAGCCTCCAACCGTTATAAATGACTGTCTATATGAAATTCTCTCTAATCGCGAAAATCCTCCTTCCATTTTTGCTCTTCCCGGAGAAATTCACAACACCAACTTGGAGTCGCTCATGAAAACCGATTTGGGATTTTTCGGAATTGCTAACCGGCCGGGCGCGTTTTCACTGCGCCACGCCGGTCACGAACGTCGCATCGCGCCAGCATCATATGGCAGCAAGCCGGCGATCGCATGCCAACCCCGAGCCACCGGCAACCGGCGCACGAACCATTGTGCACCGACGGCACCCTGCAAGGCTCTGTACTACCGCATGTTGCCCCGCCGTGCCATGGAGGCGTTGGCCGGAGAGGATGAAGAAAAGAAGCAGAAGAAGAAAAGAAAGGAAGAAGAACGAAGAACAAAAGAAAAAAAAGGGGGGGTGGAGGAAGACGGCGAGCAGCCAAGGTTGCGCCGCATCCGCGCCTCCATGGCTGCATCGCACCGCGCCGCTACCTTCCACGCTCGGCCACCGGTCGCCGCTAGCACGCCTGGGTCGAGCCAACGCGTCGGCTTGCCTCGCCTGCACCGTGCTAGGGCTGCCATACCAAACAAAGCCAAGCTGCGCTGCCGCATCCATGTCGCCTCGCCGAGCTGCACCTCCGCGTTCGAGCAGCACCAGTTTGCGCTGAGACCCCCATGCCGTCCCGACCGCTGTACCCGCCGAGAGCCAGGCAGCACCGCGCTGTGCCTACCCGCGCCGGCCGCGCCCACGGAAACCGGCACCATCATTGGGGGAAGAAAAGAGAAAAAAAGAAGAAAGAAAATTGCAAAATAGAAAATAAAAAGGGAAAGGAGAAGGCCACGCCGGCCGTGCCGCAGAGGCCGCGACGGCGATGCTCACCTACCCACGCCGGGGCCGCCGCACCGAGGCCGCCGTGACCCTCGCCGAAGTTGCGCCGAGGCCGCCACGCCCCGCGCCGCTGCCCGTCCGTTCGCGCCAACCGCAGCACCGCCCTGGCCGCCGTCGCGCCATCCCGGCCGCCGTGCCCGCGTCGCGCTGTCCCGGCCTCCGCATCGCGCCGAGCCGCCGCACGGCCGCGTCACCCCGCCGTCACATGGCCTCGTCCGCATCACCGCCGCCGCACGGCTGCCCCTCTCCGCCGCACCGCGCCGCCCGGCCGCGGCATGCCGTTGACCGCTGCGTCGCTAAGGCCGTCGTGCGCAAGGTCAACGGACGGAGGAAAATAAGGGAAAAGAACGAAAGAGAAGGAAAAAAAAAAGAGGAAAGAATCTCCTGTGATTTTGCAGAAAGGCCCATTGTGGTTTTTGGAACTTAATGGCATGTTCCTCTACATTAGAAACTTTGCGTTTTAAACCCTGAATTTTTCAAAAAATACACAAATAATCCTCTGCATTTGGAATATTTGTTTGAATGGCATTCGAAATATGCAAAATCCACTTAAAATTATATTCTCGCAAAAAAGAGCCATGAGATTTCGAATTTCGATCCCCACTTTTATTGCTGATGTTTATGATTACAAAATTTATTTATCACATTTATGATTATTAATTATTTGTAATGCTTTTATTACCTTTAATTAATATCTTTGCGGTAAAATATATAGAATTGCATAGAATATATTGGTATTATTTGCAAAAATTTTGCGTACCATTGTATTGCAATATTTGTGCATTTTACCTGAATGTACTTTGCGCATATTTTTGAATAACTGAAGATGACTAGCATTGCGAACTAGAAGTTTGCTGAATTTAGAATATCTTTGACATCTGCATTCAATGTCGAAATTATAATAGACCAAGAAGCTTCATGGCAGTATTAAACCAAGCACTTTGTTCACTGACTCGATGAGATTGATCAAGCATTTCAATCTCTCGTCAATGCCTCTAAGCTAATATGAGGAATGAGTATGCTAGATGGATGAACGCGTTGGCACTCTTTTGATTGCACGGATGAAGCGATTTAGAAGATTATGGTGTACACCCCACCTTTCGTAGAGTAAGAACTGTGAGCAAGAATAGGTATTTTCGACTATGATTCACTAAAAAAATGACCCAGAGAATACGGTAACACGGTGCACCAAATTTGCACCGAATACCATGAAAACTCTTGATGTTCTATCTAAACGCAACGAAAGTCGCACGCAAATATCATTAGTACGGATACAAGAAGTATGCGTAGCTAGATGATAATAGAATTGCGTAACGTTTAGAATAGTGTTCACTAGAAGAACATTGTCTTCCTAAACTACCTAGTACAAGTTGATAATGAAATCAACACGAGCAGCTAGCCTGGTGCATTTACCTCAACAAAAGAAAAGGAAAAGGGGAGTAGAACATAGGTCAAGGTGAATAATCTAGAACCATGCACTCATGAATACGAAAAGAAAAGGATGATCCTAATAGCACACCCATCATTAATTGAGGGGAAGAACTCCTAGCCTATTTGCATGGCTATGGACGTAGAATCTCCAACGCTAGATCGGACCGGTCCTGAAATTTATGTCAGAATAGAAAAAACATTGCCATAGCTACTGAGCAAGAAACTCGCTATGAAGTTAATTGAATTCGACGTATCGGAATACTTCATTGAATCAATCTACTTTGTCATCATTTGTTGCAATTTTTGAATAGAATATTGAATTGAATAAATGGTTTTGCCCAAGCAGAGCATACACTTTTCCCTTGCAACAATGGATTATTTCCAGTATAAAGTAGCATATTTAAGGCATTTAATATTTTGTTGCTATTTTCTAGCACATGGTTACAATGCTTTGAATTTTGTTTAGCACCCAAATATAAAAGGAAAAAAATGAATTGTGGACCGCATAATCACAAATAGCACTTTAAGAGAAAGAGGTATTTCCGAAAGCATAGAGCTGAAAATATTATGACTATTGCTAGAAGCAACAACTGAATCTGTTGGCTTAGAAAGTGCCACTGTCATATTACCTATGGAACAATTATGCACTTTATAAAAGCATTTATTGTACCATTAACCCCCTTGAACTCTCTAAAAATGTGATGATTTGGGCTACACTACCTTTTAGCAATGAATTTTCAGCCATATTGGTCTTAGAATTATAAGAATAAACATTACAACTCGTATGTATATGCATAATTTCCTAAATCTTGAAGATTTGTGTACCAGTATGTACCAACAGGAGATTAAGCATAGACCGCATACCATGAAGGTATAATTCTAGCATCCCTGAACTGGATTGCATGGAATACTTGCGGTCCAATTTTTGATACATCCAGTGTCTATTCGACACCGTATCCTTGCCAAGATTGATCCAGCAAGATCACATAAATTCGAATAAATTTCACTAATCATCTTTAGAAGTCCACACGGACAATGCTAGAATAGCATTTGATGATTGGTGAACTAGCAGCACAAAGTGCCAAATACCACATGAACGACTAAGTATAAGCTATGAATTGTAATATTTGCTATGTCATTGTTTTAATACCCGCAGTATGAAGAGACATGTAGTCCTAAAAGCAAGCAGAATCTGGAAGAAAATTCATACCATTGGCATGAACATCCAAACAACAATGCGACTAGTGCTATTGTGTTTACATGGTTGATGTGCATATTCCACTATCATAGTGCATTGCAAAAAGACTCTCTGAAAGTCAAAAACTTTGAACAGAGATAGTTATGAAACCTAAATTTCTTGACTAAATAAGAATTATTTCCATCCATTTAAGGGGAGAGAATGAACCCCTAGATAGGAAATGTTAGAAAATATGTTAGTAGAAAGGGACTAATGCATGTTACATTGCACTAGATAATGCAATATTTGTGATTACTTTTGTGATTGTGAAGAGTTTGATTAAGTTGCATGAATGAAATGCATCGGAGGAGGGTGAAATACTGAAAAAAGTAAATGTATCCCTTATCTTGTCCATAGGCCTCGAATAAAAATAATAGGATGAGAAACTACGGCTCGTCATGCCCCTAAGTAACCGGAGACGTCTGGTGAAAACACCGCAAGAGGGACTATTATACTCAAAGTCACGAAAAGTACCCCAGTAAATAGAAGGGGAGGCTGTTGAGATCTGGCAAATGGTACGGAACCTCAGAACAGGCATGCCACATCTTCCCACACCAAAAAGCATTAAGCAAGAAGAAGAAACATATGAAAAATGCATATCCTCGTATATCCATGGATACTCGCTTAGAGTCTCATACAACCACTAGAAGTTGGCAATGAGACATATTACGGGCAATGTCTTCTTTAGATAGCAAAACTCATTAGCAGTCAACCAAGAGTTGAATGGAATTAATCAACTAGAAGTTGAAAAGAAAAACTCAACCTGAATGTTGACAACATTGAAGATAGAATCAATGGATGCTCTTTAGGAGCTTGGATCGGACACTTGCATAACAGTACATAAAGAAGTACTAAGTCCTGAACCAACATAGAACGAACAATATAATTTAGAAAGAATTGAAGAAACAAACTCGTTCGCTTTGAATTTGAGTTTGATTTGAAATGAAATGTTTGGTTGAATCCAAATCACGCTTACGCTTGCAGCTAAAAGCATGTGACAGATGGAAGCCTAGTACATCAGTCCAACCACACTTAGAAAGTGTTTGAGGTGCATGGATTTAGAGTAGTCAATTATCACCAAAATTGGAACGGAATTCCCAAACACAAGTGTGTGATAGCAGCACTCGAACACTTGGCTAATTGCACTAAACCGAACTAAGCATTATTGAACCAAAGAGAGCCTCGGCATGGCTTTGAGAGATGGTTACCCCGCTCCAGCAATCGTGGTTTGAAAACTATCTCAACCGCTATCATTTGAAAATAATGCAGCGTATGACGCACAATGCAAATGAGTCACGTGAGCAAACTCACTAAAACATATAAACCCCAAGTTCTTCTATGCACATGAATTGCATATAAGCAACAAAATATTGCAAGCTAAGTTATGTGGAAATCTTGCAAATTTGACCACTAGATCATTGTCGACATCTTCTATTGAATAGATGTGTCCAAAGAACCGAATAATGATACTTAGAGAAATGCAAAATTCAGGGGAAGAATTTCGTTGACTCATTCTAGAATCTTGATATAGAAAATCAAATACTCAAAATCAATCTAGAAAGATTAAATGAAGAATTGGATGGATTGTACTCTTTTTCTCTTGGATAAGTTTTTCATGTAATTTCTTATCAAGGTTTTTAATGAGGCAATTCGTGTGGCATTGCAAGCATATGCTATGTACTCTTTCTCTAAATTTCTCTCGCTGGGTTTTTGTGGAGTTTTAATGAGGCATAGGCATCACGTAGTGAAGGCCCAAGGGAAAGTGTTAGGAAACCGGCCGGCCCATGAAGGCCTAGCCCAGGTTATACACTAATGGGCCATCACTAAATATGAAAGGTGAGGGAGGGAAATGACTACAAAAAGAGGAGTAGAGAGGAGGATTGGACACTTGAGCAATGGATGAATGAGAAAGCATACCACACACTCATATCTTTGTGTCTCCACTTTTAGTAGACATTATGCAACCCCTTTGGACTACGCATGTAGCACAGGGATTGCATAGTACGATCGACTCATATGTGAAAGGATCTTTTCGCCTAGAAAGGGGTTGAATAGACATTTTCTTCAATTCTACTTTGCAAAAAATTAGTATTGCCAAACTTCTGCTCTAAATTCAGAACTTCCAATTAATATAAACCCGAAAATCCCCGTCTCAATCTAGAATGTCCAGTCAAGACGGAGAAAAAAAAAGTTCCTGGCTATTGTTAAACCCTAACTTGACCCTAACATTCTAATAAATAAAAGGATATGCCATGTTATATTACCATTCTTTATTTATACATACATATTTTCAAGAGTTGTGTTGGTTTAACATGTTTTGCAAAGTTTGGTCATAAATAAGGTCATATTTGGACATCTCAGGGGTGTTTCCATTTAAGATATAAAGGAGCAATAGAACCGCCAATAAGATGACACCAAATAACATATTTTATCTCACCATATTGAAGATCTCTTCGAGACTATTGCAATGGATATATGGTTCATCCGATTTGGAGTCCAAACAAAGGAGATATGATTCCTAGAAAAACAACACCAGCCGACCCACCACTTTATCCGGCCATCCCTAAGTCACTTTAAAGCCCTCTAGACACCTTGAAGGGGTCGTCAGCCCCGTCCAAAGACGCCACATACCTTTCAACTGACTCTAGGATTTGTTGAACGCCAAAATCGCTAGGACCTACCATTGTTGAGAAGGGATCTGAGCCACCTGTGGAAGTGACCGACCCAAGGGACAGATTGAGCGACTCCACGTGTCCCAGCAGGGACACATGTGTCGGCCAGCCCAACATGCGTCGGCCGATGCACCGACTTACCTCTTGCAACTTCAAGTACCTCTTGTTTACTGTTTGCACTATAACAGGAGTTCATTTGCAGCAATTGGAGGAGAGCGGCTGAAGATATATGTCCATTAGCACCAAGCTACCAAAATAGTAATGTAAGGTAGAGAGTGAGTAAGGGAGAAGTTTCGAGGAGAAACCTGGGATGTCTGCTCATCTTTTGATTTCTTCCTTGAAGATGCAGCTCCACCAGGAGTAGATGTCTTGGTATTCTTGGTCAAGTAACACGTATACTCTTCTTTTTTTTGTTAATTTATTATATTCCATTTACTTATATTTTGCTTGTGGGTTTCTCGTCCAATTTAGATAAATTAAGTATTCATTGCTTTATTTACTTTGGTTGCTTTGCTCGTTGCACATGGGTGAAGTATATAAATCTTTGTGCAGGCGTGGTTTTTGAGTATAGTGTTATCTAGGAAGGTTAGCTAAGAAAATGGACATGCATAGTCAGTCAGGTGGTGATAGCCCAGGCCATCCTTAGTAGTTAGCCATGTTATGCTTGGTGCATCGGTGTGTAATGTTAGAATTGTTTGCTCTACCATTCTCCATGGTTGGATGGACGTGTCTGTGCCTGAAGCAAGCAATACTAAGTACTAGGACTTAGGAGAAATGGTTAGTTGGATTAGAAGAAACTGCATGAAGCCTGTATAGGTGGACCCTCTCAACCTGATTTTACTCTCTTATCTTGTTTCTAAAAACATTAATTAAACGATGTACTAGGAATAAGTAACTTTTCCCTTCCTCATGGATTTGATACCCTAGAATACTCCCAGATGAAAATTACAATGGTTTCCACGCAGTTGTAGAATATTTCCGTTGGTCATAAGAACCACCAACAATGGCCTCGCGAGAAACTAAACAAAAAAATCAAAATCTAAAAGAACTAAGAAGTGACAAACAAGGTATATAAACAAAATATAGGGTCACCAACAAGTTTACACAAGCACAAGAGTAGATCGAGCAATCTTAGCACATATTAGTAAATGCAAAGGTAATGAAAGGACGGAGACAACTGATCACCAAAGTTTGGATCCATATATTCTACATCTCTATTGAGGGACTCCGAAGAGTCATGTCTCTTTAAATCATAATCCTCACTAAGCGACCACCAAAGTCAAGTTTGGTTTTTACTCAATCACCACTTTTCCTTGCGGTGGTGAGTTGGAATCTTCATAAACTTCTTGGGCACTCCATAATTGACTCATGCTCATAGCTGATGCCTAGGTTGCTAGGAGGAGAATGTCCAAGAGTAATAAATGTGATGACAAACGGGCTCGGCGTCAATATCAAGTGCTCTAGGGCAAAACCTGGAGCTCACTAGCACTCAATCCCCAAATCTCTCAACCCAAATCACATGATTCACAACATCCAAGCTATAAGAGGAGTGAGAGAGCTCTATAATGCTAGGGAGGTATTTCAGCTTTTGGGAAGCCAAACCCTCAAAAGAGGGGAGGATAGTTAAATACTCCACTACCTTGAAAACTAGTCATTACCTAAATGTTTGAATACTACAACTTCCAGTTTCCAAGGCAGGAACTTTCTGTCAAGCCTCCTAGGCCTAGTGTGACATTCTGACCCAATTACAATGATACATGTGTGGCCCATGAGAGCTGTGTGTGCATGTTTAGTACCTCCTTGATAGTTTAGCAAGGATAGAACCACCTTATAAGGACTTGCCCCTCCAACCATATTACTCCCGATTTAACTCTTTTACACGAAGCGAGGACGAAAATATAAGTAGACCCGCCCATGGGATGGGCTGGACTACGCAATTCTAGAGGACGGGTTGTTACAAATGATATCAGAGCCGTCCATCGTGGTTGCACGTACGGGTCAGTGTGTTGGCATATCGTACATGGCGCATGTGGGTTCTGTGTGAGACACATGGCATGGCATATGGAGCCGACACTGGACGTACGGACGTGCACTAAGAGGGGGCGTGTTCCTGGACATTTGCCTATATGCCTATGTTGCTATGTGGGTAAGTTGGATCAACGGAGACATCGGGTCCTTTGAGGGAGGTGTATATGACATTCTGACTTAATTAGGATGAGGCATGTGTGGCCCATGAGAGCTGTGTGCACATGTTTAGTACCACCTTGCTAGTTTAGCAAGGATGAAACTAACTTATAAGGACTTGTCCCTCCAACCATATCACTCCTAAGTTAACCCTTTTATACAAAGCGAGGATGAAAGTGTAAGTGGGGTGATATGTGTAAGTGAGATCGCCCGTGGGATGGCCTGGGCTGCGCAGTTTTGAAGGACAGGCTGTTACACATAGATAAAGAATTCTTGATCCAGAACTTCTAATGCCAACCAGAACTTCTGGTAGGATTGAGAAAAATCAACCCAATCTAACAACCCAACATTGAACTTCTGGTCTCCATAGCAGAACTTCCGACCAACGAGAACTAGCAACGTAGAGCTCTCACTTAGAACTTTCTATCCCAAACAAGAACTTTTGGTACCTAGAGATTTGAAAGTGTAAAATATCTTCCAACCAAAGACCCAAGGATTGTTTTGAGCACTTGGGTGACAATAGATCTATTCCCATGTGTCCCTCTTGATAGTATGACATCCCTAAACTCAAATTCAAAAGATAAAATGAATTTAAATCAAATTTGCTTCACATTCAAATATATGTACCTCTTGATAGTGCGGTAATGCAAGTGCAGTGCTTCCTCCATTCCAAAAACAAGCATTTTAAGGTTGTTTAGCAGACATTAAGATTGAGAAAAAAAACTTTGGTGCACTGCATTAAATGAATGATAGTTGGAGGTAAAAGAATAGTTTTGGGGGGTAAGATAGGAAGAAATTTAAATAAGATGTGATTGATCGGATAAGTAGTATTTTCAATAGTGCTTGAAGTGATTATATTTTGATACAAATTTTAAATGCTAGAACTCTTGTATTTTTCAAACAAAGGGAGCTGCTATTTTGGCACTATCAAATGGTGCAGAAAGCAACAACAATTTAAATTTAAACCTCTATTATACCATGATTTTTAGCTAAACATTAAGAGCCCCTTTGAATCACAGGAATGAAAAACAGAGGAATAGGAAAAACACATGATTCTGATAGGAATATAAGTGCAAAACATAGGATTACAAAACATAAGAAAAACATAGGAATGACCGTTTGATTGGACCGCAGAAAAAACACAAGAATCAAATGAGAGAGATAGACTCAAAGAAAATTCTCCAAGAGGTTGAAGCTCTTGCTAAATTTTCACTAAAATCTCTATAGGATTGTCCATTTCATTGGATTTTTAAAGGATAGGATAGAATAGAATTTAATCCTTTGTTTCAAAGGCATTCATAGAAATTTTTTCTATTGAATTAAAATCCTTCAAAATTTTTATGTTTTTTCTCCAAATAAAAGACCCTAAGCTGGAGTAAACCTAAGCAACACTAACTAACAAGTTTAGGGGTGACACTTAGCTATAGGATTATGGGTCTACAAAGTTTGGTTTCGAGTTTGGAAACCCAAGTGAGAGTTTGTTCAGGTGAGTTTATTATTAATTCTAAATTGCATATATTACAATCTTATATATTTATCATAGTTTATTCCATCACCACATATGGACACACATTTTGCTAGTCTATAATAATCTGGCACTTCGAGAGAGCTTACCAATAGGGCCATTATCGACGAAATCACCACCATGCTAATAAAAACCACTAAAATAGGCTTTGTGTGTGCGCGTGGGATACCCCATTCGCCTCTCTTGCAAGCTCACGGGTTAGAACTAGGAGAGAGACTTACGTTAGTTTTGTGCATCCTGATATCTGGTACTCCTATATATAAATGTAGGAGTATTGTACACTTAATAAACATTAGAATCCCTTCAATGCAAAAAGGCGAGAAGGGTCTTCCACAATTATTAATTATTAAATGGACAAATCAACATTAATTAACATAATAGGCATGTCGGGAACAAAAATAGAAATTCAGGAGCATATATGATATCATGATATGATCGGGCCAAATTTTATAGAACATGACGCAAATCAGTTGAAATTCAAAAGCATACATGAAAAATTCTCTATGTGCATTGCAAGTGGCTCTGATTGGTTAAGCTACGGGTGATAAGGAATGTTAACTATGCAGCCAAAATTAATTTATAGGTAATACTTATATCTATATATATATATTATTTGTAGTCTAAAAGTCAGCTGAGAAACAGACTATGATAAAAAAAACCTAAAATCATTTTAATTATTTAAAATTTAAACTTTAGTTGCAGTTGATAAGTCAACTAATAGGCTATGAGAGGCTTGAAACTACAAGCAATTAAATCCCAAATGATGGTGATGATGACGACGAGGACGACGGAGGAGGAGGAGGCTAGTCCCTCCAAACCTTGACAAAAATTAGCATATCTTATAAATTTTGATCATATCTTAAAGACTAACTATCAATTTGACAATGTACCCTTTTCTTCAAAACCGAAGCTATCGTTTGGTGCTATTATAACCACAATGTTAATATTGCAGCTTGAAAATGAATCTAGAGAAGGAAAAAAATACTGAAATTCCCCTGGATGGACATAAACTCACTTGCCTTATGCTTGTTTTTATCTCCTCCCTGCTCAGCTCTCCCACCCTGCCACTGCACCGTGGCCGTTGTGGAGTAGACCAAGGTGGTCTCCGACGAGGTGGCCGTCATGGAGCTCGCCACCGTGCTGCTCGGTGCGCACACCCAGGCCCGCATGCTCACGATGCAAAGGCTGCAAAAGAAAGGGAAGGCGGCGGCAGAAGGGGAGTACCTGGAGCTAAGGAGTCAAAGGCAGAGCTCGGCCTAGCGCACCATCACGAAGGCGAAGGGAGATTGGCCGGTGCACGGATGCGGGGAGCTCAGCCGACGTGGGTGCTGGGAGAGCTCGGCGAGCGTGGTTGCGGAGGGAGTCGGCCAGGCTCCTTGTTGTTCGACTACTATTTGGTGATGAGCTCAATGAGAATCCTAGCTGCCGCTTCAATAGCTGGCCACCGCTGTCCTAGACCTTCTTCCATCGCCGACCACCAGATCCGATGGCTAAGAACTAGAGGCCACCAGATCCGATGGTCTTGAGATCCTTGCCGTTGATGCCGACAAGTGGCGGGACGGTGGAGGGGGATGGCGAACAACAGGGTGGTGGAGAGGGATGGAGAGCGGCGGGATGGTAGAGGGGATGGCAAGCATCGTGGCCACGGTGAGAGAGAATCCATGCCGTGGCTACCAAATCCGGCTACTACAGCACCGACAATAGCCGAGTGATGGGCAGCCGTCGATGCCCACGAGGATGCCCCTTCGTTTTCCTTTTTTTTTCTTTTTTTATTATGAATACAAAATTATTTATTTGTTCCAGCAAAAATCTAATTATTGTCAAATTTGGTCAAATTCATCACATATCTAAAAATTTTAAATGAGTGTAAAATGGATTAAACAAACATAAACTTTGAGAAATCAAATAAGCAAGACATGAACATCATTTTTTATCTAAGTTAACACCGTTATGGTGCCTTTACGAAATGAAGTTAGACACCTTCGTTTTTAAAAAATAGGATGAAACAAACAAAGTTGAAAAAATAGAGTTAAATTGATAGTTAGGCCTTTAAAAGAGGTAAAGAAAATCAATTGCCCCTATCTTACCTTGATTGTGGTTCCTCCAACTTCCAGTGTTGAGTACCCCTTGAACTAAATTTTGGTAAACTGATTCATGTCACTTACGAAGAATATAGGTAACTAGTTCTCTATAAAGCAAGTACGAAATTCTCTGTTGATAAACGACATCAATCAGGGACTACGATTGGATGAAAGGGAAAGCGAAGATTCTTGCTAAAGTGATATTAAACCTTGGACTAACCTTTTTCCACACAAGTGATTTCCGCTGTACTATGATGCTGTCTCCACGACTTATCAGATAGCTATCCTTTTTCTTTCTTTGCTTGTGGTTGCTAATACTGGAGTCTGAGGAATAAGTGGGAATAACCACATCATTAATTTATGGAAAAGGGAACAACTATATTGCTTATATCGCCTCAAACAATATGTATTGCTTATAAGTAACTAAAACTGTAGGGAGATGATTTTATTATAGTCCTCGTGTAGTCGCCAAACTTGAATAGTTACCAGAAGATACTATAATTTTGGTGTAAAATTATAGTACTCCCAGCACCTCAACACTACGAGGGTGTTAAGAAATATACCTTATTGTAGTTGAACAGAGATTTTCTATAGTATTTTAGGAAATACCATATGCCATTACTAAATTAAAATCGTGAGCACCCAAATAAAAAGTAAAAGAAGGGGTGGCGGGCAGGTTGTAAAGGAGTATGGTGGCTGCGGTTGATGGATTTTTAGAAACTAAAAAAGTAACCCTAATGATGATCAGGTTTGTTGTTTAAAATTCTAGTGACAATAAAGAGGGACGCAGAAGGTGAGCCGTAAAAGATAGGGTGACAACATTTGACTGGACTTTCAAAAACTATAAAAAGACTATAAACTCTAAGTTTCGATTTTTAAAGTTATCAAGGGGCATAAATAGAAGCCATGACGGACGAGTAAGCAAGTAAAAGGGAGGCAAAGGAGTAATGGATGGTGGCTGGTATGATTTTAAAAAACTATAAAATTGAAAATCCAATGATAATAAGTTTTGATTTTTTAAAATCCTAAGACAACGAGATGACAATTTAACAAATTTTTAAAAAAGTTATGTGTAAAAAAGTTAAATAATTTTATACGGATGCTAGTCGTGTAATTGTGCGGGCCATCCCGCTAGTTGCTTGAAAGATGAAGTTATTTACGAAGGAATAAGATGATGAAAAATAAAGTTATTTTGAGACAACGGAGGGAATACGGTTGAAAGAAATAGTGATTAATTAACTCTCTATGCTTTTGCCGCTTGTATGTAGGAGAATTTGGCATCATCTGAAAAGTAAGCAAAGCTAGTACACGCAAGGGCAGAAAAGCATCCATGCGTAAGTACTTCGATCCAACGAATGCATCGTGTTGAACTGTTGAACTATATATGTGTGTGAAATTATTCGTACTATGTTTAATTTTGAGTCGAACTGGCCGATGCATACACACATAAAAAAGACAAGGAGGCGGCCAGGTTCGATCCCATTCATCCATGATCATTCCAACGGCGCCTATATATACAGGCCTCATCCCATCTCGACTCACAGATCGAACACACCAATACCCAGAACATATAACACACGTACGAGTACGACTCGTCTTAGCCAACCTTCGAGATGGCCAAGTCGTCAGCTTCAACAACTTTCGCGGCGATCGCCATCGCCCTCGTCCTGGCGGGGCACGCTCTGCCGCCGATGGTCGTTCATTGCGCGGCGGCGAGGGGCGCCGCGACCACAGCAGCCGCCGTGCGCAGGCTGCTGGTGGTGGTGGTCTCGCCGCCGACCGACGACAGCTACCTCGGCAGGGTTAACACAAACCCCGGCCCAAGCCCCGGCCCCGGTCACTCCGGAGCGGCGGAGCCGGTAGATGTCCCTACGGCGGATTAGCGATAGATAAGCTACTTGGTTAAGCTTATACATGTGTGTTATTACGAACATTCAAACTACGTGTTGCCGTGTGGTTTACGGTACAGATTCTCGCTATATATATGCTACTGTGCCGTTAATTAGTTTGTGCTACATATACATATATACATCGCGAATAACTCAGGCTTCGCTAGCTAGCTCTTGAAGACGAGGAGCTTTGTTTGTACGTGAGATATATGTTTGTTGTTTTTTTTTTCTGAAAGATGTGAGATGTTTGTATTGGTGTAAGCAAGTTTATTGACGACGTTGAGTGATATAATTAAATTACAGAATATTGTATCAGACAAATTTACTCAGCAGAGAGCAACGTACAGGCCCTTCTATTATTTGTAATATGTTACTGTGTTCACGTACAGTGGAAACATCAAACATGATGTCCAATGTCCAAGCATGCGAGTATGAAAAAAATAAATATTTATGCACATGAAGATTGAAGACACTCCGCATTTGCTAGATCGAGAATCCCCGCTTCAGTTCGTCTTTTCCTTAAAAATGAAGAAAGAAAAGGAGATTGCCCCCACATTAAAACCACAATCAATTTTGAACTCAATAATTGATTCCATGATTCGATCAATCCTTTACATCGGAACTAATTCGCAGGAGTTTCAACTTTGAGAAGCTCTGAGTAAGGGCTTATTCTGTTTGAAGGAATTTGAATCCATAGAAATAGAAAAAATAGAGAAATAGAAATGTTTGCACATATCAATTCAAAGGAATTTTTTAAAGAAGTTTGAGTGGATGAAAAAAATTTTATGTTTTCTCTATACAACTTGTTGGAAAGGAAATTTTTCTATGATTTTCTTATACTTCATTTTTACAAATCAAATGACACTTATAGAAATTAATCCTTTACTTTTCGTCCAAACCAAATAAGGCCTTAACTTTTTACCCAGCAAAATATCTATGAAATTGAATTAAAAAAATCCAACAACTCACACAATCCACACTCTTAGGGCTCCTTTGGATTGGAGGAATTTTAAAGCAAAACTAGAGGAATTGAATGCAAAGGAATAATGCCTTTATGAGTCATTTGGTTTGTAGGATTGCTTCAAAGGAAATATATAGGATAGGAAAGTTTCCTTACTTTTTTGAAAAATTTAGCATGAGGTCTAACGGCCTCATGTTTTTAAATTCCTTTGAGATTTTCAATGCATTCTCTCTTCAACAAATCAACGTATAATCTTAAATTTCCTATGTTTTTTTTTCTAGAATACATCCAAACACATGTTTTAACCTATTTTTTATTATTATTTCCTGTCAATATGGTGTGATATCTTAGTTTTGTATTTTTTTTTCTATTCCTGTATTTTAAAAGATCCTACATTCAAAAGAGCACTCAACTCGAAAGATTAGGCAACTTTGTGTAGCATATATGTTATTGAAACACAATCCACCATGCATGCATACCCAGCGACCAAATTAAGCCCACGGATCAGCAGAGCCGCACGCTGGCGCCTGGCCTCCTCCTCCCGCGCGCGCGCGCGTCGCGTCTCCACTCCAGTTTCCCCTTTTCTCCATGGCCGATCTCCACCGCACCTACCGGGGCGACTCCTTCCATCCATCCTCCTCCGCCGCCTCCTCCTCCGTCCCCCGCCACGCCACCATTCTTCCCCTTCCCTTCCCGGAGGCGATCCACGCCACCGCCGCTGATCACAACAAGCAGCAGCAGCGGCGGCCTCCTCCGCGGCTCGCCATGGCGCCCAAGACGACGGACCCTTCCACGTCCACCCCGCCGCCGGGCATCTTCAGGCGCTGCGGCGGGCGCGTGCACCGCGTCTCGTGCGTGGGCTGCTTCGGCGACCCGGAGTCGAAGCGGCGGCGGCGGGTGGCGGGCTACAAGGCGTACGCCGTGGAGGGGAAGGTGAAGGCCTCGCTCCGCCGCGGCATCCGGTGGTTCAAGCGCAAGTGCTCCGCCATCTTCCGCGCCTGATCCTCCAAGAACAGCGCTGCCACTGCATGCGCGCCTCTCTCGCCTCCCCTCTCCTCCTCGTCGAAGGTAAATTTTGAAAAAGGAAAAAAAAGAAACAGAGGGCCTTACTAATCATGCGGATTCGTGGTTGCCGGTTCCTATTTTGGGATTGATCGAGAATTGTACGATCGATTGCATTCGAGAGGATCATCGATTTCATATTCCGGAGATATCATGCATCTATGTCTCTACGAGACCAGAATGAATTCTTACTCTCAGAAAAGAAAGACTGAATATACTTTCCAACAAAAATAAGAATTGCCAAGTTACTCATTGGGATCTTAAATGTCTTGTTTGGGCGTAATTGGTTTGGAATCAGGCAACCAAATATGGAATGGAATTGCTTGATGATCTGAATATTTCGCAAGTTTGGTTCTAACTGATGTGTAAGTGCTAATTATGCTGCGTGAATTGCCATGCTTGTTTTCGACATTGGAATATCTGTCGTTAATGTTTATTTTGATGATGCATTGCACGTGAGCTTCAAGACATAATTTCTGAAAAAAATTAGATCTGTTAATAAATTCTGGGCCAAAATAATTTTGAAGTTACAAAATTCAAGAGCTTCCCTGTGAAAACAGAATTTCAGGGAGAAATGCAGATCCAGTTCAATTCAATATGTTGTTGAAATGGTGTTGATGAATCAATATATTCATTGGCATAGCCCATAGATCGAATCTAAACACAGAAGAAATGTTTATTTATACATCTTCTGTGATTTATTAAGACAATCAAAGGTGTTTATTTTTTAATCGGATAAAAATGCTGGTCAGCAATGTATCATCACTCAGGACCAGGTTAGGTCCTCTCTCATGTAATCTCGCAGGTTTGATTCACTTGCATCCTGTCGAAACCTGATTTCGACAATAAGAAAAGGGGTAACGCACAACCACCAAACACAATGGGTTATATAACACGAAGATTTATACAAGTTTAGGCCTTTTATTATGAAGTAATACTCTACTCCTGTTTTGGGGTTATAACCGTCGAGTTATATATTGATCTTGTGATCAGGTTGTGTATGAAGAAAAGTCTAACTATTCGCTATTGCTCTATGTCCCTCAAGGAACATCTTGCCCTCCTTATATAGGTTCAAAAGGCAAGCTTATAAGTCAGAGACCTAACCACATACGGTATAGAACTCCTAAGCATTATCCATAACACTACCGACTTAGGACTATAAGCCGTTCCTTAATACACAAGGCAACGTAATACTAAAGTCCTAAGTCGTTACACCTATAACCTATTCCCTATAATCAGTCGGATAGGCCAGCCATGTGGGTATATGGTACCCATAATCTCCACAGTAGTCCCTGAGACCTTCATAGTCGACGAGATAACTCTGCCTCAAACCAGACTAATCCATAGCCGAGTGCTTCCATCATCTCTGCCTTGGCTTCCCGAGTACTTTAATCAATCCAATAGAAAGGCTGTGAAGGGCTGAAAAACTGTAATAAATATATCTAGGTGCATCGACTAAATGCACCTAATTAGGTGTAGTCCCCAACTTTGTGTTTAGTTGAACAAACTAAGCATATAGTGAAGAACTTTAATAATCTCACACATCCGAGTGGTTTTATATAAATAAATACCTAGCCAAATCCAAAAGCATCCTGAAAAATCATATAGCTGATAACCTCATCAATAAGGCACAGTGCATAATGACCCCGAGTACTGCCATCACATTGTGCACATACTGCCAAAGCAGTCTTGCCCAAGTCCCCTCAATACACACAATTTCACCATCCTCAGAAATATAGGGCATTCATGGTATAAAATCCGAGTTAATAAAACCCATAAACAGATTTACCAACCGCCGAAAGAATATGACCAAAATATAATCAGCTTAAGCCATAATATTGGTCTTAATCAAAAAAGCACATCAAAGTGGCAAGATAGCATTGATATAATATATAAAATCAATTGCTTTATAAAAAGTCCAAAACAGCTCCTGCAACCTATGAAAAAGTTACTAAGACAGTTAAAAAACTTTACTGTTTGGCACATTCCAAATCGCATTGTACAAACTCCCCAAGGAATTACGTCATTGCTGTATGAAAGGATTTTAAAGGTACTGGACAATAAAACACGTGCATATTGCCAAGGCAAATCTGCTTAAGTCCCTAAAAACACGTGTTAAGCCACACCTGAGATATGGGTTGTAAGCATCTCGCGGGCTTCAGCCCAAAAAATGCCTACCGATACCCTAATAGAGATAACCGCCGAAGCGCCGTCGTCTTCCTCGTCGCTTCATCTTCCAAAAAATTCCCCTTTCGCGCTCCTGTTCACAGCCACCACCGTAGAAACCTATTGCACGAAATCTACCAAATACATCCATCCAACCACTCTCAATCCCATTAAAATTTGTTGCGCACATCTTCTCCTTCATCCCCTCCAAGAATCCCAGCCTCCAACTCCTTATTTGGTCCATCCCAAATCTCATTCATGGCTGAGGAGAGAGAAATCCCCTTCGAGTAGTGGACGACCTCTGACCTGAAGGAGTTGACTCTAAAGGAAATGGTGAAAGATGGAGTCCTTCCGGCAAAAGAGATTATCAGCTGGCATCCGGCATATGGCGAGGAATTCCCGACTCCAAACACCGGTGAGATTGTTGTCTTCACTCACTTCTTCTATTATGGATTTGCTTTGCCAACCTCTAAGTTCTTCCGCGGCATCCTTGACTACTACGGGATTAAAGTCTATCATTTGAACCCAAACTTTGTATTACACATTGCCATCTTTATCCATGTTTGTGAAGCCTTTCTCGGAATCCATCCCCACTTTGACCTTTTCCGCCGCATGTTCTCTCTCAAAGCCCATCCAACCAAAAATAACCTCTGTGTTGTCGGTGGTGCGGGATTTCAACTCCGCGGCACTCTCCACAGAGATTACTTCCCTCTTCCTTTGAAAACCTCCAACAAGGCCTGGCACGCAAACTGATTCTATATCTCCAACCCTGCTCCCAACTTACCCAACTTTATTGGCCTTCCACCAATCCATCAAGCTAACTGGAATGCCTTGCCTGAGGGCTAAAACTGGCTCGAAGCCAACAATCTTCTGGCAAAGATCCTTGAAATGAAAAACAAGGGACTCCAAGGAGAACAGATCACTCGGCACTTCATCAAATCCCGACTAGCGCCCATTAAAGAATGATCCAAGCCGGCCTTTGAATATAAAGAACAGAGTGACCCCAATCGGGAGGACCGTGAATCACTAGACTTCCATGTCTTGTGCACACGCATGTACAAAATTTTCTCCACCGAGATCATAGTAGACTACAACAACAAGCTACCAGTCCTCCCTTACAGCATCTTTCGGTCGCCTCCTCCGGTATGTAAACTCTGTAACCTTGATATCTTATGTCTTGCCATGCTCGTCAATGTCTCTTAAAAAGGATATTTTTTGCAGGCAAATGCTCTGATTGTTTCTCGGCCATATAAAGTACACCATGACACTCCTCCAGCACAACCGACTAGCAAGAAACCGACTAGCGGACCAAAAATCAAACTGCAAGCGAAGAGCAAGAGGATTGCAGTCGAAGAAACCAACAAGAGCGCAAGCAAGCAGAGAAAATTAATCATCGAGGACTCAGATGAAGAAACTGAAGAAATCCAGACTCCAAAAGTCAACGTCAGCTCACCTAGGCCATCTACCAGATCGGCTCCAAAGATAAGAAAATCCAACAGGTATCCTTCGCATGACTTGTGTTGTCTTCTTATTGAAAACTCATTTGATTTCATTCTAAACCCCATGCATCATCTTCTATAGAAAACCTCAAGATATCGATCTCACCGGCTAGACTGAAATACCAACTCCGGCTACAGGGCCAGGAAACCAAGAAACTGCAGAACAAGGGACCAAAAACCCACCCCCGAGTGATATAACTCCTAGCCAGGAGCCCCCGACTGTTAGTCAAGTTTCTCTGACTGGAAAGCAGTCGGGTTCTTCCGAACAAACATCAAGACAAGGACTCCCGACTGGAAACCAGTCAGATGGGGAGAACCAAGCTCCGGTCAACCAGGGAGCACCAGTTGAAGATCCATCATCAACCACCGAAGATACCAATAAGGATCAAACAACTGAAAATGCCGCTGCTCAAAGAAACCAAGATATTCCAATTCCTGACGTAGACCAAAACGATCAAGGCCTTCTGCGCAGTCGTCCAGAGATAAGAACAAGTGAGTCACTCAATTATTAAATCTTCGTCCTGAATGCACTTCTTGAATTCTATTAACCTTATTTCTCTCAGAACCAATGATTGGAGAAGATGAAGAAATCCTCCGACTAAAATCAACCGAAGATTCATTGCCACCAATTAAGATCGAATGGTGTGATACCGAAGGCAAAAAACAAGGCACCATACTGAACAAGCAAAAAGAAGCTGAAGAACGAGATCTACTTGTAGCCAGCCTTAACGAAGCCACCCGACTGATGAATGTAAGAAAAACTCCTCATCTTTCAATTACTGCTTCTTATGTAATCAACTGACTTGTCTCTCATGACGTAGAGAATATATCGCCAATCTCAAGCCAAGTCTAATACCTTGGAAAAGCTTGTGCCTCATGTGAATTCTTTAGAGAATATCCAACAAGAGCTGAAACAAGCTAGGGAAGAAACCATAGCTAGGGAAACCATCTTGCGAGAAGAACTGAGCAAATTACGAGATACAAACTTGGAGCTTTGCGGTTCAATCGGAGGTGAGAAAAGTTACCTCATCCATTCTTGATTGATCAACTTATCACCATTAACACTGTGTCTTCATGTATCAGCCAACTTAACCGAGATTGAATTACTTAAAGCCCAATTAAAGAAAGCAGAGAACGAAAACGCCAAACTGGCAACAGATAAAGCCAAAGCTATAGTGGAACTTGAAGGTAATCTTGTAGAACTCAGATTCTTGATTCAGTTCATCTATGTTATTGATATACTTAGAATATTTTCAACCTTACAGCCAACAAGATAAAATCTCGTGCCCAATTTGAAGTGTTTACTGAAAGAATCCAGAGAACTGAGAGCGCCAGGGATGATATTGCCAACGCAACCACACCAATTCTGAATGCAATCTTCCAGAATGGCCTAGGAACAAGTGCCGAAGATGCTCCTGAAATATTTAGCAAACACAGGACAACTCCCAAATGATATTTGGATAACATCAATGATGCAGCTAGTATGAGTGCAAGTCAAGCTCTGGCGATGACAAAATCCTTGTATCCCCAAGTAGATATAAACTCTATAGGAGATTGCTTTGCCGACGGCACCTCTGATGAACAAGCTTTAGAGTTGATAAAAGAAGCTCAGGAGTCTGCCAAGAAGATAGTTGCTGACATAATAGAAAACTTCCAGGGGTAGATATCTTATGTAAAAAACTCTTGCAACCCAACTTGTAAACTATTAGTTTATTTATGCTTATGCTCTAAGTTGAATCTTGCTTTTAATTTCTCAAAAATTTTAATCCGACTGTCACCAAGCCTAAAACTTGATTAAGTCCTTAAAAATTTTCAGTCCTTATCCACTTGGCTCAAATCAGAACAAAAAACAATGATAAACCAAATATGAACAAGTTGTATTCAAGAAAGACTTCATACTTTACTAATACTGATAGCCTCTGACTGACAACTCAAGAAGGAAACTTGTTTGAAGTCGACAGTCAAGAAGAACAAAATATAAAAAACTGATGCTAAGTATAATATAGATAAAGGTGTTCAATGTTACAAGAATTCTCCATGATTTATCCATCTTCACACTTTAAACGATAAGCCCCTGGTAGAGTGACTTCAGCAATTATAAAGGGCTCTTCCCATAACGGAGGTAATTTGTGTCTATCCTTCATCGTCTGAATCCTTCTCAAAACCATGTCACTGACAATAAACGCCCGTGATCGAACATTGCGATTGTGGTAACGCCGAAGTCCTTGGAGATATCTTGCCGACTGAACAAGTGCAGCTTCACGAGCCTCATCCAGTCGGGTTAAGTCTTCAACGCTGTCTTGATCATAGCGCTCTTCACTGAAATTATGAACTCGAAGATATTCAAATTCCATCTCACTCAGCAACATAGCTTCAGCCCCATAAACTAAGAAGAAAGGCAACTGACCATAGCCCGACTGGGTATAGTCCGCAGTGACCATAGTACCGAAAGCAACTCTTGAACCCATCGTCTGACATAAGGATGTAACCTACTAAAGACTCGAGCCTTGATGCCTTGAAGAACCATAACATTAGCGCGCTCAACTTATCCATTACTCTTTGGATGCGCAACTGACGCATAACAAATCTTGATTCCAAAATCTTCACAAAATTCTTTAAAAATGCCTCCAGTGAACTGAGTTCCATTGTCAGTAATAATCTTGTTTGGAACACCAAACCCGTGTACAATATTGAGGAAGAAATCACATGACTTGTCTGTAGTAATTGTAGCAACCGGCCTGGCTACAATCCACTTAGAAAACTTGTCTATTGCAATAAAAAGATGCGTGAATCCTCCTAGATCCCTCTTGAAGGGACTGACCATGTCCAAATCCCAAACGACAAAAGGCTATGAAAGTGGGATAATTTGTAATTCTTGAGCTGGAACATGAATCTACCGAGCAAAAAATTGACAACCTTCACAAGTCCGAACAACTTTATCTGCGTCGGTAACTGCCATAAGCCAGAAAAAACCTTGCTGATAAGCTTTACCTACCAAGGTGCGTGTTGCAGCATGACTACCACAAATTCCCGAGTGAATGTTTTACAACAATTGCCAGCCTTTCTCAGGTGTAACACATCTTAACAAAACTTCGGACAGGCTTTGCCTATACAACTCGGAATCAATCATGACATAACTCTGGCTACGACGTCAAACTCGTTCTACTTCATCTCGATCTATGGGTAACTCCTGCCGAGTCAAAAACATGATAAAAGGTGTTCTCCAATCGGTGGCAAGCATAGAAACCTGGTTCGCGACCTGATCTTCAGTAGCTTCCTTTTTAGCAACAGTTGGCTCATGAAGGTGCTCAACAAAGACATCTGTCGGGGCAGCCTCTCATCTAGATCCGAATTGAGCTAGTTGGTCTGCAGCTTCGTTGTTATGCCTTAGGATATGTGATAACTCTAAACCATCAAACTTGTCTTCTAGCTTGCGAACTTCCTGACGATAAGCGGCCATATTGTCGTTCAAGCAGGACCAATTCTTCATCACTTGGTTCACAACCAACTAGGAATCTCCTAGCACGATCATGCGCCGTATACCAAGGGATATAGCAAGTCGCAGCCCGTGAAGTAGTGCTTCGTACTCAGCTATATTGTGTGAGGCCGAAAAATGAATTTGAAGAACATATCGCAATCTTTCTCCAGTCGGAGAAATTAAGATAACTCCAGCTCCCATACCGGTAACTCGCTTAGATCCATCAAAATACATAGTCCAATATTCCAGCTTCTCCGTAGGCACGCCACCTTGGCACTCAGTCCACTCGGCGACAAAATCGGCCAAGATCTGGGACTTGATTGATGCTCTCGCTTTGAAAGTGATGTCTGACGCCATCAACTCCAAAGTCCACTTCGCAATACGCCCAGTGGCCTCCCGATTATGAAGGACATCGCCGAGTGGAAAAGATGTGACCACCGTAATCGAATGACTTTGAAAATAGTGAGCTAATTTCCTGACGGTAATTAAGACTCCATATAATAATTTTTGTACCTAGGGATAGCGTGTTTTAGATCCGGCTAGCACCTCGCTGACGAAATAAATTGGCCTTTGAACCTTCTGGACTCGTCCTTCCTCCTCGTTCCACGACCAGGACCGTGCTAACCACCTAAAAGATTGCCGATACTTAAAGTAGTAATGGCTTTCTGGTATATGGTGAGGCTAACACGGTGGCGTTGTAAGAAAATTCTTGAAATCTTCAAAGGTTTTCTGGGCTTCTAGGGTCCACTGAGAGTTGTCTGTCTTCTTGAGCAACTTAAAGAAAGGCATGCCTCATTCCCCGAGTTTAGAAACAAAACGGCCCAAAGCTGCTATGCATCCGGTAAGTTTTTGGAAATCTTTTTGGGTGCTCGGCGGCTTCATGTTCCGTATAGCATTGATCTTCTCCGGTTGGCTTCGATGCCACGATGAGACACCATAAAACCAAGCAGCTTCCCTGATGGTACTCCGAAGACACCATAAAACCAAGTACCTCCCTCAAGTCACTCGACGTGGGCCTTCGAGAGCCACTCTGGTAACTGGAGCTGTTATTGTGGTGGATCTGATCGTGGACGGGTGGTCGGTTGTGACGCCTCTCACGAGAGTCGGCCGACTGGTCTTGACGCTTCTAGGCTTCATGACAATGGACTTCGTTGGACTTGTCGTGGGTCTTGTTGTGCTCGGGTCTTCGATAATTCTTGGATCGCAGCAGTGGTAGGCAACTGCCATCAGGTGTTTCGGCGATGGATTCAGTGGCTCCCCGACTAGTTCCGCCGCGACCATGGTCTTGACTTTGTCTAGAATTAGGGTCACACTGGGCGGGGCCACATCCATGATGGTGTCGATGAGGATGAGGATGAGCGTGAGGAAAACATTGGTATTGTCGACTCGGGTCTGAAGTATGGCATCGCGGGCGGAACGCCCAGCCACAATCAGATCTCGCTTCCTCCTATCGTTGTCTTCCTTGCATTTGTGTTCCTCCTCCTTGCACTTGCACTGCTCTTCAAACTTGGCTCGTTCCTCTTCCGCAACCCTCCGGGCGATGACCGAGTCGGTTTCTCCTGAGTCTGCCATGAAAACGCAGAAGAAGAGCGGAGTGTAGTTGTTGTCGAAGCCGGAGCTGTCGATGTACTCGATGGAGATATCATAAAAATCATCGAAGTCTGAAGAGCTGACGTAGTCAACGATCTCGGTGGATGAGCAAGATCCGAGAGGTTGGAGCATGACGCCGATCTTCCTAGAGCTTGAGTCAAGTGTCTTATTGGAGAAGTTACGTCCCGAAGTTGGCATAAAGGATTTTCCCGAGTGGTTTGAAGCCGACTTGGAAAAGAAGGAGTTGGAGTAGATCTTAGCGGTGTTTGGTAACCCAAACGGCGCCGAGTGATTTTTTCCTCCCGACTGGTTTGAGTCTGAGTCGAGGAGAGAAATTTTGCTGAAGTTGTCGGTGATGAAGTCGAGGTTGCCGAAGTGGTACGCCTGTTTCGGAGGGAAAGCGAAGTCGTCGATGCCTGATGTAGATCCCATCACACTTGTCGGCGAAAAAACTTGACGCAACCCCTACCTGGCGCGCCAATTGTCGAAACTTGATTTCGGCAATGAGAAAATGGGTTAGCGCACAAGCACCAAATATGATGGGTTATATAACAGGAAGGTTTATACAAGTTCAGGCCTTCTATTATGAAGTAATACTCTACTCCTGTTTCGGGGTTATAACCAACGAGTTATATATTGATCTTGTGATCAGGTTGTGTTGAAGAAAAGTCTAGCTATTCACTATTGCTCTATGCCCCTCAAAAAGCATCATGCCCTCCTTATATAGGTTCAAAAGACAGGCTTATAAGTCAGAGACCTAACCACATACGGTATAGGACTCCTAAACATTATCCATAACACTACCGACTTAGGACTATAAGCCGTTCCTTAATACACAAGACAACATAATACTTAAGTCATAAGCCGTTACATAATCATCACCTATAACATATCCCCTATAATCAGTTGAATAGGCCAGCCGTGTGGGTATATGGTACTCATAATCTCCACACTTCCGATCTACAACTGTGCGCTTTAATTTTATGCTTTTGGATATACCATCAAAAGGCGCTTCTCTAATATCTGACCCGCTTTTCAGCAATTTTTCACAAAAAATGATCAATTTCTTTTCTTTTTTTTCCGCTGACTGGAATGAGATTTATTCTGCAAACTCCAGTGTCTTGAAAAATGCAAACTGCGCCAGGTTGGTGCATTGTTCATTATTATGGGCCGAGAATTTCATAGTCCCAGTAGAGAAAGTTCGGCCCAATCTGACCCTGTTAAACAAGCCTCCAATTGGCGCCGTGGGGTGGTTGTACGATTTTTTTAGTTTTATATTTATTTTTTAAAAGATTTTAAAAATAAATTCTTATTTTTAAATTTTACAGAATATACTCCTCACGCACTACGGTAGAAAGAGGACATATAAATCGTCTTACGTTAAGACAATCTGACATCCTATGAGAGGGGCACCGTGGTAATTTTGTAGACAGCCCCTCCCAAGGATAAATCGTCTTAGAGAGGGCGATTTATCATCGGGAAAGGATCGCCTTCAAAATTATCATGGCACACCTCATGCATCACCAAACATTATGTCATGGCAATTTTATAAACAACCCCCTCATGATTTATCGTCAAGAGAGAGCCACCTGTAAAATTATCATGATACGTCTCTCTCATGGGGTGTCATGTCACGTAGATTGTTTTATTATAGGGTGATTTATATGTCCTGTCTTGCTATAGAGCGAGAGGAGTGCATTGCAAAACTTTAAAACGATAATTTATTTTTAAAATATATAAATAAAAAATTGTGGTTCTACCACGAAATTCAGGGGCATTTCCGTCAAAACGGCGTCTATGTCTATCCAGTATCCACCACCCGACCGTTGCCTGTATGCTTTGCGGTGGAAACGTGCAATGCGCCCGTGTGGTTACCGTTGCGACTCGTAACTTTTCCGAGCCCCAATTTCAAAACTCGGAAACCCGCGCGGTCACACACTCACACCACCAAACCAACCACTTTCCCACTTGCCGAGTGCGAAATCGAGACCCAAATTGCGGTTCAAGGCGCGCAGGCAGGAGCAAGAGCGGGAGATGGACCGAGAGCGCGGCGGGGGCGGCGGAGGCGGTGCCAAGCCGGCGAGGCGGTTCTCCTTCTCCTGGGCCGACGAGGTGGAGCGCGAGGAGGCGGCGCAGCAGCAGCACGAGAAGGAGGAGGAGGTCGAGAATCAGCCGCCGCCTCGGCGTGGCGGGGAGACAGAGGAGCAGGCGAAGGCGAACCCGTTCGGCGCCGCGCGCCCGCGGGAGGTGGTGCTCGCCGAGAAAGGCGTCGACTGGCGCGCCCGCGACCGCGAGCTCGACGACTCCTCCCGCCGCGGCAGCGCCATCCGCACCAGGTACGCACACGAGCGTGGCAACCGCAGCCTCCCCCTCGCCGCCGTTGCTAATTCGATTCCTCCGCCCGCCGCTTATCCATTCACCAATTGTGTGGTGCGCCGTTTTTTCAGGAGTCGCGTGCACGGCAGCAAGCGACGCGCTCGGGATGCGCCTGTGGCGGCGAGGCGGCGCGAGGACTCGACGCCGGCGAGCCGCCGCCGCATGATCAGCTTGCCGCCGGTCAGCTACGGCAGCGCGTGGGGCAGCAAGAGGAAATGCGCCGGCCAGGAAGAGCCGTCCCGGCAAGTCCGGCCGGTGGCCGATCATTGCCGGAGAGTTTTCGGCCAGCTGAATATCGGCGAAGGCGGCGAATTCTCTCGCCGGAGCTCCAGCGAGAGCCTCGGCTCAGTTTGCACCGAGCGAATCGAAGCAAGCAATGCTGCAGCTGCCGAAACGGAGACCAGTGTTGGTCAGAGGAGGACGAGTAGGAGGAGGAAGAGCGGGAGGAAGATGGAATCAACCAAGTCCAAAAAACAGCAAAGTCTGCAACTCTAGGTGGTGGCGTGAAGCTGCATTGGTGATGGTCTCAACTGTTTGGTGATTACTGATTTCTCTGCGCTACTCCACTGTCCATTGATTACTGATTAGTACTGAATGATTAGGACCTAATGCAGTAGTATAACTGTCGCTACAAGTTTCGGCAGTAGAAGCGACTAGCTCCGTCTAAGATGAACAGATTATAATCTGATATATCTAGTGGATATGTGGTACCTTCCAGTGCCAAACTCTGTTAGTCCTTAATTTGGAAAACAATGTGTGTGTCTGTAACTCTGTATATATATGTTCATCGTGATGCCTGTTCATTTGAGTTCTCTCCCTTGTGCCCCATTCTGAATATGCATTATTGGTCCCAGAATTTCTCGATTTCACTCGTGAGTGGTGAGTTCTGACCACGGGTAATCTAGGTTAATTTAATTTAACATAGCCATGTGATGATGTGAATGTCCAACAGAAGATCGAGGCGATTACACTTATTTTTGTACATCGATCACTTCCTTTCTTTCTCTCTTCACCCATCAGCCACGACCAACCAAAAAACAAACAAAACACTAACGCGAGTACTCAGCTAGTATCATTCTTCTCACCAGACACGCATCAACCTCTACCCCCAAAATCAATACGCCCCCATCGACATGGCCAAAAGATGGTGAAACCAAACACACTGGTCATCGACTTACATGGCTACAGGTTACCCAAGAAGAACAAGTCTGATAGCACCTCGCCCTGATGAACTCCATCCGGGCCCACCAACTCCCCGTAGTCCCAAGTGAGTGAGCCCCACATGTCATCGTTGGCGAAGCCGTCGTCCAGGCCCACCAAGTCCCAGTCCATGGACTTGTCGCCCATGTCCTGGCACACAACCTCGGTTGGCCCATTAGGTGCACTAGGCCCACAGCCACTCTCTACGGAAGACCCATCCTGGCCCACGTCAGGCTTTGGGCTCACCGGTCCCACAGGCCCACTGACCATCTGCTCGTTGAGGCCCAGTGGGCCCTCCTCGAGCCCATCTGATGTGAGACCACTGGCACTCGCCTGTGCCTGCTCCTCGCTGTGGCTAGCTGCCGAGACGTTGTCAATGCCGTCGTCGTCGTCGTCGTCGTGGTGCCCAGCTTCTGGCGCAGCAGCAGCCTTGTCGTTCTCCTTCGTCCTCGCCTTCTCCTTCCCGCTGCTGCGGCCCGTCCGGCCGCCACGTCGCTTCCCGCCGCCGGGCAGCTTGGTGAGGTCGACGTCGACCACGCCGCCGCCGCCGCGGAACTCGTATCCCTTCCGGCTCAGGTGCGAGTTCCAGTAGTTCTTGATCTCGTTGTCCGTCCGCCCGGGCAAGTGGCCGGCGATCAGGGACCACCTGATGAAGAAAAACGGAGAACCAATAAATCAATCATAGCAGTAACATGCATGTAGTAATTCCGTACTTGTAATCTGCACTGCGATTGCGAGAAAGAAACGGCATATGGCGGCTGGCTGGGATGCTTTGCATGCGTGCGCCGTTGCAGCCTTGCAGAGGGAGCTCGATGCTGCCGGCCCCGGCGAGAGTAACAGCGGCGGCACAGCCACATGCGGGCAATGAATGCGCGCTGCTGGCGATCCAACCACCGAGCAAAGTATGCTTTACTTCCGCGGTTGAAGTGAAATCGCACGCGACATTGATGAAAGCTCCGTCGCAGCGATGAAATGGAAGGATACGTGCGTGCATATACACCGAGATTTTAAATCGCTTCTTGGCTTCTTGCATGTTCCCCATCCGCGGCATTTACGCCATGGTTGCCAAAAGTCTAGCCAGGCTAGTTGATGATCGTGGCAGCAGCTTGGCCACATACTGCTAGAGATGGTAATGGGGACCCGTGACCCGATACTCGATGGGTTTTTACTCTATTAGGAGCTAATCATGTTCTAACTCTTATACCCATGGGTCTGCTAACGAGCAAAATCTCTTACCTATTGGGTACGCGGGTATGGATCCGTTCTTTATCCACCCATACCCACTAACTCGTAGGTGAAAAAACTCGTAAATTAAGTCTAAAACTATGAGTAACATAGGTCCCAACAACTATTAAATCATAACATAAAACCCCTTTCACCTCTTAAACATTGTTCTAGTATAGTTATATGAAATTATTATTTTATTTATTGATTATGTAATGTGGTTGTAGAATTTTTTACTCGTCTTTGAACGCTAATGTTAATAGCATTGTTGTCGGAAAAAATATCGATAGTTTACAGTTCTAATACGACTAATTAATACAATTCAATTAAATGGGTATGGGTACCCGTTACCCATACCCGCACTGGTATGGGTATGAGGGTAATTTTGTATCCGTAACGGGTGTGAGTATTTAAACGGGAATATTTAGTCATCATGGGTATGGGTATGTACCCGTTGCCATCTCTACATACTGCTGCTGCTGCGACGTGCTACCGCCACCCTGTACATGCTGCACGCGGTCATGCAAAAATGACAGGCAGTCCAACGATACGAGCAGGGTCCCTTTCTCCTTCAATCCATCGAGACAAGATGAGTTAAAAAGCCACTGGTTTGTTGAGCGAGCCCACTGTTACCCAGTACCCACACATAGTTTATTTTTTAGGAAAAAGAAAAAGGGAAAGAACTCTCAACATTGTAATCCTAAAACCAAACTTAAAGAATCAAAATCAGACTACAATCTGAAGCTGAGCCCAGCAGAATGTAAACAAAAACGAGAGGCCACGCGGCAGCACCCCGTTCCCGTTCTCGTCGAGCTAGGAGCCAAACAGTACTGACCGCATTAGATAGTGAGTACAAACCCTTTTCTATCAAGTTTCCACGTGAGAAACGAGACCAAGATTGGAACCAAATCCAAGTCACCTATATCATAACCCGCATGTAATGTACGAATGTATATACGAACCGGCCACGTATTATGGCGTGCTACGCATGGAAATAGAAGTAGTAGTATAATCAATAGACAGCCCACAAGGTGCCATTCGTGCTTGGCTGCTTGCAGTTCACGTTCCTCGCCAGATTCGTGTGCCACCTCAACGCGTGCAAGGCCCGGGCTACGTGTGCTGGAAGAGATCGGCCACAAATTGTAAACCTTTACTTCATTAGGACATGACTTTTACCAACAATTGATTCTCTAATAAATCACTTATGTGAAAAAAAGTAATCACACAAAAGTACTTTTGAATACGAACTAGTAGTATCAATTTTGCTCCACAAAAATTATATTATAGTAAATTATTAATCAAAGTCTTCTTCTAACAAAATAAATACACCCTATATTATAAAATGAAGTAGTTTCATCTAGTAAAGTACTCCTAGTCATTGTACTTTTCTCAAGTCAACGAGACTTCCTTCAAAGCCCTTATACAATACTTCCATCGTTCCAAAATAAATGCTAGTGGAGTGAGTATATCCTAGTGGAGTGGTATTTATAATTAAAACAGCAATGTGAAAAATACGTCAAAGTATGTCTCCTAGCAGTTGGGCCAACAAATCTCGTACATTATTTTTTTTATGGTGAAGTCTTTGATATACCAGCAGATCTCATTCTTCCCTAGGCATACTTTTTATTGAAAGAAAATGGTTTTTCCACACTTAATTTTCAAAATTAGGTAAATTGAGCCTTCAGTGCTCTACTCTATTCGACAAAACTTACACGTATAAACTTACAGGCATTAGGAGTCTGTATCAATAAAAATCACAATCGTATCACTCCATGCTGGATTATTTGTAGAGATAAATTAATTATTATATAATATAAACCTAAAAGATATTTCCTACGGTTTCATAATTCTTGACATTTTGGACAATGACAGATCTTCAAACTATATCATTAACTTTTTTTATTATAATATATACAATAAATAAATGTTTGCTTTTATTATATAACTTTGAAAAACAAATCCATATATATTGTTCTAGTTTTTTCAAACTAAATACTTTTAAAGTTTTTAAAGTTATTAATAGTCAAAATTATAAAAGTTTGATCATAACCTTATTCAAAATGTTAAGAATTATGAAACGGGGGGAGTACCTTAAAATGAGTTATCTACTCGATACCGAGGTAGAAAGTTGTCTGTCAAATAGTAATTTGAGAACACGTGTAACTTATTAGTCCATAATCTGAAAATAGTACGATCAAGCTATATGTTGTTATGTTGTTGTCATATGGCCTTAACTTTTTTAAGTCCTTTTTCGCCCTAAAATCTATTTACCTTTTAAAATGGTCCAATAACATCTTTATGGTAGTATTGAGTGGTACAGTACGATTGTGATTATCATTGATACAGACTCCTAATAAGTACGCTTTGTTGAATACGGTAGGGTATAATGTCGCCATAAGGATGATGTTATTGGACTATTTTAAAAGCTAAGGTATTTTATGGTAAAAAAGGACTTTAAAAAGTTAATGTGATGACAATAACAGACTTGGACCATATTATTTTCAGCTTATGGACTTACAAATTACGCGTACCATGGTTCACATAGATTACTTACATAGCTCATTCTAAACTTTTTGTTTTAGGTTTGTAGTACACAATATTTAATTTGTCCCTGAAAATAATTGGCTATAATATTTACCAAGCTCAAATCTGCGTCTTTCTTTGAGGGAAAAAAATTGGAGATCAAAGTACTCCGTCCGTTTCATATTATAAGTCGTTTGACTTTTTTCTTAGCCAAACTTTTTTAAGTTTGATCAAGTTTATAACAAAATATAATAACATTTTTAATAAAAAAGCAAACATTGTATTAAAATATATTCAATGTTAAATTTAATTAAACTAATTTGATGTCTTAGATGTTGCTAATTTTTTTATAAATTTGGTCAAATCTAAGGGGTTGTTTGGTTGATGGCCATAAGTTGCCGCACTTTGCCACACTTGTGGTTAGACAAATTTGACCATGTTAGGTTAGTGTTTGGTTGGCTCCCACAAATGTGGTAAGATTCCTCTTTTGTAATTTAGGTTTGACATGTTAGTAACTCTGAAAAGTATGGCATGATTTTATTTTGTTGGCCAGAGTGTGGCTTGAATTTTGATGGCCTCATCTTTGACAAGTTTGACGAAGAAAGCGTGACAAAGATTGACAATCCTAATATGTAAACCAAACAGCCCTTACAAAACTTTAACTAATAAAAAAAATCAAACAGCTTATAATATAAAATTATAATATAAAACGGAGAGACTAATTTATAAGAGTATCAGTCCGAATCAATGGGACCCTAGCTAACGACAGAGGAAGCGGACCCGCCATCCGTGTCATCTGTCAGCAGCATGGAAATTTTTTCTCTGCACCGGGGACCGGCGCGAAATTAAAGCCTGTCGCTGACAGCATCTCCATTCTCCTGCAAGTATTTCCCGCTTACGCTGAGGCGAGTGAGCCTTGGTTACGCGACAGTGGGTTTAGGCCCCCGTTTGAATTCACCAAAGTAAGAACACGTAAAATATAAAAAAACTAATATTATATTACTGATTAAGGTTTAATTATTTTAAATTTTAAAAATAAATTTATCTGATATTTTAAAGCAAATTTTATTCATATGAAATACGTCGTTTCACAGTTCAAAAAATATGGTAAAAAGTATCAAGATAAATTATATATTTTCACCAGAAAAGAACTAACGTGGATCGATATATCGATCAGGTCATGGCGAAAAAGTCCGGCGTGCCGTGAATCACGCGCGGACGGGTTAGCCCATAGAAAAAACACGAGCGTGACCCGGCGCGTGGAAAGCGACCGAGGGGGAATGGCGAAGTAAAACAACGGGATTTACGATGGTAAATTTTCGCTCCAAGACAAAGGTTACGATGGAGCCATGGAGGCTTTGGCCTTCTTCTGTTCTTGACTCAGGGCTTTGGTCATGGAGGGACTGTAGTTAAAGGGCAGGGGAAGGTAAAAAAAGAATGGGAGTAATTCGCTCTAAGACAAAGGGAAGGTCCAGGCTTTTGCCCTTCGGTACTTCAAGAGCAGAGTCGCAGGGAATCGATCAATCGTCTTGTACAAACGTAAATGCATCACTCCATTGTTGTAGTACTAGTAAATAATCCTATCTTCGTGTCTTCTGTATTTTTAACCGGCCAAAATAAGGAGAAACACAAAAAGAGCAGAAAAGTGCAGGAAGCACGAGAACCAGGTTTCGCAGGCTCTCGTATATGGCGTTTCTGTATCATTCCGGAGCGAAAGAGACTCTAGATCATCAATTAATTGAACAAAAGCAGACTTGGTACGTGCTTCGACTCCCGATTCTAATTCCTGATACTATAAGAGGAAGCCATTTGAAGCTGGAGACAATCTTTTTACCGCACTTGTTCCAAAACAGAGACGAACAATGCTCAGAGGTCTCGCGAGACGAATCAAGACGAGCTTGCAACTACACTTGGGCGCGGCTAGATTCAGCTGTTCTTTTCCTAGCCCTTTCTCAAATCTCAACTCGTGTGATTCATATCAAAACAAAACGGAGAAATGCCGAAGCCATCGTATGTATATAACCATGCCGATTGAAGTATCGGAGGGCAAAAATACCTGTTGCCGAGGGTGGCGTGGAGCTTGACGATGATGTCCTCCTCCTCGGGCGAGATGTTCCCCCTCTTGAGGTCGGCCCTGAGGTAGTTGATCCACCGCAGCCTGCAGCTCTTGCCGCAGCGCAGCAGCCCGGCATTCTTGGGCATCGACCTCCACGCCCCTTCCCCGTTCTCCCCGATGTACCTCGCCAGCTTCTCGTCCTCCTCCTTCGTCCACCTCCCCCTCCTCAACCCCACCTTCTCGCAGCACGGCGCCCTCCCCATGTCTGGCTGGCGGCTGGCTGGGCGGGGGCGGTGAGCGGGCGGCGCGCGGGTCGAGTTGGGCACTTGGGCTGAGAGAGAGAGAGAGAGAGAGAAAAGGTGGAGCCTGACGCGCGCGGCGCTTGGATATATGCAGCGTTGTGCAGCGTGCGAGAGGAGAGGAGAGGAGAGGAGGAAGACGGTGGAGGTTGACGGCTCGTGTAGTCGTGCGCGTGCGCACGCGCGCGCTGCGAATTAACTGCGGCTCTCTCGCCTGCGCTGCACAGGGCGACGCGCGGCGGTGGGGGTGACACGTGGGAGGCCACACTGGGTCGTCGTCGTCGTCCGTCTCCAGCGTTTCCGTGCGCCCCTCGGGGGTGGGTGGGGTCCACGGAAGTAATGAGCTGGTCCCTGACAACATGTGTGAACGGGTTTGGGATGTGTTTGCGATAGAGCACAGATTTTAGGGGGGTTTTGTTTGGATGTAGAAATTGACAAAAGACAGATTTTTAATAGGACAAGAAGGAGAGCTAATATATCTGCTGCATTAATATATTATCTCTCCTTTCTCTTCATCCATCATGTTCCTGCATCCATGGGCTTCAAGAGATACATATTCCTAAGTCTAAACACCACAATTTTTTTTCGTTTGGCTTTCTACCGACAAATATGGCAACACACCATGGAATGAGACAAGCTCCCACTAACACAATGTTTCTTCTTATCCGCTGATGGCTTGTTTGGATAATGGGGTGAGATGAGTGGGTTTGGGAATGGGAATGGCTAAGATAAAACAAGAGAGGAAAAATAAATGGCTTGGATTAAAAGATACCATTTGATGAAAGGAAAATTATATCCGTAACCCATTAGCCAAGTACTTAAAAAATAAGACATGTATGAGAGAAAACAACGGCGTAAAAGAATTTACACATCTTAAAAAAGGTTTACATAGTTTACACATGGAACAAAACTAAACTATTGACTTTCATGTGAATATTTGGTATTAAAAAAATTAATCATTAAGTAAAAACCGACCAACTGAAGAGTGGTTACATAAGCCTATAACATGTTGTATGGGCGGATCCAGCATACAAACACAAATGTTACGTGACACCAATGACTTGTACGCTCGTATATAAGTACCCAAATTTTATTTTCCAATTAATGATACAAGTAAATTTTGTGACACTGGTCCATGAATTGTTTCGCACTTTTGTTGAATAAGTCAGATCATGTGGACATAAAAAGATGGACAATAGCTAGCAGGTTAACTATAGGCAGCCAAAAATTATAGTTGTTTGACTCTATACCTTTCACAATATCACATGTAATGATCGAATCAAGTACATCAGTGTAGAGTCTCGAAGAGCGATGAAGTGAAACACGGGCTAGATAGTTGGTCATTTTACCCTTATTTATTATATAGTAAAAATCTATTAAATTTTTTAAAAATACTTTCAAGCTGTCATACATATGCTTCCTTAAAACATTCTCAAGTAACTATGTGGTAATAAAAAAATCTAACCATTATTATTATCAACCATCAGATCAATCTTAAAATAAAAATCCCTTCAACCTTCACCTCCCTCCCGTAGGTATAAGTCTGTACGTACCGCTGCCTCCCGTACGTGCCCACATCTAACATTGCCCCTCCAGCTCTCTCCTTCTCTTGTTTTTTATTTTAATTTGCAGTAAAAATAATAATAATTAAATAATTAAATGACCATAATTGTTAAACAATATCTCCTGTTTTTAAATTTTTGGAACTAATATTTAATTTATAATTAAAACCAATATACAAATCTAATTAGATCGATAGTATCGCAAGAAAAAATCCACAAAAGGATTGACCTCACAAAAAGTGTACTTCAGTCTATAGAGCTTTAACAAAAGTGTACTCTATAGGGCTTAAACATTCATAAATTCTCTACACGTACAAATTATATTTATATAATTTCTCTCTTATTTCAATTAATATGAAAAAACAAATATTTTTATTGAGGAAAAAAGAAATAAATTTACCTCCAACTCTCCAAGCAATCATGCATCCATGTCTATGCTAGCTAGATAGCCACACAGTTAAGTGCATGATCTATATGCTTACATATGCACACAAAAATCCATAAAAGGTCTTCGAATTAGAGGAGAAAAATAAGAAATGGTAGGAATAATTATTAGAAAAAAAGTACGAAGATACTAGCAAACTTGTAGATTGTAACTGATGCTTAGTTCAGTATCCATTGCAATCATGTGCCTGCGTGAGACATTTGTAGTCACAAGCTACTCTCTGACAAATTTATTGTACATAATTTAGTTTAGCATCATAGACGTCCTGCGCGGTGTGTGAGCAAATGGTAGTATCATGTGAACCAATTAGAGCATAGGTTAGCTTTGATTGATGGTGTTATAGGTAAAACAGATTCTTCCATAAATATACTACAAAAGTGATTTTTCTGTACGAGAGCCCATAATTTTTGCAAACGGACCATAACTAATGGCGTCTGTAAAAATGAGCTCATTTTCCCATACGGCCCTCTTAAGTGGCCCGTATGAAAAAATAGATTTTCCCATACGGGTTTAAGAGGGCCGTATGCAAAAATGAGCTCATTTTTGCATGCGGCTCACTTAAGCGCCCGCATACGAAAATAAAATTTGAAATTTGAAATTTGAAACTAGTGTATCTCACTCATACGAACTCCAAATTAGATGATTCTTTTTCCTAAATGTTTCTAAAATCATGCTCTATCATGTTAGTGTGTTCTTACTGCTATTATTTTGGTCATTTTTTCTTGAGACTTTGTTTTATCAATTAAAAATTTGAATTTCAAAACTTCAAATAATATTTTGAAGCAATAAATGATTTCAGCTGAAAAAGTCATCCACAACAAAGTTGTATAACTCATCAAGATCTATAAATTCTATTTTAGTCATTTCTTCATCCGACAAAGTGATCGTAACATTTTCACAAAATTTACATATCTCTCTCTATAGTTTATAAAACTATATAAGATATGTATATTTTGTGAACAATGTTAGAAATAACTTTGTCGTATGAAGAAATGACCAAAATAAAAGTTATAGATATTGATGAGTTATACCACTTTGTTATTGATGACTTTTTCAGTTGAAATCATTTAGTATTTGAAAATATTGTTTGAAATTGTCATAATTTTAAATTTAAATTCAAACTATCGAAACAAAGTCATATAGAAAAATGACAAATACAAAAGTTGTAGATCTTGATAAGTTATACCACTTTGTTGCTGATGACATTTCTATTTGAAATCATTTATTATTTGAAAATTTTATTTGAAGTTGTCATATTTTGAAATTCAATTTCAAACTGTTCAAATAAAGTCATATAGAAAAATGACCAAAACAAAAGTTGTAGATCTTGATGAGTTCTACAACTTTGTTTTTAACAACTTTTTCATATGAGTTGATATAGTGACATAAAAATTGATTTGAAATCTAAAAAGTCACATGCAAAAAATTAATTTTTGCATGCGGGCGGTTAAGTGGCCCGCATGTAAAAATGGTCTCTCTTCCTATACCTAACCTTATCTTCTCTTTCTCTCCTCTCAGTTATTATCTCCTCGCTCTCTCTCTCACTTGGGCGGCGGCAGGAGGCGGTGGGCGACGGCGGGAGCAGCGGCGGCGGCCTCAAGAAGGCGCGGCGGCGACGGCAGCTAGGAGGGAGCGGGCAGCGACATCAAGGAGGCGGCGGGCGATGGCGAGACAGCGGGAGGGCGGCGGATCCGGCGGCGCCGTCCTCGGGAAAGCCGGATCCGCTGCCCTAGGGGCTCTCGGTGGCGAGCGGCGGGCACGGCGACGGCCTACGTCGGCGGATCCGGCGGCACCATCCTCGGGAGGACCGGATCCGCCGTCCTACGGAGGAGCACGACGCTCGGCGACGGCGACGGCGGGCAGCGGCAGGCGGCGACGGCAGCGGGCACGGCGCTGCCCCGCGACGGCCGGCGGCCGCAGCGGCGTGGATCTGGCGCCGGTCACGCGGCGTCTTGCGGTGGGCGGCGACCCCGATGACGACGACGAGTGGGCGGATCCCGCCCGGATCCGACAGCGGCGGGCCTCGTCCCGCCCGGATCCGGCGGCGACGGCCAGCAGCGGGGTCAGGTGGCGTGGAAGCGGCCGGCGAGCTCGGGCGGCGATGCCGCCGCTTGCGGCTAGGGTTTGTTTTTTTTTGGAATTTTATTTTTTTTCGCGATATTTTCTCTTTGCATGCGGTCGGCTTAAGCGCCCGCATGCGAAAATCGGATTTTCGCATGCGGGTGCCCTGGCCGCATGGGAAGATGGTGATTTTTGCAAACGATTTCGCGCATGCGGCTGGCCCAACCGCATGCGAAAATCTTATTCGTCCGTTTGAAAAAACTCATTCTGTACTAGTGAATGTTTGAGGCGAATTTCCATGCTTGCATTCATCTGTGCGTCTCATCGACTAGGTGTGAACGAAGATCACATGTGCAATCAAAATCCATAAACGCAATGGATGCAAGATCCTAAGTGGGTTGATGATCTGATTGATGATAGGGAATGTTAAGTAATCTAACTAGGGCACTTAGCCCTGTTTTTCCTAGGTTGGTATTCAAATCACTGCTAGAATAATTTGGGTACACACTTTTAAGGGAGTGAATTTTGATCTCTTGAGAGGATGTCCCCTCGTTGTTTGCATGTTACTCTAGGGTACACACTTGTATATTATTTCAAGATTTAAGTTATATCTGAACAAAGAAAAATGAAGTATCATTATATTGTAAAGGATGAGATTAATTCTGAAGGTTTTTCTTATTCTAGCAGATATAATTCATTATATTTTTGTGCTCCAATATTTATCCTTGTTTTACTTAGGCCTAGGCCATGATCTTTGATGAGAGTTTTAACGGTGACCTAAAATCCGGCATCCTCCCTTGACATGTTGGATTAAAGGATGAAAACGTCCCAACATCGTTTCATCGTTCTATGCCTCGTAAAAGTAAATGAGGGTTTCATGTCTTTCATAGTTTTTCAGTTATCATCGACGAGCATTCCATTAATAAATAAACTGGGTTACAATGCTACTATCTTTATTTTTCTAATATATAACGCTGTTGATTTTTACTACATAATATATAACTATATGTACAAGTATCATTTATTTTGTTTTGACTTATTTTATTATTAAAATACTTTAAGCGTGGCTTAAGTTTTATATTTACATGGGTTAAACGTTATGTCTAAAAATAAACAGCGTTATATATAACAAAATAAAGAGAGAAAGTCAACAATGTTATATATGTAAATATAAAAAGTAGAGGGAGTACATGTTAAAGTATCAAAACATCAAAAGTGCAATTTTTTTCTTTATATAAAGGAGACATTTCCATTTCCCAACTTCAATTGTAAGCTCCCTAACAAAAGTTTCAAATGTAAGCTTACAAAAGGAAAAAAAATGTTTAATGAAAATCCATGGAAAATCCTAGGGTTATCGAAAGTGCGAGTTTTTTTTAATAAAAGGAGACATTTCCATTTCCCAGATTCAGTTGAAAGCTTATACTACTACCTCCGTCCCAAAATACTCATCGCTTTGTGTTTTTGTTTGTAAAGTTTAATCATTCGTCTTATTCAAAAAATCATGAAATTATTATTTATTTTTTTATGACTTGCTTTATTATCAAAAATACTTTAAGTATATATAATTCTTTTTTATATTTACATTAATTTTTCAAATAAGACGAATAGTCAAACGTTACAAGGAAAAAGTCAAAGCGACAATTAATATGGGACGGAAGAAGTAGAAGGCAAGACAAACCTCAATTCAAATCTATGGAAAGATCCTGAGCCACAGTGATTCCATTTATATCGAGCCAACGTGCGATGTTTCTTTCAAAGGAAAACTCGCATTAGATGTTCTTATGCTGAAAATGTCCGGTCCCTACGCGAGCTGTGGCTCTAGCCTTTTGCCTTTTGCTGCACGAACAGAGAAAAAAAAGGTTGGCAGCTTTCCACGTGACGGCCGCGCTTCACACAGCTCAAGATACTCGCCACTTTTTCGCTTTTGATTTTTCTCCCTTGACACTTGACACTTTGACAAATGCTACTGTAGCAACAAAGGATATATCCTTTTTCTTTTTACGAGGAATCCCAATTTCCTCCGGAAAAGATCCAAAACTGTACGGTCTTAACACTTGTGACGTGATACTCCGAGCTGATGCGATGCGATAAGGTTCAGTACTTCAGTGTTCAGTCCGTTTCTCTCTCTGCAACTTTTGCTGCAATCGCTGTGCAAAACATTGCCAACATGTGCAAGCTGATTACTCCGTACTAGGAGTAGTCCAATGTCCATATAGCAGTAAATACTAATTTTCTATGGTACTGTGATCTAGGTTTGCCAGTAATCTTTCGTGACGAGACGTGAGTATCTGACGATCTCTCGTCCAACGTGCTCCTTGCTAGCAGCCAAACTAAACGAGTCAGAGAGAGAGAAAGAGAGAGAGAGAGAGGGAGATCCCAACGAGATCATCGGTGGCGAGTTAACACCGCAATTAAGATGCGAGTTGCGGTCCAGTGTCCACCTCGCTCGCTCGACCGATCACTCGTCTCATCATTCGTCCAGCGAGAATGAGGAAAACATGCAGCATCAAGCAAGCGCGAGCGGCGGTCCCCGGCCGGCCGGCCGTGAAGAAGAAGAAGATCGCAAGTGTTACGGAATTACTTTTTCTCTCTGTTTCATAAAATAAAAGATTTTGATTTAATGGAATGTATCATAATATCATGAATCTGTACAGTTTTTTTATTCAGATTCATAGTAATAGTAATAGAATATGTCTCATTCAATCAAAATCTCTTATATTTTAAGATGAAGGGACAGTTCGATCTCAGTATGCCTTATCTATGTGAAGCTTATTGGCCTGTCCTAAAGTACTACTAGCTACTAGCTAGTACTAATTATCGCGAGCACGCTTCTCAAACTATTAGATTTTATGTCTTTTTAAAAAAACACTTCACTTTAAATCTATTTTAAAATCTTTTCAATATTTATAATTTATTTGTTTATAATTTTAAATAACTATCATAAAGTTAGGATGATCTACCATCTGTCATCTACCCTCACGTTAGAACAGGACCATTATCTCGTGGAGAGGAGTGATAGTCATGTCTTTTGACTACCTTTTTTAGTAGTTTGTTTGCTATAGGTTAACGCCATGTTCTCTTGCAAGTGACTACTTCAATATAATATTTGTGTTCATCATGAATTTGGTATGTTAGTTTCTCTTCGAGGTCAACGCGGAAGTGCTCAAAATTGAAACTTGACGTGCTTTTTATTCCAGAAGGATTCGTACTAACTACATAAAACATGTGGATTCCAAAAGTAATGTTTCATTTGGTGCCACACGATTCTATGGTACAGTTTGTTCAAATGGTGAGAAGGGAAAAGGCTAGTAGAGAAGTCGAAAATAGAGGTGTGAATCCCATGCACATGTATATGGCTGATGGGTGAGATTGAGATATAGCATTGTTTTTTTTTTCAAAGCATGTGTTTTTGGTTTAGGGACTAGGTGGGACGGGATGGATCCATCCCTGATTTTTGGGATGGGATGATCCCATTTGTCTGTCTGGTTCGTGGGATGGATCGTTCCCCATTCTTTGTTAGGTTAACGGAATGAAGAAGGGATGAGATGGATGACGTTTGTATCTTCATTTGTTCCAGTGACGTGCTTGAGGGTGAGGACCAACAATTGAGGGAGAAGTGACCGTTGGGTGAAGGAGCGCGTGAGCGATCGATTGGAGGCAAGCCACGACGTCTAATGGGCACGTGAGTAGCAGGAGGAGGAGGAGGAGGAGGAGGAGGAGGAGCGGCATCCAACAGCGAGCACATGGACAAGCAAGTGGTGTGGGACGGCGAGCATGTGGAGTAGCGACGGCTAGCGAGCGAGCAGACGGGCGCGTAAGCAAGCGGAGGATGAGTGTTGTGGACGAGCGAGCGGGTGAAGAAGGAACGGTGTGGCTTACGTCGTGCGCTCGACCCAGCCGGGTTGAGCTGGCCCGCTCGAATTTTGATGGATGGCTTAATTAGACTCAAATCTAAGGAGAATATTCCTCTAAAGAGACCAACCCATTCCCAAACCAAACAACCCAAAAAATGGGTTTAACCCAACCTGACTCATCTCATCCATCGAACCAAACACATACTAGCTAAAACTAGGGAAAAGACTTATGTCAAGCTTTCACCACATTTTTAAGTCAATTTTTTTTGTTACTGATAATCAGTATTAGGTCAACCGTTGGGAGCCTCTAGCAACCATGATGACTGAGGAAGGAGAGTGGTGGGAGAAGTCTACCATTAGTGGCTGTGCATATATGGTTTCAGTGTTATTTTTTTTGAAGAAAAATGGTTTCAGTGTTATTGATGTATAAGTCTTGGCCATTTGGTTGCTATACTATTTATATCTATATTTGTATCAATTGATTACACAATTCACGAATTCAGCAAGTTATTAATTAAATAATTAGATGAAACCACGTGTATTTTTAGAGGAAAGTTGTATAGTACTCCGATCCCTCCATTGACACATAGGGGTAATCATCATATAATTTTTTATATTATTCAGAAATGATAAGCATATTTGGTACTCTTTCTTAGTGTCTTTTTTTTTCTCTATGTAAAGTAAATGAATCGGTGCATCCATGAGCATGGGACTGTTTGCATGCAGTGCATCACTGTATCCCTTCACCTTCGTGCAGTGCGCGCATGACTGCGTTCACCAAAGCAATGGTTTTCTTTCATCGATGCACTAATTAAATGGAGTATGATCAACTGATTTTCTTCTTGCTGTTGGTGCAAACACTTTATATCAATTCTGAAAGGAGAGTGTATATAGTAAGTCAATGCGATATATTTACTTTGTAGCTAGATGACTGCAAATGCTTTACACAACAGATCCTCCTATATTAAAAATAATAGGTGAAACCCCACGCGTTGTTACGAAAGTTTAGTATGATAGCAATAAATAAAAATAATGTGTAAGATAGCTAAATAATAATTAAAAATAATGTGTAAGATAGCTAGACAATAAATAAAAATAATATGTAAAATAGCTAGACGATCTAAGCTTACATAAGTTGATATGATTTATAATAATTTAAATAATATATAAAATGATGATAAAGTGATGTGATTTTATAAGAGAAAAAATAAGGAGAGAGGTAATTTGGACCATAGCTTAATCATTTAAGGGTTAAAAAAAGGGATGATATGGCTTAATGAGAGAAGAAAATAATAAAGATATTTGAATCACAGATTAATCATCTAAAGGCTAAAAACAATTAATGTGATATGGCTTAACAAGAGAAGAGAGAAATAACATTAACTAAGTGAGGAGAAACTATATAGGTAAATAAGATATTATAAAAAGTTATGGAGAGATTTATTTAAATATTATGTGAATTATGTGGGATGATGATTTAACATGTTTGCATTTTAAAACTCTAAAATTTAATAAATTATTGAATTATAGATAATATAGCATGTTTGCATAATGTTTAAGATGTAATAATTGTCAGTGGATGATGATGTGACATCTTTACATGTTAAGCTTTATAATTTAGTGGGTTGTAACTTTATAGTAAGATAGGATTAAAATGATATTGATTTATAAGAGAAGAGAAGGATGATAACAGACCAATGATCCAAATACTAAAAATAATTAAGATGATGCGGTAAAAAGGGCTATGGCTTTATGAGAAAAGAGGGATAATTTGCACTGTAGATGAATGATACAAATACTACAAATAATTGAGGTGAGTTGACTTCCTAAGAGATGAGATAATAATTAGCATTACTTATTGGGAAACAACTGTAGTATATTGGATAGTAATATTCATCTAGTTTTATAATACTGGGACTGTTTCTCTGGTCAAAATGAAATCTTGGATTGTGTTTCCTTGTGAAAACCGTTAAAGGTTGCTTCTTGACTTCTCTTGGAACCATTAGAGCTTAGAGATCATTGATTGACATTTGTACCGGTGCTTCTTGATTGCCCTAGCTAAAAACACCTAATTTCAGTTTTGGTTATGTATCAGTAGTACGTTGACATTTAAAGTACATATATATGGGACGGTGAGAGTGCATCTATCCATGGTTCACTTTCAAAATGTACGTAATTCGATCCATTATACTTCATGCAGAGCTACAGAGCAACTTCTAGCTCTACGCCTCTGCCCAAAAGATATAAAAAGTCTGATGTATCTCCCAGTGATTGGATCGAGAAAATTTTAGAACCCAGATGAATTTAATTGTGGTTGGTATTTACTTAAAAAAATATTTCGACTCTTTTTACATAGTAGATTTTCAATGATCATCCCGACGAGGTTAGGGCTATCTTAGAACAAAGGAATTTTAGAGAATTACACTACTGAAGGAAGAATTGATCTTTCGTCTGATACCCAAAAATACAAATCTCTCGGATCTATTATCAACCGGTATTAAAGATGGTACTGAAGATCAACCGGTTGAAAAACCTTCCGACACAACACAATCTTTAGTACCCAATACTAAAGATTGTTTTTAGTCCCGGTTCATATTTGTCAGACCGTGTCAGACCCTCTCGAGATTTTTAGTACCGGTTGATAACACCAGCCGGTACTAAAGATCAATACTTTTGTACACCAATCGGTACTAAAGATTTCATTAATTTTTAGTACTAGTTGGTAACTAAAGATAATTTTCTTTTTTATGTCTTTTTCCTCCTCTAGCCCGAGCCATTGTTGTCAAGAGGAGAAGAAAGAGTGGTGCTGTCAAAATTTCTTATGAAAATATTTTGGTGATATTACACAAATCAAAAGGAACTAAAATGCTAGCAACTTCATCCTATATTGATATATGGTTAACATATTATATTTCTAGCTATGTTTCTATATGTCATTCTCTCTTAAAAAGGTATATAAAAAAAGATGAGCGAGAAATTTTTTTTAGAGAAAATAAGGATACTTCATAATTTTAATAACATTTGGATAAAAATGTTAAAAAAAGACCACAAAGTAAAATTATAGAAAATGAAGACAAAATAATAGAAAACAAAGTCCATTAAAAAATCATTAAAATAGTTAGAAATAAGAAAAATGCATTAAAAAATGTTTAGAACTTCAAAAAAGTTCTAAAAATAATGAAAATAAGAATAATACATGAAAAAAAAATATTTACAATTTTTTAAAATTTCTAGAATTTATATATAATTAACCGTGACTCCGATTAAGTCCATTTAAAACTCGTTAAAATCGTTAGAAATAACAAGAATTCATCAAAAATATGTTTAGAATTTTTAAAAAACTTATAAACATACTTAAAATAAATAAAATACATGAAAAACTATAGTTCCAATTTTTTAAAGAAATGATCATAGAGATTTGTGAGCTCAACAACAATCTCCTCTTATATGATTTCTATGTGTATGAGCGCGTATAGGCTTTCTTAGTGTACCGTCAGTTTTGAGTTTAATTATGATGTTTGAAATTATTATTTAATTATTTAATTATTTTCATTTTCGTGGACTTTCTTTACATTTTTTTATTTGATGTAGATGAATCAACAATGGATGTACACCGTGGACCGATGGTCAAAAGAGTTTATTGATGGCGTGCATTAATTTTTGAGTGTGGCCAATGCCCACAAGCCTAAGGGTTTTATATGTTGTCTATGCAAAAATGCAAAAACCAGAAGGAGTATTCTACATCAAGAACTCTTCATGTCCACTTGTTAGAGTCGGAATTCATGCCTAGCTATAATTGTTGGACCTCACACGGAGAGTCAAGGGTTGCAATAGAAGAAGATGATGAAGAAGACGACAACATTTCGGACTGGGCTCAATACGGTGGATTTGCAGAAAATGCAACAGGCGAGGTAGACGGAGTTGTTGACGAAAATGACGGTGCGGATGATCTTGGCCAGATGTTGTGCGATGTAAAAAAAGACTGTGAAAGTGAAAAGGAGGTCCAAAAATTAGAGCGTATGTTAGCGAACCACAAAACGTCCTTGTACCCAAGTTGCGAGAAGGGTTACAAAAAGTTGAGGACCACACTGGAATTCTTGCATTGGAAGGCCAAAAATGGTGTGACTGACATGACATTTGGCATGATATTGAAACTCGTAAAGAATATTCTTCTAGAGGGAAACGAATTGATCGAAACAACATACGAAGCTAGGAAGGTAGTCTACCCTCTAGGACTAGAGGTCTAAAAGATACACGCCTATCTGAATGATTGTATCGTCTATCGCGGTGAGAAGTACGAGAACCTATACGCATGCCCGGTTTGTAAGGCACTACGATACAAGATTAGACGAGATGATCCCGGTGATGTTGACGAACAACCTTCGAAGAAGAGAGTTGCAGCTAAGGTGATGTGGTATTTCCCTATAATACCATGGCTGAGGCATTTGTTCAGGAACAAAGCACATACTAGAATGATGCGCTGGCACGCAGAAGAATGTAAACAAGATGGGATGTTGAGACACTCCGCCGACAGGTCACACTGGCGAAACATTGACAGAACATTTGAAGACTTCGGAAAAGATGCACAAAACATAAGGTTTGGTTTAAGTACGGATGATATGAGTCCAATTGGAGAGATGAGCAACGGTCATAGTATTTGACCTGTGACCCTATGTATCTACAACATTTCCCCTTGGTTTTGTATGAAGCGAAAATACATTATGATGCCAATTATTATTCAAGGCCCAAAGCAATCTTATAATGACATTGATGTGTACCTAAGACCATTGGTTGAAGATCTGCAACTGTTGTGGAAGAAAGAAGGTGTCCCTGCGTGGGATGAGGACAAACATGAGCAATTTAATCTATGAGCGTTGCTGTTCGTAACCATTAACGATTGGCTTATACTTAGCAACATATCGAGATAATCAAACGAGGGGTATAAGTCCTGCACCCACTGTATGGATGAAACTGACAGTACGTATTTGAAACATTATAGGAAGGTTGTGTACATGGGCCATCGTCAATTTCTTGTTGCAAGCCATCCTGTACGAAAGAAAGGCAAACATTTTAAATAGAAGACAGTCCACCGTACTAAGCCTAAACATCGTAACAGAAAAACTGTGTTTGCTATGGTGAAAGATTTAAAAGTAGTATTTGGAAAGAGACCTGGCAGTCAACCTATCACAAGTGAAGATGGTCACACGACGATGTGGAAGAAGAAGTCTATTTTTTGGGAGTTACCCTATTGGGAAGTCTTAAACGTTCGCTACGCAATCGACGTGATGCACCTCACTAAGAACATTTGCATCAACTTGATGGGCTTTCTAGATGTATATGGCAAGTCAAAGGATATACTTGAAACATGTAATGATCTTAAGCATATCAAACAACGCAACGACCTTCATTCGGAACCGAAGGAGAAAGAAAATCATTATTTGAGTCCAGCCAGCTACACTTTGAGCAAGGCAGAGAAGGAAAGTATGTTTGAATGCTTGAAGAGTATCAAGGTATCGTCTAGATACTCGTCGAATATAAAGGAAATAATAAGCATGAAAGAGAAGAAATTCACAAACCTAAAGTCTCATGGCTGCCATGTGTTGATGACACAGCTGCTTCCTGTTATAATTCGGGGTATCCTTCCTGATAATGTCTGGACAACAATAACAACGCTATGTGCTTTCCTGAACGCAATTTCACAGAAGATCATCAATCCAGACAGATTGACAGCCCTACAAAATGACGTGGTGCAATGTCTTGTCAGCTTTGAGATGATCTTTCCACCATTCTTCTTCAATATAATGACGCATCTTCTATGTCACCTTGTCAAAGAGATTGGTATTCTCGGTCCTGTGTACCTACACAACATATTCCCTTTTGAGATGTACATGGGCATTCTAAAGAAGAATGTTCGTAACCATTCTCATCCGAAAGCAAGCATCACTAAGGGGTATGAAAAAGAGGAGGTCATTTAGTTCTGCGTAGAATTTATTGAAGATCTTCATCCAATCGGAGTCCCCGAATCAAGCCATGAGGGGAGACTACGGGGAAAGGGGACTCTTGGAAGGAAAGCAATAATGACTACAGACAATGATTTATTCCGTAAAGCATATTTCACGGTTTTGCAACAATCTTCGTTGGTGGCTCCTTAAATCGAGGAGTACTTGGCGATTGTTCGCTCCAAAACCATCGGTAAATCTGATATCTGGATTACACGTCATCACATTGATACAATTGACCAACAATTAGCCTTCTTGGCGAGGGGACCATCTTACTCAATCTTGACATTCCAAGGATATGAGAACAATGGGTACACATTTTACACAAGAACTCAAGACAAAAGTGCACGAACCACAACAATGCTGTTCGTATCGATGCCATGAGATACGATGAGACAACTACCACATATTACGGTGTCGTCAACAAGATATGGTAACTCGACTATGGACCTCTGAAGGTCTCTCTATTTCGGTGCCAATGGGTTAGGTTAACTAGTGGAGGCGTAGTGATTGATGATTGTGGAATGACAACAGTTGACCTTAACAAGGTTGGATACTCAGACGAACCATTCGTCCTAGCTAATGATGTAACACAAGTTTTCTACGTGAAGGACATGTGTAGCAAACTAAAGAAGGGAAAAGGCCCTGACGAGCCAAAGCGCCACGTGGTTCTCCCAGAAAAAAGAAAAATCGTTGGAGTCGTGGATAAGACTGACAAAGATTACGATCTGTTTGATGGGCAACCTCCATTTGCGGTGACGATTGACCCGAGCATTCTCCTACCAAATGAGGACACCCCTTACTTACGCAATGATCATAGCGAAGGAACAATCATAAGGAGAAATACGTAAGGTCAACCATCACGATGTTAGATTGATTGTACGGATGATGTAAATTATTTATACTACCTTGGTACTTGTTCGATGTAATTATTTATACTTCCTTGGTGCTTGTCCGATGTAATTAAATAATATCTACTACCTTGGTGTATACACGATATAAATTAATTTGATGTGCTATATCTAGCATTGAAAGAAGTATTTTGGTTAAAAGTTTGAAAAAACCCAAGTGCACAGAAGTTAATTATAAATGGGTTATATATAAAATTTTATTACAGTTTAAAACTATTTTAAACGTATTCTCAATATTTTTATATATTTTTTATTTTTAATGCACTTAATTGGGCATGGTTTAATTATATATGATTTTTAAATTTCTATTACAATTTTAAACTATTTTAAATGTATTCTCATTACTTTTATGATTTTATTTTATTTTTAATGAACTTAATTGTGACTTTATTTTAATAGTGGGAAAGAATCTTTATTCTCGGTTGGTGTAAAGAACCAGGACTAAAGATATCTTTAGTTTCGGTTTCAAACCATAACCGGGAATAAAGATGCTATCTTTTCTCCCGGTTGGTGATACGAACCAGGATACGAACCGGGAGTAAAGAGTTGGGTATATATATACCAACAATTCGTCTTCTCGAGCACTCCGATTCAACACTTAGCAGTTTTCATTGTCTACCAGTCGTGTCGTTGTCGTCACCGTCACCGTCGTCTCCATCGACCATACATTGCATCATCGTCGCCGCCGCCGTCGCCAAAAGCCGCGTCCGCCATCGTCGTCGCAGCCTACAGCTAGGTTCGGCCCGACCCTTCCTTCCCCTCCCTGGCCACGCGTCCTCGGTCATCGCCGCCTATGTTGTCTTCGGTCGCCCGAACGTTATGTGGAGGGGCTGATAGGCCAGGCCCACCTATCAGCCCCTCCACATAAAAATATAAATTTTAAAAAAATTACAGATGAATAAAAAATTATAAATTAATAAATTTTAAAATACACAATAAGAATAGTACATTAAAAATTTAAAAATTAAAAGAATACACTAAAAAAATAAAAAATAAAAAAATATGTTTAGAATTTTAAAAAAACTTCTAAAAATAATTAAAAAATATATATTATGTGAAAAATATATTTACAATTTTTAAAACCTTATAGAATTTATATATAGTTAACCATGTCTCTGATTAAGTTTATTTCAAAATCATTACAATAGTTAGAAAATAAGAAGAATACATTGAAAATATGTTTAGAATTTTAAAAAAACTTCTAAAAATAATTAATATATATATATAATATATGAAAAATATATGTACAATTTGTACTATATTTCCGTTGTTCAATTCAATGTAAATGTTTTAATTTACTAACAATTGTTTCATTCTCAGGACTAGATGCGGGCGACTCTCAAGCTGACGTGCCAAGCAATTAGGCTTGCCAAACAACACTAAGGCAAGTTATACAAATTATACAATTAGTAAATTAATTATTCGTTAGTTAATTAATTTCTTCATAGTCAAGAAGATTAATTTGGAATGTCTTCATAATAATTATTGTTTATGTTATAATTTCTTCATAGTTAAGGAGATTAATTTAGAATTTCTTCATAGTCATTATTATTTATGTTAGAATTTTTTCATAGTGAAAGAGATTGATTTAGAATTTCTTCATAGTAATTATTGTTGATGTTAGAATTTCTTCATTGTCAAGGAGATTAGTTAAGTTAGTGAAATTTAGAATTTCTTCGTAGTCAAGGACACATTAATTTGACTTAGGTCTGGTCCAAAGCGATAAGTAATATAAACCTGGGGGTGTTTGCATATTTCTTAACCATGTACATACAATGTATTAATTATTGTTTATTTATTAACTATGATTACTATATACAATGTAGATATAACAATCAACCATGCATTTTTTTATATTATTTAATGTTAAGAACAGATGATAGATCGCGATGAAGAACAGTTACTGTTGGACGAGATCAATGAGGGCACGAACCAATACTGGGCAGACGAGGAAGAAAACGAGGACCCAGGCCAATACGTGAATGAGGATTAAGAGGAGGGGAACGAAGAAGAAAATGAGCAACAGGGCAGCCAATTGACTGATGGTTCGAAGAGGGCACGTGAACAACGAGGGCTCGCATGGAAGGTGGAGGGGAGACATATTATAACTGAAGTGAAAGCATACGGTGAACCAGTTGCCCCCGAAGATGCAGCAAGAAAGTTTGTGTCACACAACGGTTGGGTTGTGAGGGATCACGTGTCTCTCTTGTCAGTTGCTGGGTTTTGTAAGTGTCGTTTAATTTTATTTTGTTTCTTAGCTCGTCGTATGTAGCATCGAATATTTACCGTGTGCGGATACCTGATCACACTTTATTTTGCGTTGTAGAATGGAGATTCAACTATGCCGTAGGCAAGGAGCTTTCAAGATTGGTTTCATGGAACCCTACAAAATCAACAAGACGACTGTATGTGATTTTAAACAAAAAACAAAGGATAACATTTACAAATTCCTGGTGCAGCAACATTACAAGAAGTATATACTATTGCCCTACAGCACACAATGAGTTTTTACCGTCTTTTGTACCATTTTTTTTCTCGTATTCATACCATGACATATATATCATCTTGCGCAATTTGCAGATTTCATTGGGTACTTTTTGTAATAGATATTTCTACAAGCAAGATCCATGTCCTAGACTCTATGCTTTCACCTCAATTTTTGAGATGCTTAACAGGTAATGATTGTTGCTATCGCTACTATGTGGATCTCAGATCATTAATCATAGTTTGCAACTGCAGGGCATGAGCATGGTTCCGAACAAACGTCCGCGGGGTATTCAAAGAAGAACTAGATGTGAGGATGAACTTTTCGTTACGCACATGGTCCACAATTATATATCTCATTTATTCTATAGTACAAAAATATATTTCATAAGTTTGTTTCTTCTTTAGTGTTCAAGACAGTCACAAGGGAACAACTTGTGCGGCTACGTCAACAGTGACAAGGATCTAGAAGTACGTAAACATCATTGATACATTATTTACACACATCTTATTGATTTCATATATTTATATCTTATTTTTTAAAAAAATGACAGATTGTTAGGATGACATGTACAAGATCTCCCCACATAGAATTTATAAAGGCTGTTCAAGAACAAATGATGGGATTTACATGGATGAGATTATTAATCCAACAGGAGAATTCTACGACGATGAAAAACCTATTCCTCAACCCCACCATTTATCTTATCTTTTGTAATATATGAAAATTAGAATTAACAACGATTGTAATATATACAATGTATTTACTTATATGTCTTTACATATTAATCATATGTGTATACAATAACTTATATGTCTTTATATCTACATATAAAGACATATATATTTATAAGTATATATATATATACATGTATATATCTATGTACTTATAAATATATATGTATGTTTTTTACATATATAAATATGTATATATTATATATATACATGCATATATATATATGCGTATATGTATTTATACATATATATGCATATGTATAAAAAAGCAGCAAGCAACAAAAAGCATTTTCAAAAAAAAGAAAAAACATTTTTAGTATCGGTTGATGTTATCAATCGATACTAAAAATCATCTTTAGTTCCGGTTATTTTAATCGGGACTAAAGATAGCGATCTTTAGTTTCGAATTGTGCGTGCCAGTTGTACAACCGGGACTACAAAGGTTTACGAACCGGGACTAAAGTCTCTTCCCCCAACAGTGTTAGATTGCTATAGAAAGAATTTCTATGTGATCTTTTGGAGTAGAGGAATGACTTCTGAATTCCTTTGAATTTTCTTATGATATCCTCAAATTATATGAATTTTAGAGCATTTTCAACATAAAGTTTAATCTCTTGAATAAATTCCTTTGCGTCTCTTCTAATTCCCGTATTTTTCATGTGTTCCATCCAAACAATCATTTCTGCAGTTTTCTGTGTTTTTCTATCCATAGTTTTTGAGATATCATGCAATGTACTCGAATCCTATATTTTCTTTGAGTCCGTGTTTTGAAAATCCTAAGATCCAAACAAGCCCTTAGAAGGCCACCAACTCGCCAAGCTGGGGTCTTCCGCAGCCTTCGTGGAATTATCTATGCAGTGCACGCCCTCGCACACACTGTGGACTACGTACGTGCACCATGGTGACACCAACATATCGATCGTACGTGCTACCGGCCCATAGCGCGAGTCGTATACGGTGCAGCGGCCACGCCACGCACCCTTGGGTCCGCTCGATCGATCGATCGATAACGACGTACGTACGGGGACCTCATGGTGCCTGCTTGCCGATCACGCCGCGGCCACGTACGTAATTGCGTGATGTAGAGAGGTGAGATCGACCGACCGACCTTGACAGCGCCCGCGCGGGCCTGCATTTTTAGTTGGTGTGTTTCAACCGGCTAATATTGTTGTCACGGCGTTATCAACTGATCTGCGCATGAATGGTGATGTATGCGTGCGTATGTGTGTAGTCTTTTTATAGTTTCATATAACGATAATTTATTTTCGCAAATGTATGTGTTAAGTGGTCTGTTTAAGATATTAGATTTTTTCACGTAGTTGGGCTATCCACCTGCAAAAATCTCGATTTTTGTAAAAATAATTTTATCATTCTTTTGGTACTAGGAGGTATCACTAAGTATCTCAAGTTTTAATATAGATATTTTGAGATATTTTTTTTAAAGATCATAATTTTTTTTTCGCAAACACCTAAGGAGAGGGAGAGGCGGGGGGCGATCATTTGGAAAGATATTTTCTGTAGCAGTGAAAAGGTGACAAAGGAAATTCCTCGATCTCACTCGTCTTAAAACGGTGAATTAAAGTACGTGCATGCCCAGATGCTCGACCGTTCTCGTCGCTGATCAAAGGAGACATGCATGGAGTGTTAACAGCCACGCGCACACACAGACCACACCACGAATGGTGAGCCCTCCTTCTTGCCGTACGTCTGCTTCGCATGGTTTCGGACACATGGGCACTAATTTTCTCAATTGGTACGTACAAACAAGTTCATAAATGTTTTGCGGCCATTTCCACGGAGATCGTAAGTGATGTTTGACGATCGGCTTTCGGCCCGTTGGTTCTCGATCGATTTGGCGCCTAAATATAGACAGCAAAAATGAACATCATAGGTCAGTGTCAATTAGGTACTATATAGATCGTATCAATTAGGCTTACGCACTGACGAATTTGTATGGAGATAAAAGAAAACATGCATTGACATACTCCCTTTGTTTTTTTAATAAACTAGGAAGTATGTCTGCACAGATATTATTTCATGAAATAATGCTAAAAGAAGTCATATCTCATCATTTTTATGTCGTGAGATAAACCATAAATTTTAATATAATTAAATAATATGAATGCCTTTCGGGTTTTAAAAAAAACGCTCTGCTCAGGTTACGTATAAATTCTTCTATTATTGTCACCATAACTTTTAAAAGCTGAGTATATATTAATAGATGAAACTGTATATGTGTACCAATAAAATAAACCTAATATGTCATTGATACGCTTCAAATATCCACTATTTACCTAAGTGTTTATGTCTCACTTATTTCCAAATTCATATATGAAATTATAAAATACCACTTCTACCAATTAATGGGATAACACCGTTAAAGTTAAACATGAATGTCCTTCTAACGGGTGAAGTCGATCATTGTCACCAAGACTTACTTTTTCTGTTGCATTGAAAGATGAGTCTCTCGTCGATGTAGTCGTGCCCCTAAAAAGCAGCCTAAAGCACAATTTTAATACTAATTTACTACCATACTCTCATAGAGTATTGCATCGGCACACTGGGGCCACCTCAACTCAGCCATGTGTATGCCCCCGCTATACTTATGGTAGTGTAGCAGACTTTGTTGTTCATGTTTGGTGCCCTTTAGAAAAGGACAAAGAAAAGATGAATGTGATCAAAATAGCTTTGAGTAGATTTGTGGTATAGAGTAGACAATTTATTTATGGCGTTAATTATCACAACTCAAATTTTTATAGTGTACATAGAATACTCTCTTTGAAAAAAAAAGAGCGAGGTTCATCATTTGATGGTACTTAAAAAAATATACCTAAAAAAACATACCACCACGATAATCTCCATAGCACCATATTTTGATAAATATATATAGTTTAGCATCTGATTTATTTTCAACACCTATTGTTGATAATCACATGAAACACCTTTACTAATTTAAAGAATGTATTTGTTTTTTCAAACTTATTTACAGTATCTAATTCATGGGAGTATACTTATAGTCACGTTGGTGGGGTGTTTGGCATACATCCATCAATTATGGTTGACATGTTGGCATTCCTTGAAAATATATCATGTATAATTTATTGCGCATGATACTTGATTGTTCATTTTTTGTCAAAACTATTTGGCAAAAAAACTAAAATATATGACCATAAATTTAATTATGGAGGGTTGTATTATATCAAAGATCAATAGTAGGAAATATTTTTGATATTTTTTCACATCTAGGTAACATGTATGTTGATCACTACTTAAATACCAATAGTTCTGAAAATTTCATATAAAAATTTAGAGAACTAAATTTCAAAACAAATTAAAAATAAATCAAATTTACTTGAAAAAACACAACTAAATTATTATTTTTTTATTTTTTACATATGTAGATTTAAATTAAGATTGTATATTTATCAAGTGATATTTGAACCCTAAAATATGATGTGAAATTATTCAAAAATTATGATAACATTAATTATTATATATCAGTCTCATGTGTCATGATGTATTTAGGATGATAATATAACTTTTAGAAGACATAAATATTTCATTTAGTTAAAGGAATACAACGGATCACATTTGAATATAAATATAATTTAAAAATAATTTAATATATGAAAGTTTTAAGACCATTGATTTGATGTTTATATTATAGATCTAGTTTATATTTGCATATATTTGTGGTGTATTATTTTATATTGTAGAAAAATTCTATTTCAAGGACCGTCGATTTTTTTTCAAATAGTACTCGTCGACGGGTTATACCTGCAGACGGTATTTGTATAGTATGGGAATCGTTGAAACCAGGATATACGTGAGAGTAGATAAGTAGAAAAGGGACAATAATTTATACTGGTTCTAGCCCTTAAGACGAGTAACAACCTTACTCCAGTTTACTTGTATTATGATGGGAATATCGCTCAGAGTATAATGGAGACTAGAACAACTGGATAATCCGCTGACTAGAAGCTGTCGAGAATGACCCAATGAGATTTATTCGACGAATATGACACTAATTTCCTCTGGATTGCTTCTAAGCGTGGCTTGGCTATGGCTTGTAACTCGATGTCCGTCCCTACACGTGAGGGCCTTGTATATATAGTATAGATCATCATCTTCTCCAAGTAGAACTCGGAGAGATAAAACAGAATACCGACCTAAGGAGACCTCATCTTCTTTAACTAGGACTCTGACCCCTTTTATTCCGAAAAGATAATTTCCTTATTTATCAGTCGTATTTCCTTAATTAGAGGTTATCTTCTCGTATACTATCGAGTATACGATGTTGTCGTATTCCATTAACCCGTATATGTAAGGTATGTCTTATCCTTGACATTGATAGTACTCTCTACGTATTTTTTTGGCCTTATCATTTTTTATCGAAAGTACGTGCGAATGTTTTTTTTCCTTCCCGCGAAAGTATGTAAGCTTTTTTTTCAATAGGTACTTATGTTTTTGTTTGTAAGAGTTAAGTACATATATGTCAGTGTTATGGATAAGGCATATCCAATGATTTTGGATTGGGTTCGGTGGGGCCTACTATATACCAAGTTATATACAAAATCATGCCGCATATACGGAAGGTATTCCGGATAAGAAAAGAGAATCATAGTTCAAGTTGGAAACTACAAGGACTACTCGAATTGTATCCATATTCGTTTCCCTAGTTCTACTTGGATAAGGGAATATCTGTGAGTATAAATACAAGACCCCCTAGAAGGAGAGAGGACACACAGAAATAGAGGCCAAGACACAATAATATACGCCGCCAGATACCAACATCAGAGACAAGCCTGGATAGACCCAATCTGGAGCCACAGAGACCAACAAGATGGATCTAGCGTTATCTCTGATCTCGTCAAGTTCATATTCGAGGAAAAAGACTACCCTATCGTCGACTACGTGTGGAGATCCATGCCGACAAGTCGACGACGACTATATAGGTTATCCCAAATATTGTACTTATGTGATTCTGATATATAAGAGCAACACCGGTTTTGGCCAACAGTAGTAAGGCTATTACCTGTCAGTTGAGGGGCCCAAACCTATATAAAAATCCCTATCTACCGTTTCTTTTACCTCAATCTCGCGTATACCTTGGTTCCAACGATCCTCATACTCTACAAATACCGTAGTCGTGATCTACTCTGTCGACATTGATGCGCTAGGTATGGGGATTTTGGTGCTAAAAGGTTTCGACAAGATGGGTTTCAAGAGACGGATTCTTCAACGACAAACTACTCGACGACTTCGGCTTTAGGGAGATACGGCCCGACTGAAGTGCGTTCTCTGATGGATCAGGATCCTCATCATCTCAAGCTTGTGAAGTCATCGCTGTTGCGATTTTTTGACGAGGGATACTTCAATAACTTTGGCCTAAGGAGATCTGAACCGACCAAAACACAACGTCGCCGCTGAAAACAACAGTTCAATACCGTCGACCACAAGGCTTCAACCCGGGTCAACTACTTCTGAGTTGTTTAGCGAAGGTAATTAGTATATTGATTTTTTAAATCAATCTACTAATTTCGTAGATACATCCGGCATGTATCTACAAAGGTGCGCAATATTTCATACAATTTACCGTACCTATTTTTAGATCCATAATTTATTATGTCTAACTAGAGCATGTTTTTTATACAATGTCTGTTGTGCGAGCGCCTCCTATGTTAGGCTGACAACGGTATAATGTTGGGAGCTTGCTCTGTTTCTTCTGTATAAATCATGCTTGTTTACGGTTTACATAATACCTGATATTTAATCTAAATTTGCTCATTACATCCTAATAATACTAGAAGATTTATATAGTTTTTTCAATATACGCTCGGTATTCTCTGCTATATATCTTGCCTTCTAGAAAATATTTTTCAGAAACAATCGAGCACTCGAGTAGGCAGCGGTCGAGTACACCCCATTATCGAGAACGTTCTCGAACAAATGCGGAGTTGTCGCACCAAACCTACCAACAGAGACTGACGACTTATCTCACATTTAGCACCGGTCCAGTCCAGACTATTTGTGAAAAGGTTGTTACGGACAATCCCCGCACGAACATTGTCGGCTTGATCACCCGGCATGATTGTGAACAAACGTCCAATATGTTACAAGTACTAGATGTGAATCATGCTGGCCACATGAGATGCACGAGTAATAACCAACTCTAGCGCCACTCAGGATGGTCGAGAGTTGACTACGCTTGGTCCTCGACCAGCATTGTAGCGATCTCTCACCACCTACCAGTTGTCTTCAGGTGATTGAGAGTTGACTACGCTTGGTTCTCGACCAGCGTTGTAGCGATCTCTCACCACCTACCAATTGTCTTCAGGTGGTCGAGAGTTGACTACGCTTGGTTCTCCATCAGCGTTGTAGCAATTTCTCACCACCTACCAGTTGTCTTCAGGTGGTCGAGAGTCGACTACGCCTGGTTCTCGACTAGCGTTGTAGCGATATCTCATCACCTACAAGTTGTCTTCAGGTGGTCGAGAGTTGACTACGCCTGGTTCTCCACCACCGTTGTAGCGATCTCTCACTGAAAGGGTAACTTAGGCCTAGGGGGTGAATAGGCAATTTAAAACGAAAAGCGCAAGCTAAAAACTTAAACCAGATTGAAGTGTCTGATACCAGGTCGGATTATCCGATAAAAATTAGATAGTCTGAAATAGGATCAGACTGTCTGACCTGCAAAGAGGCAAAGTTAGCTTGCTAGATCTAGAACTATTACACAAGAGATATATGCTCAAACAACAACTAAGCTATAGTGTCACAAAACAAGTCAACAAGTAAAGGAGGAGATAGAATGAATATCACCAAGATTTCATGCCGAAGTATTTCCCGGAGTTCAAATCCTTGAGGGGATTCTACTCTCCGTTGAGGGGCTCACAAAGAGCCGGGTCTTTTCCAACCCTTTCCTCTTCAGGTTGCACAAAAACACTCCTCTTTCCACTAGGGGTATCTCTTTCCTTTCGGGGGCAAGATCCGGCCTTCACAAACTTCTCTTGGCTCACCACAAGTAGATCGGTGGCTCAAGAGCGACGCCTAGCCGTATAGGAGTCCTCAACCTCCAAGAGTAACAAACACCACACAACCCTTGTAACAACCCTAGTGCTCAAGATCGAGTGAAACACACACTAGGCTCCCAAACACCAAATCCACAACCACCAAGATCCAACACACCAAGAACAAGGAGGGATTTGAGAGGGAGGGAAAAAGAGCTTAAAGATCCAAAGCACCTTAGCACTAAGCTCAACCCAAGGTGAATGAGAATGAATGAGTTGGGTAACCATAGAGAAGAGTTAGGTAGGGGGTATTTATAGATCCCCAAAATGTGGCCGTTGGAGGGGAATCTTTTCATCCCACGTCGGAAAATCTGAAGTGACATCGGATAATCTGATGTTTTTAGCCCCCAATCAAGCGACAGAAAGAGAACGAAGTTCTGTAAAATTTTGGATACTCCGATCGATCGGATAGTCCGATGTCATCTCGGATAGTCTGATATTTTTAAGAGCGAGAACTTCATCCTCAACAGAGACTTAAGTTCCATTGAATTTCGGAGTCTCTGGATTATCGGACTATCTGATCAAAATCGGATACTCTGATTTTGACTTAGGAAAAAATCACTCAAGAGAAATATTTTAAAGAAAGACAGAGAGTGAAGTTCCAAGAAATTTTGGACAGTCCGATATATCAGACAGTCCGAAGTGAAATCAAACAGTTTGATATTTTTAGGCCAACATAGTCCAAAGAGAGAGAACGACATTCTGTGAAATTTCGGACTGTCTGAGGATCGGATAGTCCGACTTGACAGCAACAAGAACACTTAAAAGAAAAGATTTTGAGCACTAGTGTTCAACCAATTATATGCATGTGATGTCTCTCTTAATAGTACGACATCCTAAACTCAAGAAAAACAAGATTTACAAGAATTTACCATAAACACAATGCCGCTAAGTCTTATTCAACCTTCAACTCTTTCTCAACCTTGCATAGATCTCAACAAACGTCATTAGTATATTTCTATTTGTGTTGTCATTAACACCAAAATAAATTAGGGGTCCTAAATGCACTTTTAGTCTCCCCTTTTTGGTGATTGATGACAACACAATTAGAAACAACATTATAAGCTAGATTTTGGTTGAGCTCCCTCTCAATCTTGGCAACAAATCAAAATATCACAATATAACCACATACACATGCATATGACAGGATATATCACAAATTTGAGCAAGGATAAAGGATAAGTGCACATTACATCATCAAGCGTATAATGGTTCAAATGACATAAATATGCATAAGCTTAGATACGGTCTTAAGCAAGACACTTAGAAGATTGAAAACACCATAAAAGCACCAAAGACTCAAGTTTTGCCCACAAATTCAACTAGCTACCAACAAGGATAGGAATATGGAATTTGAAACGAGTAAGGTTCTCTCCATTTGGCATCAAGGCACCAAAAAGGGAGGGATTAGGAGGGAAATCAGTCGTCATCCTCATTGGTATCCTCATCCTCCTCACTTGATTCCTCCTCGTCTTCTTCCAAAGGAGCCTTGCCACGATCACCACGAGAAGAGCTAGCCTCAGTAGCAAATGGGTCCTCAAACACCTTCTCATCACTTTCAACGCACTCCGAACCATCCGAAGAGCAAGGCAAATTTGAGTTTTGGAGGAGAAGCTTGATCATCCGTGGTCTTCTTTCGGGCTTTCCTTTCCTTGGCTTGCTTGAAGATTGCCTTGAAGAAGTGCAAGAAGGTATTTGAGTCTGACTTTGTCACACTAGAGGATGTGCCGGCACAAGTGGACGCCGTTGAGGCACGCCTTGACTCCACTGGAGCAGCCTTTAAGGGACGGACTTGGTAATCGGTGTGGGATACTTCCTTGTGAAACTTCTTCTTCGCAACAACTTCAATCATCTTCATAATGTATGGCCCATAGCCCAGCCCTCTCTTTGGCATCATGGAGATGAGACGAATTTCTTCAAATATGAAGTCAAACACATCAAAAAGCTTCGGCCTTTCACCCATCTTGAACAGGATGTTCCCAGTATAAGCAAGCACATTTCCAGTATCACCTTCCTTTAGGGTGAGAGTCTTACGCAACAGCTTGTTAAGGTAGGCGTAAAAGGGGAGAAGACACTTGATCATGAGGATACACTGATTTAGAGCAGAGGATAATGAAATTAAAACGATGAGTGATAGGGAGATACGTAAGTATGAATGCAAGAGTCTCTGTTCTAGGAAAAAATGGATCGGATAGTCTAATTTTGTGTCGGATAGTCCGATGTCAATCAGACACTCCGACATGAGATCAGACAGTCCGATCCCCTTTTGCCCTAGACCAAAAATTCGAGATTCACACAAAAATATCCCATGGATTCAAGGGAACTTCTATGCACTAGTTCTAGGAACTAAAATAAGATGTTTCACCGAAGGAAATCTTATGGGGATGCTTGAGTGAAGAGATTAAAAAACTAGAAGAAAATACCTCAAAAGGTCAAAAATCACCGTGGGAAACAGTGATTTGGAGAGGAGTTTAGACTGAGGAAACACCCCGTAGTCAACGGATTCACAAATCGGAGACTCCGAAGCGAAGATTGTAGATGGCCTAGAACTAGGGTTTTGAGTAGAGAGAGAGAACGTAAGGGAGGGTAAAAGAGATGAGGGTAAAAGAAAGTTACCCTTGGGGAGGTTAAGTCCCCTTGCCTTGACCCCCACATCAGATAGTTTGATTTTACATCGGACTATCCGATGCGGGTCGGATTGTCTGACATTTAATGTCGGACAATCCGACATCCTTTTTGGCAGAAGCAGTAAGGATGGCACACACATGTAGATTTGAGGAATTTTGACAAGTGAGAATTTGATGGCTAGTCAAACACTTTGGCAATTACTTCACACATGATTTGTAAGCAAAGCAACAATCAAACTAAAACCACATGTGAAGCAATTAGATCCGAAGATCAAAAGAAGTGAATTACCATGAGACAAGATAATTCACCCCCAAGTGAGGGAGTGTTTGAACCTATCGCAAGTTGTGATAGGACCACCATTTATTAAAAAATGAGATCCCCATGTACATAGTTTCAATTTATGCTCGAAATAGTGACTAGTGTTCATCCATTAATTGAATGTCCATTTTGTCACAAAATGATATGCAACCTATTCTAGCAAACAAAATGCAAGCAATAGATCAAGCCACATTCCAAGAATCCAAGATATTTAGCTCACTCCTTAACTCACAAAACCTACTTTCATCTAGTGGTTTGGTAAAGATATCCACCAATTGTTTGTTAGTTCTCACATGTTGGATGTCTATGTCGCCTCTTGTGTAATAATCTCTCAAGAAGTGATGACGAATATCAATATGTTTGGTTCGGGAGTGTTGGACGGGGTTGTTGGCTATCTTCATGGCACTCTCATTGTCACATATGACTGGAATTTTGCTCACATTGAGGCCATAGTCTCTCAAGGTTTGTTTCATCCAAAGAATTTGAGCATAACAACTTCCCGTCGAGACGTATTCTGCTTCGGCGGTGGATAGGGCGATAGAGTTTTGCTTTTTGGAATACCAAGAAACAAGGGACCTACCCAAGAATTGGCAAGTACCTGATGTGTTTTTCCTATCCACTTTGCATTTGGCATAATCCGCATCGGCATAACTAATGAGATTAAACCACGCTCCCTTAGGATACCAAAGGCCAAGATTAGGTGTGTGCACTAAATATCTAAGAATTCTCTTCACAGGCACAAGGTGACATTCTTTCGGAGCGGCTTGAAATCTTGCACACATGCACACACTAAGCATGATATCGGGTCTAGATGCACAAAATAAAGCAAGGAGCCAATGATGGAACGGTATACCTTTTGGTCAACATCTTTACCTTACTCGTTGAGATCTAGGTGTCCATTTGATGGCATGGGTGTGTGGATTGACTTTGCATTCTCCATCTCAAACCTCTTGAGCATGTCCTTCAAATATTTTGTTTGACAAATGAACGTTCCTTCCTTGAGTTGCTTGATTTGAAGACCGAGAAAGAACTTCAATTCACCCATCATGGACATCTCAAAGTGCTTGGTCATCATTCTACCAAACTCTTCACTAAAAGACTTGTTAGTAGAACCAAATATAATGTCGTCGACATATATTTGGCACACAAAGATATCACAATCATTCCTTTTGGTAAAAAGAGTAGAATCGGCCTTGCCAATCTCAAAGCCGTTTTGAACAAGAAAATCACAAAGGCATTCATACCATACTCTAGGAGCTTGCTTGATCCCATAGAGCACCTTGTAAAGCTTATAAACATGATTAGGATACTTTGGATCTTCAAAACTCGGCGGTTGCTCTACATACACCAACTCGTTGATTGGACAGTTTAGGAATGCACTCTTCACGTCCATTTGGTAGAGCTTGAAATCAAGGTTTGTAGTAAAAGCTAGTAAAATGCGAATTGACTCAAGCCTAGCTACCGGTGCAAAAGTTTCACCAAAATCCAAACCTTCAATTTGGGTGAACCCTTAAACCACTAACCTTGCCTTGTTTCTTACCACCACGTCGTTTTCATCTTGCTTGTTTCGGAAGATTCACTTGGTTCCAATCACATTTTGTTTTGTTGTCTCCACCAATGACCATACTTCATTTCGAGTGAAGTTGTTCAACTCTTCTTACATGGCCATCACCCAATCCGGATCACCGAGTGCTTCTTCTATCCTTAGTGGTTCAATGGAAGACACAAAAAAGTAATGCTCACAAAAATTTGCAACTCGAGATCTAGTGGATACTCCCTTGTTGATATCACCTAGTATGTTATCGGTGGGGTGATCACGTTGAATGCTTTGGCGTATCCTTGGGTCTGCAAGGTTGATTGGTAAAGATGACATGTGCGCATCAACTTCATAATGATCCAAGCTTGAGGGAGAGGGATTGTTGACTTGGGTGGAAGTGGATGGCTTCGCTTGTGTAGTGGAAGAGGCCTCATGTTGTTGTTCCCTAGGACGAACATCTCCTATAGCCAACCTCTTGATAGCTTCGCTAGGGTACTCCCCTTCACCTAACACATGTGAGTCAACTTGCTCTAACTGAGAGCCGTTAGTCTCATCAAATATCACATCACGCGTGATGTCAACAACACCGGAGGTTTTGTTGAAAATGCGGTATGCGCACTCATTTGACCCATATCCAAGCAAGAACTTCTCATCCACCTTAGGAGCAAACTTTGAGAATCTTGCCTTCTTGTTAAGAATGTAGCACCTACTATCGAAAACACGAAAGTAGGAGATATTGGGTTTGTTACCGGCAAGAAGCTCATAGGGAATCTTCTTAAGAAGGCGATGAAGATAGAGGCGATTGATGGCGTGGCATGTGGTGTTAACGGCTTCGGCCCAAAAACGATCCGAGGTCTTGTATTCATCCAACATGGTCCTTGCCATCTCGATGAGACCTATTCTTCCTCTCGGCTACTCCATTTTGTTGAGGTGAATATGGAGCCAAGAATTCATGCTTGATTCCTTCTTCATCAAGGAAACTCTCCACGCACGTGTTGTTGAATTCCTTGCCGTTGTCGCTTCGGATGTTCTTGATCTTGAGCTCGAACTCATTTTGAGCTCTTCTTGCAAACTTCTTAAATATGGCTTGTGTTTCACTCTTGTCATGCAAAAAAAACATCCACGTGAAGCGTGAAAAGTCATCAACAATAACAAGACCATATTTGTTACCTCCAATGCTTAGATAAGCAATGGGTCCGAAGAGGTCCATGTGAAGAAGCTCCAATGGTCTTGTAGTAGTCATCACGTTCTTGGCCGGGTGTTGAGCTCCAACTTGTTTTCCGGCTTGACATGCGCTACACACCCTATCTTTCTCAAAATGCACATCGGTTAGTCCAAGTATATGATCGCCTTTTAGAAGCTTGTGAAGATTTCTCATACCAACATGGGCTAGCCTCCGATACCAAAGCCACCCCGTGTTAGACTTAGACACTAAGCATGTCTCAAGTTTGGCTTTATTTGAGGTGAAATTCACAAGATAAAGTTTTCCCTTGAGAACACCCTTAAAGACTGCCGAGGAATCATTCCTCCTAAACACGGTTACATCAACATTGATGAAAAGACAATTGTAACCCATAGAGCATAATTGAGAAACGGACAAGAGATTGTAGTTGAGAGATTTTACCAACAGAACATTGGAGATGGAAAGGTCATTTGCGATTGCTATTTTACCTAAACCCAATACCTTTCCTTTTCCATTGTCCCCGAAGACGATGTTATCTTGGGATGTACCGTTAGGATCAAGTGATGAAAGCATTGACTCTTCTCCGGTCAAGTGATTTGTGCAACCGCTATCAATCACCCAACTTCTTTCACCGGAGACATATTCCTACAAAAGAACAATTTCTAGTTTTAGGTACCCATATTTGCTTGGGTCCTCTCATGTTAGTCACAAGTGCCTTTGGCACCCATAGTACTCTCTTGATACAAACATTTTTGTCCATAGGGCCAACATACTTAGCCACAACATGACCATTCACAAAGAAGGAATTTTGTGAAACAAAATCACTAGGAATGATATTTTTGGCCTTAACAAAGTTGTTTAGACCTTGGGGCGTCTCGAGCATCACACTTTTATCCACCTTTCCTTTAGGTGAAAGAACATACCCCAGTCCTTCACGATTGAAATTGTCCCTTTGATAGCCTAGGTACTTCTTTAGGGCCTTACTACTCATGTGACACTTTAAAAGGCCGTTGTGAAGGAGTCTCATAAGCTTCTCATTTTGCTTTTGAAAAATATAAATATCAATATCCTTACACCTTGAGCATTGTTCATTAATTGGGACGATCTTGGAACAAGATGCCTCACTAGGAAGAGACACTATTCTTTAAGGTTTCAAACTTTTCTTTAAGGGAGAGGTAAGCTTTATCCAAGCCATTCACTCTCTCTTAAATTTGTGAGTTCGCTACCTCAAGATTAGCATGAGACTCTTTGGTTTGCCTATAAGTCGTACCAAGGTCTCATTTCTTTCTCTCTCCTTAGCAAGCTCACTCTAAACTCATGAGTCCGCTCTTTCTCACGAATGAGCAAGGCCTCTTGTCTCTCAAGAGTTTCATATTGTTGTTCAATTCTCCCAAGCAACTCACTCAAGTGTGGCAATGATTCCTTGGTTATGGATTTAAATAAGTCCTCATCCATAACCTCATCAACTTCTTCATCAATTTTCTTTTCTCCATCACTAACAAGGTCAACATTGAATGACTTGAGAAAGGAAGGTACCTTAAACTCCTTTGCCATGAGACAAATAGGAGCATTATCATCACTCGTGTAGTTGAAGAGCCTAGGTATAGAAGATGATGTAGGCTTGATGGCGAAGGTGGTCATTCCCTCTTCATCGCTTGAGCTCGACCCAGAGTCATTGGACTCGAAGATCATTCCGAAGTGAGCATGGCCTTTTTGCTCACGCTTGTCATGCTTGTGCTTTTCCTTCTTGTCGCTCTTCTTCTCTTTCTTGATGTTGGGGCAATCGGCTATGAAATGTCCGGGCTCGTAACACTTATAGCACTTCCTTGCAGAGTGTCTTCCACTTGACTTGTCGGAGGTCCTCTACGAAGAGCTCCCTTTGAAGAAGCCGCTTCTTGTATTGAACCTTCCAAATTTCTTGACGAAGAGCGCCATTTCTTCATCTTCCTTGTCCTTCTTGCTCTTGCGACTCTCTTCTTCTTCTTCTTCTTCTTCTTCTTCTTCTTCTTCTTCTTCTTCTTTTGCCTTCAGTGCCAAGTCTTCTTTCTTAAGGCTTGAAGTTGAGCCTTGGTTAATGTATTGGATAACATCCTTGGATTCTTGCTCGAGCATGTCATGGGCAAGAATTCATCCAAGCAAATCATGAGGCGTGAGCGACTTGTAATCCGGACGCACATGAATGATTGTCACCAAGGTAGAGTTCCTTGGTGTGATGACTCAGATGATCTTCTTGACCACAACTTCATCGGTCATATCCTTTGATCCAAGGCCCTTGATCTCGTTTACTATCTTGCTCAATCGATCATACATGTCGCTTGGACTTTCTCCATCCAACATGACAAACCTCTCGAATTGTCTCTTCAAGATCTCTACCTTGGAGTCACAAACGCTATCGGTGCCTTCATGAACATTCCGAAGAGTGTCACATATCTCCTTAGCACTCTCGATACTTTCCACTCGGTCGAACTCGCTTCCACTCAAGGCGCTAAGTATGGCATTGGCGGCTTGAGCATTCTTGTGCTCATTCTTGTCGTCCTCCTTGGTGGGATCTTCGGAATTCTGCAAAATATAACCTTTTTCGACTATTCTCCAAATAGACGGGTTAATAGATTTCAAGTGCATCTTATCTTATGCTTCCAAGTGGCATAGTCTGTATCGTTAAAGTATGGAGCCTTGCCACTATAAGTACTCACATAAGATGTAGATGATGTGGAAGGGTACTCATTCGGAATTTTGGTTTTGGATGGTACCACTTCCTTCCCGTCCTCCGTTTGACCCGACATGATCTCTCCAAGCAGTTAAGCCTAATAAGGAGATTAGGCTCTGATACCAATTGAAAGGGTCACATAGGCCTAGAGGAGGGTGAATAGGCAATTTAAAACGAAAAGCGAAAGCTAAAAACTTAAACCAGGTCGGAGTGTCTGATACCAGGTCGGACTATCCAATAAAAATCAGATAGACCGAAATAGGATCAGACTGTCTGACCTGCAGAGAGGCACAGTTAGCTTGCTAGATCTAAAACTACTACACAAGAGATATATGCTCAAACAGCAACTAAGCTATAGCGGCACAAAACAAGTCAACAAGTAAAGGAGTGGATAGAATGAATATCACCAAGATTTCGTGCCGAAGTATTTCTCGGAATTCAAATCCTTGAGGGGATTCTACTCTCCGTTGAGGGGCTCACAAAGAGTCAGGTCTTTTCCAACTCTTTTCTCTTTAGTTTGCACAAATGCACTCCTCCTTCCACTAGAGGTATCTCTTTCCTTTCGGGGGCAAGACCGGCCTTCACAAACTTCTCTTCGCTCACCACAAGTAGATCAGTGGCTCAAGAGCGACGCCTAGCCGTCTAGGAGTCCTCAACCTCCAAGAGTAACAAATACCACACAACCCTTGTAACAACCATAGTGCTCAAGATCAGGTGAAGCACACACTAGGCTCTCAAACACCAAATCCACAACCACTATCATCCAACACACCAAGAACAAGGAGGGATTTGAGAGGGAGGGGAAAAGAGCTTAAAGATCCAAAGCACCTTAGCACCAAGCTCAACCCAAGGTGAATGAGAATGAATGAGTTGGGTAACCATAGAGAAGGGTTAGGTGGGGGTATTTATAGATCCCCCAAAATGTGGCCGTTGGAGAGGAATCTTTTCATCCCACGTCGGGTAATCCGAAGTGACATCGGATAGTCCAATGTTTTTAGCCCCCAAGCAAGCGACAGACAGAGAACGAAGTTCTGTAAAATTTTAGATACTCCGATCGATCGGATAGTCCGATGTCATGTCGGATAGTCTGATATTTTTAAGAGCGAGAACTTCATCCTCAACAGAGACTTAAGTTCCATTGAATTTTGGAGTCTCTGGATCATCGAATTATCGGATCACCAAGATACTCCGATTTTGACTTAGGAAAAATTCACTCAAGAGAAGTATTTCAAAGAAAGACAGAGAGTGAAGTTCCAAGAAATTTTGCATAGTTCGATATATCAGCCAGTCCGAAGTGAAATCAGACAGTCTGATATTTTCAGGCCAACATTGTCCAAAGAGAGAGAACGACATTTTGTGAAATTTCGGATTGTCTGAGGATCGGATAGTATGACATAAAATCGGATAGTCTGACTTGACAGCAACAAGAACACTTAAAAGAAAAGATTTTGAGCACTAGTGTTCAACCAATTATATGCATGTGATGTCCCTCTTAATAGTACGGCATCCTAAACTCAAGAAAAACAAGATTTACAAGAATTTACCATAAACACAATGCCGCTAAGTCTTATTCAACCTTCAACTCTTTTTCAACCTTGCATAGATCTCAACAAACGTCATTAGTATATTTCTATTTGTTTTATCATTAACACCAAAATAAATTAGGGGTCCTAATACACTTTCACTCACCACCTACCAATTGTCTTTAGGTGGTCGAGAATTGACTACACTTGGTCCTTGACTAGCGTTGTAGCGATTTCTCACCACCTACTAGTTGCTTTTGGGTGGTTGAGAGTTAACTACGCCTGGTTCTTCACCAGCATTGTAACGATCTCTCACCACCTACCAATTGTCTTCGGGTAGTTGAGAGTTGACTACGTCTGGTTCTCCACCAACGTTGTAGCGATCTCTCACCACTTACCAGTTGTCTTCAGGTGGTCGAGAGTTGACTATGTCTGGTCCTTGACTAGCATTGTAGCGATCTCTCACTACCTACCAATTACCTTCGGGTGGTCAAGAGTTGACTACACCTAGTCCTCAACCAGCGCTGTAGCGGTCTCTCACCACCTACCAGTTGTCTTCAGGTGGTCGAGAGTTGACTACGCCTGGTTCTCGACCATCGCTGTAGCGATCTCTTACCATTTACCAGTTGCCTTTGAGTGGTCGAGAGTTGACTACGCTTGGTAGTCGATCAATGTTGTAGCGATCTCTCACCACCTACAAGTTGCCTTCGGGTGGTCAATAGTTTACTACGTTTAGTCCTCGACCTGTGTTGTAGCGATCTCTTACCACCTACAAGTTGCCTTCGGGTGGTCGAGAGTTGACTACACTTGGTCCTCGACCAGCGTTGTAGCAATCTCTCACCACCTACCAGTTGTCTTTGGGTGGTCAACAGTTGACTACGCCTGATCCTCGACCTATGTTGCAGCGATCTCTCATCACTTACTAGTTGCCTTCGAGAGGTCGAGAGTTGACTACGCATGGTTCTCAACCAGCATTGTAGTGATTTCCCTCTTACCCCTCGGGTTGACTTCAGGTAGTCGAGGGATAACTACACCTGGTTCTCGACCGGCGGAGGTAGTCATCCTCTTACCATCTCTCCAAGTTGCCTTCGAGTGGTTGAGGGATAACTACACCTGGACCTTGGCCGGCGGCGGTAGTCTCCTCTCACCATCTCTTTGAGGTTCCTTTTGGTGGTTGAGTACGTCTACATACCTGATCCCTCACCAATGGTTGTAGCGATTCTTCCACCACATCTACGGACGGTTGACTACATCTACATACCTAGTCCTTGACTAGCGGTTGTAGTGATTCTCCCACCACCTCTACGAGTGGTTGAGTACATCTACATACCTGGTCCTTGACCAGCGGTTGTAGCAATTCTCCCACCACCTCTACGGGTGGCGGAGTACGTATACATACCTGGTCCCTGACCAACGATTGTAGCGATTCTCCCACCACCTCTACGAGTGGTTGAGAACGACTACATACATGGTCCTCGACCAATGGTTATAGCAATTCTCCTACTACCTCTGTGATTTGTTGAGTACGACTACACAACTGGTTCTTCACCAGCATGGTAGCGATCTCATCACACCCCGTGCATCAATCTTTGTAAGTGTTTATACATATAAAATGTACAATATTTGTCAGTTGATCCCCTTTTCTTATAACGCTACGTCTCGAAGTTGATCCTACTGTCCTCTTACGCTAATATGGCAAGCTTTGAGGTCCCATGGACCTCGGCTGGGGATGTCTAGCACTGTGAAAGTTTCTTAGGTTATGCAGGGTCAAACGACCATGTTAAATCTAGTCATGTTAGAGTACCCACTTGAGCGTATTAACCGAGCCGTGTAACTGAAAATTGGTTTTTTCAACTTTACGGCTGAGAGCTAGGAATTTTTTACTTTAGCATAGTTTGTTATAAGATTTAAGTTGTCTTTGTAGAAAATAACTTTTCCATAAAGATAGCTAGGGGCTAGGAAGGGTACCATACTCTGATTGCTGAGGGCAGCTCCAGCGACAGTACTCTTTTATTGTCATAAATAGATTTCGTTTATTTTTTATTTTTCAATTCACATTTTACCCCAAGCGTTCGCTCGGGGGCTTTTTCTACCTAACAATTTACTTTGAGTAATTAATTTCAGGAGAGTCAGATATCAAAGCAGTTAAGTCAGACATCAGGACTTTGTCGCATACTCTGCACCTACTTGGTTGTCTGAGAATGGTTGGTTGAGTTCGACAAGAGTTACTGGATAAAGCAACGGTGTACCTGCCGAGATGAAAGTTTTTTTTTTGACTTTAATCCAAATTCTTGATCAAGGCTGGACAGGAAACTTAGCCGCATACTCCACACCTTCTCGGTCGTCCGAGAACGATTAAGTGAGTTCGACATCTGTTGTTTTAAGGTCTTCGATCGAGAACGTCAACTCGTTCATTTGCATTGAAGTCGATGGCTACTGTCAGTGTTATGGATAAGACATACCCAATGATCTTGGATTGGGCTCGGCGAGGCCCATCATATACCAAGTCTTATACGGAATCATGCCTCATATACGGAAGGTGTTCCGGATAAGTAAAGAGAAGTAGAGTTCAAGTTGAAAACTACAAGCACTACTCGGATTGCATCCACATTTGTCTCCCTAGTTCTACTTGGATAAAGGGACATATGTGGATATAAATACAAGACCTCCTATGAAAAAAGGGGACACACAGAAATAGAGGCCAAGACACACCAATATACGCCGCCAGATACCAACATCAGAGACAAGCCTAGATAGACCCAATCTGGAGTCACAGAGACCGATAAAAGGGATCTAGTGTTATCTCTGATCTCGCCGAGTTCATATTCGAGGAAGAAGACTACCCTGTTGTCAACTACGTGTGGAGATCCATACCGACAAATCGACGACGACTAGATAGGTTATCCCAAATATTGTACTTATGTGATTCTGATATATAAGATCAACACTGGTTTTGGCTAACAGGAGTATGGCTATTACCTGTCAATTGAGAGGCCCGAACCTGTATAAAAATCCCTGTCTATCGTCTCTTTTACCTCAATCTCATGTATACATTGGTTTCAACAATTCTAATACTCTAGAAATACCGTAGTCGCGATCTATTACGAGATCTAATCTAATGGTTTAAAATAATAAGTGTATCAATATAAATGAAAATCGTCGATGAGATTAGAAGTGTTGGTAGGAATGACACTTAAGATATAGTAGTGAAAACATAGACTACATGGGTCTTGAATTGGTGATTTAATTAAAAAACTACAGCCGTTAAAGTGTATCATAAGCTAAATGTGTAGATCGTGTAAAAATCAGCACCAAATCACTCCTATTGTAAATTGTTAGTGCTTGCACGTTCACACCCAGCTGAGCCTCCATGCAAAAACAGATCTACTCCAATCATATGGTGAATACATCATTTCTAAAAAAATATATAATAACTTAAGTTAAAAGAAAAGTCTTTATTAGTTACAACTTTTTAATAATTCATGATATAGCTTCCACTGAGATTACTTAAGTACTTACAATGTTAATTAATAGTGATTTTACAGTCTTTGAGGAGGTACCGAGAGATATCATATTGTTTTAGCGTAAAATTTGGTACCTCTCGATACCTCATATTAAAAGATATCAAATTTACATTAAAAATATTAGTACCTTCTGGTATTTTCAAGGACTATAAAATTACTCTAATTAATACTGTTTTTCTTAGACTCTACTGCTTGGTTGGTTGCGGAAGCTTTGACATCACGTTAAAAGTAGATCGGATGGGGTTTAAAAAGGCACATGACGCTCAATAGATTTTACAATCGGCACTTAAGATAATACGATCATCTAATCAACGTCCAAATATTTCTCATCAATGTGAGAGCTCCCAAAAAATAGTTAATTAGTAGAGGTACATAGGGATAGAACATGCCAATTCCACTGAATAGGTAAATAACACATTCAAGCCATTCAATAAGAAAAAAGTCAGCAAAAAAATAATTATTCCAATCAAAATCAGAAATTGAGTATCGTCCTAAATAGGCCGCCAAATTAATACTCGTAAATGCGACGATAGAGTTGTGCAAGCAATTTTTTTTGTTTTGTTGATGAGCATCTCTTTACCACTGAAATTTATTGGATTGGATGATGGCCTATCTGATGTCGTAATTAGCCCAGGTCGGTGTCATTTTTTTAATGAGAAATCAATCTTCTGCTTGAGTAAAAAAATATGTACCTTATTCCAATCAAAACCAAAAATCGAATGCATCCTATGCCACTAAATTAATACTGGCAACTGCATACGTCGATAGAGACTAAAATTAGTACTACCTGCTGGACTTCAAATTGGAGACTGTTCATCCCCAATTGGGATGAACGACGGCTGGAGCGTGACACGCATCATTAGCGAAGTAGGAGTTCAAATCATCATCACCGCTCGGTATGAAACGATGAAGCGAACGAAGTACATCATGTATCGCTCGTCAGTCGCAGCTTCCAGCCAAATTCTCTCTCCTTCATGCCTTTCCTCTATAAGTGCGCTCGGAGATTAGATAGAATGGTCGATCGATAACTGCAACTCGAGATATGGTAGATGGGCTATGAAAATAGCCTACAAAACATAAAAGCCAGATTGGCCCACAACGTTAAAGCTTCCTAGGATGTACGATTTAGATTAGATCAAATGCCTAATCAATGGTTAGAGTTCTCTAGTTAATGTGAGAGCTCCTAAAATTATTTAATTAGTATAGATATAGATATAGATATAGATAGATAGATAGATAGATATGATGTAATTAGAAAAAAGAGAGAATCAGGAGCTGGATGGCATCAATCGAGCTCGTGGAGGCAGATCAGTCTCCATGAAAAACAGATCTATAATAAACTATGGTACACATGTATCGTGTAATTAGAAAAAAAATCCCGCTAAAAAGAAAGAAAAAAAAGAGAGAGAATCAGGAGACTTACGTGCGTACATACGTATGTGTGGGTCTGAGAGGGAAGGGTGACGGGGGATTTAGTTTTGATCCAATGATTAATATTATTGGGTCTACCGTTATAAATTTAAATTGACGATTAGATATCTTTTTAGAATTTTTTAAAATTATTAGAGCATCACGTGATGACTTAGGAGCGTTTGTAAGAATCCCACATGACGGCTTGAGAGCGTTTGTAGTAAGTTTAATGAGCTTTTAGTATATAATAGATGACAACATTAATATTTATATATATGTTTGACTATTCGTCTTATTAAAAAAATTTATGCAAATGTATAAGATAAAAAATCGTGCTTAAAAGTACTTTTCATGATAAAATAACTCACACCAAAATAAATGATAATTACGTAAATTCTTTGAATAAAATGATCAAAACATGTTCAAAAGTTAATAGTATCATTTATTATAAAACTGAGGTGGTATGTCTTCGCTAGGATCGATTATTGAGAGAATAAGTTGAGTGTAATCATGTACAATTTGAGTGTGATCATATTTGAGTTTAAGCTCTATCTTTGTATTGAGCTATACTATGGCCTGGCCGCTCTTCAACAGCATGGGTGACACACTGACACCGGTTCTCCGCCTCTCAGTTCCATTCCACGCCAACCAACCTGACCCAGCAGCAAAATCTCTCTAAAGATCTGCTGATTTGTACGCTAAGCTATATACAGTTGTACAGTGTAGTAGTAGTACATACCACAGCGGCATCGATCAGGTGAGGATGGTGACGATACCAAATGCCGGCCACGCGCTAACTGCTACTCTCTTCGGCTCAGTTCGTCACTTAGGGTGAGTTGTTCCCGTTACTTTTTCAACTTACCTTTCTTTTTACGCGCGCACGTTTTTCAAACGGTTAAATGGTGTATTTTTTATAAAAAAAATTTTATACGAAAATTGCTTTAAAAAGTCATATTAATCCATTTTTGAAAAAAATTTTAGCAAATACTTAATTAATCATGTGCTAATGAGTCGTTCCGTTTTTCGTGCGAAGAAAATAAATTCCAAACACACTGCCGAACACACCCTAAGTTTTTCAACTCACTCTTCTCGTTTTTCGTGCGCATATTTTTCAAACTACTAAATAATATATATTTTTTAAAAAAAATTATACGGAGTTGTTTTAAAAAATCATATTAATTTATTTTTTAAAAAATTAACTAATACTTAATCATGTGTTAATGGATTGTTTCGTTTTACGTGTAAGAAGGGTTGGCTTTGCCGAACACAGCCTTATGTTTATAATATTATATCTAAAATCGGATGAGATATATTAATTTTAAATTGTTATATTTTGAGATAAAATACGAGGCGCCAAGCTGACACAAGTACAACAGCATCCTAGCTAGAACTGCAACGCTGGCGGATGCAGAGCCCAAAAGGCCGCGCCATCTGCAGCCCCCATCACGTGGACGCGCGCTTGGCAGAAAGCAAAGGCATACGTGTCCCGGGCGTGCCGACTACTCGACGAGACACGGACTAGACACTGTAGCGAGCGGTGGCAGCGTGGGTCTGGACGTCTGGTGACTGTACTGGCACCGTCCTACCGTCAACAAAATCTAATCTAAAATAGAATATCCTTTATTCTAGAATAATAAATTTAAATAAATACCTATTCAGATTTATTGTTTTAAAATAAATTCGTTTGATAGATTATATTTTATTTTAGATTGGGTTTTTTTAATCAAAAGAGTAGGTGTGAAGTGGAGGCCGCTGAACTGCTGACGGGGCGCGGAAAACGGCCGGGGCGGCCATCGCCGGCAACGAGAGGACACAAGTAACTTCGCTGTCCACAGTCATGGACCATGGCAGTGGCTGGATGGTGGCTGCACGCCGTTTACTTTGTTGAATGAGTAAGGCTGTGTTCAGTGGTGGATGTTGAGAACTAATCTTTAGCATGTAAAACGAAATAATTTATTAATATATATTAATTAAGTATTAATTCATATGAATTTTTAAAACAAATTTTATATAGAAGATTTTTTTAAAAAATATATCGTTTAGCCGTTTAAGAAGGGTGCGCGTGAAAAATAAGAAATATGAGTTAGGAAAGACGAGGAAAAAAACAAAGCCTATGGAAAATTTGATCCTCCCTGATCATTTCTCTCCTCTTTTCTCCCCCACCCAAGTTAATAAACCCACCCCGTAATCAGGCCATCAAGATGTTGTGGGTCTCTTTTGGCCCGTTGCTCGGTCATTTTTTTTTTGCATCTTCTCGGGCCGGTTTCGGTACATGGGCCTTAAGTCGGCTTTAGGCCCATAGCTCGGCCTTTTTCTGTGAATCCGTCCGCGGGGCACTGCGCCAGCACGTGTGCCCCGCCAGCCCCGTGGTGGCTCCGATGTCGATCGCCTGCGCCGCCAGAATCTTCCCCGACCGCGACCGGTTCGCCGCGAGCGCCGCCACGCCGTTGCTCATGTCGAGGAATGTTGCGTACAAGTTGTCGTTGAACAGCAGGATGTCTCCGGTGACGAGCCACCGGTGGAAGTCCCTCCCGCTGGGCAACGTGGTGTTGGTGTGTCGGCGTAGGCGAGGTAGCACCCGTCGAGCCAAGCGTCGGCATGGCTGCGTGGGGGCTGGCGGCGCCGCAGCCTGCGACGACGTCCACAATCGAGGCTCTCGCGGCGCTGCGCCCACCGTGGAGTCACAGTGGCAGACGCCGCGAGCAAATGTGCGGTCGTCGCCGCCGCCAGCCCCCGGCAGGAGAGAGGGGGTGACCAGGTCCTACTTTTTTAATGTTTTTATTTGATGGACATGTGGGTTCTACATATTTTGTTTTTATTTTTAGCATTTTAAATTTTGTTTCTAGTATCAGCCACATAGATGTCACGTCAGTCAAAACTGTCGTTCAAACCGTCTTGAGATTTTGTTTGCACTGGTTTTGAAAGTTGAGAGACATGTTATATCTGATATTGCGGTTTAAGGATATGATTTAAACCCAACATTAAAATGAGAGACCTAAAATAAACTTATTCCTCAACTTTGCATTCGTTGGATTATCATGAATACATTTTCGGCAATTCGGCCAAGTGCTCACTATAAATCCAGCTGAACCAACAAGAGGAGACGATGAGAGTGTCACATAAATGTTGTGAATTCCATTGCACATAGCTACATGCTGACAATATCCACAAATTGAAGGGCCCCGGCGTCGCTCCTAGGGCAAGGGCGACACGGGTGGTGACCGCTGTCGCCACCTCACCCCCCTGGCCTCCTTCCCTCCTTTGCCTCGCCACATTCCGAGCGGGCCGCCAGAAACCGCGTGGCCACATGGATGGCGGCGGCAGGGCCTTTTTTCTCCCCGTGGTCGTGGGGTCGGAGCCCACGACCATGACTAGATCTGGGGCAGCGACGGCTGCAGCGGCGTTGGGCTATCGTCGATGCCTTGAGGGTTGGCTACTGGCGGTGATGAGGAGGGCGGCAGCGTTGATGACGAGTTGGCGTTGACCGGGATGACGAGGGTGAGGCGGAGTCGACCGAGGAGACAACGGTGAGGCGGCACCTCCGGATCAAGCATCCCCTGGCCAGATCCTGCCCCCTCTCGTCCGGATCCGGCCTTCCCGGCGCGGGAGGTCGGCTCCCTGGGCGGCAGCGGTGATGAGGTGGCGGGGTGCGACTGTGTGGAGGCGGGCGAGGTAGGAAGGAAGCGGCGGCATGGCGTTGACAACGGGGATGAAAGGAAGTGGACGGTGCCGGCTGGGAGCAAAGCGGCATCGATTGGGAGTAGAGCATCCTCTCCTTCTGTTGACGAGGTCCCCCAAAAACCTCCCATGTCGGTCTAGGGTTGGCGACACGGGCGACGCCTCCCTCCCTCCCCCCCTCGCCGACACAAGGAGGAGGTCGGCCGTGGCCGGCGGTGGCCTACGCGAGGAGGAGATCGGTGGTGGCCTGCGCGAGGAGGAGGCCAGCGAGGCTCGTGCATGGACGCCCTGGCCTGCGTGAGGAGGTCCAAAGCGGCGGTGCGGGTCGCCTGCGGTGGTGGCCGACCGCCAGTGATGACCTCAACGGTTTATGACGGCAAACAGGGAAGTGTTTAGGTGGTGGAAAGGTCGTCTTCTTTGTTGTCGGCCAAGCATCCTCTTCTCCATAGGGCTTCTCCCTTTCTATAACCCAACTGCTACAGTTTTGGTTGTGGGGAGCTCCGGGAAAAGAGGAGGCACTGGCTTATGTAGTAGGGGATGGCGGCGGCACTAGCCGACCCGAGCAGCCCTGCGAGCTAGCTTGAGCTATGGGGTGGTGACCTGGGCTTGGGCGCTGAAGAGATCATGTGGTGGTTCGATGACGATCATTGTACAGATGGTTGTGTGGGGTTTTGATCAAGTTTCGCTAGCGAAATCCTTGCCATGCCTTGGCCGGTTTGACGATGGCGACGTCTTTAGGCATCGTTCCCCTCCTTGGAGGCGTTGTTATGGCGTTGACCCTTCTTTCCGAACACTAACTGCATGCAACGGTAGCCATTGGTGGACTCCTGCAATGGCTCCGAAGCTTTACAGGCCTAGGGTGTTTGACGAGGCCCTCGTCCTTTTGGTTTTGTTTCTTGCTCTGCGGCGAGTGACCATCATTCCTCTTTGGTTATTTTTGGGTGGAGTCGGAGTTGCTTCGCTGTTGGGGTACAATGAAGCTTGGCAACGATAACACACTACAATCCTTATCTTGGGTTGTTGGCGCTAGCTGTGTGTAGAAAGTGACTCCTTGGCCTGTTTGTTTGTTTTGGCATTAGGGCATCTTCACAGTGAAGTCGAAATTGCTATGTCGCTTGTGGCAAGCTCGGTAACGATAACACATGTGAGCTGCTATGTCGCTTCTATGGCAAGCTTGATGCTGATGTCTCACAATGGGCTCTGTCATGAGAGCTTAGGTTAGGTTAGCTGGTGGGTTGTTGTAGTTGTGATTTTCGCTCAGTTTCCCCTAATTAACTGAGCAATGTAAGGTTGGTCTCGTTTTCTTCTTACAATGGAACATCTTCTTTCTCTTTATATAAAACGTAGGCAACGGCCTGACCGTTTGAAAAAAAAAGACAACATCCATATATTTACATCCCAATTAATAATTGGCCCAAACTCCATGTACTGTGATTGCCCTGCCATACTCACAGTCTCAGCGACCTACAAAAGTACAAAGAGTATCGTATCCAATGAGCAGACTGCAAGAACAGTTCACATCACTTGTTGACTTAGTTGTTCAGAAATCGAACAACAAAATTCCATTTCTACTCACATATGTAGACATGTACTCCTGAGATTGGAGCACACTATTCCGTCGCGCCTGACGTGCACGCAGGCCTTCGTGGAGGAAGCTGGGGATATGCCGTGCGCTTCAGAGATGAGCAGTAGAACATAAAACAAATAAATCAAAATCTCGATTGTGCAGTGTGAAAATGTGCACAGATTTTTTTTTTGGGGATATGCAAAAGGCTTGCGTATCTTTTGTATTAAGATAGGAAGATGTATACATCACTTTGAAAGCTGTAAAAAAGAACTGAACCGAAAAGGAAACAAAAGGAAAAAAGAACTGTGCACAGATTGCTTATATTGATTGGGAGATGATAATTTCACACTTGGTTAATGCATTTTTTCAGGTGGGATATTTTTTTTAAAGATAAGTTTCTTTCATATGGGAAGTGGAATGTTCAGAGGATCCATCACTGTTGCTTACACAATGAACAAGCAAAAGTAGTGTGGATTGTCATGGATGCCCAATTGTCATAAATCTACTTTTTTTTGTCATATGCAATCCAATCATATACCTGCAACTTGGGTTTCAGGGGCTCGGTTGTGCCTTTTGTGCTGTTGCTTGCGCCTTGCTGCAGAAATAGGCAGCATTGAATTTTGAATACAGTGGTAAAAGTTTGTAATTTGGTTGCAACATAAAATCCTATTATTTTCTTTTTGATCCCTTAAAAACATGTACATTTCTTGGTTTTCTGTGTTACCTTGCCAAGTACCCAGTCGGCGGAATCGAAATAGGCACGCTCATGGTCCTGGAAAGTGTTTGCAGCGAGAAAACATCAGTTTCTTTCAAGTCAAATGTTCCTTTTTTTCACATTGTAATTGTAAGTTTGTTCTTGGAAGATTCGTTGCTGATCAACAAGCATGTTGCATAAGCATGATATCAACATACCTTATTAATGAGAGGTTTCTTTGGAGAAATCCCTCCATATTTGTTCTGGGACGATCCCTGGAAACAATTCAGACTTCAGTTTACAAAAGTATAAATTCAAAGCGACAGCAAAAATTCAGACATGCGTAAGCACTAAGCAGTGGTATTCAGAATTTCAAATTTACACTTTTGCGGAACCACAGGCTAAATGGTTAGTTGAACATCACATCAACAACTTGCACTACATATGATTATGATATAATCATGGAGTAAAGGTATCCCACTCCTGAACTCCAATGAGCAGTGTCTTAATTAGGTCACATGTTAGAAATATGGAACAGGCACAGCAGTTGACAGTGTTAGGAAAGGATCAAGCTGACCAACTTTTCCCCAAGTTGTAGTGCTCAAGTATTTCCAGCCACACTGACCAATCAGGATACATCTAGCCAACCAGTGCTTCTGTTATATCCACTTTATTAAATGACACTGTATTTGGTTAGGACAAAGATGTGCTACCTGCAATCGATTGCCATCTTTGATGGCTGGCTCCTAGAAGATTGGATCCTGATTGAGTGATATTTGCATGAAGGTTGATAATTATAGAATTTTTAAAAACCTTTGTTTTGATAAACAAGGGCGACGATACTGTCACATCTTCTAGTGTGAGAATAGGTAAATGTCAGATTTCAGAAAAGAGACCCTTTTCACTTTAATATCATATTGTTTTGTGCACATGTTTCTTGTTAGAGAAAATTGTCGGTCAAGGTATCCCGCACAAGCTTTAATTTTGTTCTCAAACAAAAGAAAGATAAGGTATTATTTGTCAAGTATTTATCACAGTTCAACACACTATATGCTCACCCATATATAAGAAAGAATAATGGTGATTAGGTCACATGGTCAATCAATCTAAGTAACATATATATAGTGAAAATATAAGGAGACATCAAACTTTGACCATAATTCTGAAGTCAAAATAAACAACTCAATATAAAGGAAAGATCCTATATACTTGACGTTTCAAAGATATAACACAATTTATCTCACGAAAAGGCGCCTATTGATTTGACTCATAGGTGGTATATGGACCTGGGATACCGGTCGGCAGCTGTTTAATTCAGCTGCACGATTTGAGGACCAAATTTACCGAGAAATAAAGACAATATATGTGGCACAAGTTGACCAAAAGAAAGTCTAGTACTTGAAGGCATAACTAGGCACGGAATATCCTAGTTGATTTTTTACTTGGATGGACTGAGCCCCCACGTTTTGAAATTTTGATTGTTCTTATTTCTCATGAAAGCAACAAACGGCGAGACCAAATTGGCCTCCTCTACTTCCTCTGATTTGGTTTCCAAGTCGGTATAATTGTACTGTTGGGTACCTTTCCCTGACCTGAGTTTTCAAATGCCACGTGACGTTCTTGGTGACTTGGTGTTGTTTCCATCCCAAAATCAACGCGGCGAAACGGTGGCGGCAGATAAGAAAATTTTGAACTATAGTACTTGGAAAGAGATAAAGAGAGAAATAAATTTGAACTCTAAACAAGAGTAATATTTTCAGAAACTCTTGTTAACGTTTTGAATTAATGACCGTACGTGCGCTAAATTCTTCGGTCTAACTTGGTAGAGTTTTGGCCATCTAACGAAGGATATCGATCATTTTCAGAGACTCTTCTAATTGCTATCTCACAGGGTGCGGAATGCCCACCTGAATATTGGTTGAGAGTTATGAACGGAAATATTTACTGCCATTAACAAATGCATAATATAAATACACCTCTCGATCACCAAAGTTATATTTCGCTTACAAGAAATAGGGGGAAGTGAAACAGAAAAAAGAATACTTTAGTTCGTTGGCGATAACCGAAAGCAAGAAATGTTCATGCCATGGTAGGCTGATCATGCTAAAATCGAGGAGAGGCATGGAGACAACACAGAGAATTAGATGAATAGTAGTAGATGAGTACATACCTCTTCCCTCTGTGTCGCGGTTCTGTTGTCTTCACCGAAGCTTGCCATCTCCCCGAGAGCGAGAGTAGTACAACCACCGGCGTTGTTCGTCCTCTTCGTCAGCAAGCTAAGGCGCCCCTCTGAACCCCAACAACGGAAGCAGAGGAAGAGAGCCGGTGTTTGTCTGTGTCGACAACCACGACCGAACAAGCCGAGCAATATATGGAAGAGGAGAGGAGATGAGGTAGGTGGTGGGAGCGAGCAAAGCTGAGAAGCGCAGGCAACACGCAGGCGAAATGAGGAGGAGAGACGCGACGCAAGCGCGCAGCGAAGGAAGGGGAGGGGGGGGGGGGCAAAGGCAAAGCCGTGTCGTGGCGGCGAGATATTCATCCGCTCGCTCACGCGGGCAGCGCAGCGCGCGGGGGCACGGACTCTGTCAAAGGAAGGGGGGCACGCACACGCGGGCGGGTGGGCAGCTGAGCTGAGCTGAACGGATGGATGGATGGAGGTCGGTTTCGAGGAAGTTGGCGCGGGCGAGGTCGTGTTCCGCGCGGAGACGAGACGGGCATGCAGGTGGCGTGGTCCGCCCGGGACGCGGGTGTGGGTGCCCGTCCGCGTGGCGCCCGGATGGGCTCCTCGTGGGGTGAACCGGACGGCTAGTAGCTTATCACTTGCCGTGCGTGACGACAGTAGTATCTCTGGGCTATGTATGTCCTAGGCAGATACTTTAATTCGAGGGATATTCGTGTTCTGCTATCTTGGAGAATATACCATCCGTCGTTGTCTAAAGTATATACATTAGATTTTTTAATTTAGGCGTGAATGCTTTACAGGGAGAATTGCTACTATGTCAAGTTAAGATGCATACTCAGTTTTTGTCACAGATTTAAACGGCTTTGCATATTCACCGTAAATTAGAGGAGGATACCCTCGTATTTATCGCACTGTCAAATAAAATGATAAATTTGCCGTCACCTTATTTTTCCTCCTGTCTTCTTGTTCTCCTATCTCTTTGGTGAGGGATACCGTGCGCAATCGCATTCATAAGAGGATGTGGCTACGGCTGGAAAGCCGGAGAGCAATATTGCTACAACTTGAGCGGCAGCAGGCAAGAATCCGGTGGCAAGCGGCGGGAAGGCCGGCAAGCAGAACGGTTGCGGCTCCAAACGGCGGCAATGACAATGGCAGGAAGGTCAACAAGTAGAGATGTGCGGCGACGACCAAAGCAAAAGCTGTTCCGAGCAGTAGAGGTGGCGAAAGCGCCTGTGGCCATGGTGAATGACGGTGCCGAAGACAGGTGAAAACCATGTGAGTCATGATGGTGAGCAGCAGAGCTTAGCACGGGAGCTCAATGGTGTTGATTGTTGGAGTTGAAGATGAGATGACGGACATAGAGAAAAAAACAAGGGAAGAAAGAATAAAGGGCAGGTCTAGTAATAAGAGCAATGTCGCAAATGTGAGGATATCCACCTCTACTTTTTTGGCAAATCAATAAAACCGCTCAATTATATAGGTTAGGAAAATAGATGCAAAAGAGACACGAAATTTTACGTGGAAAAACCCTTCAATGTGGAGAGAAAAAAACCACGGGAGACAATAATCAACTATGACAGTTCAGAGTTACATGTACAAGGGTGACCCATATATATAGGCACATATTAAACTAGTCCCTAGGACTAATAATATATTTAAGTCATTATCCAACAAATCTTTCCTTGACTCAATAACCCTATAAATATGCTGTAGAAAAAAATGTCTCCAAAACCCCGAAGGGCTGCTAAGCACCACGAATACCTACCAAGTCCAAGCAATGCTTGAACTTAGTATTTGAGAGTGACTTTGTAAGCATATCTGCGGGATTATCATCAATGTGTATCTTTTCCACAATAATTTGCCCTTAAGCAACAATATCACAAATAAAATGGTGCTTAATATCAATATGCTTGATCTTGGCATGAAACATATCATTCTTGGTCAAACAAATAGCACTCTGGCTATCACAATAAACAGTATTAACATCTTGCTGAATACCAAGTTCAGAAACGAGACCTCGCAACCAAACAGCTTCCTTGACACCTTCAGTAGTTGACATATATTCTGCTTCTGTGGTGGAAAGAGCAGTAACAGACTGAAGTGAAACTTTCCAACTGACAGCTGAACCACACAAAGAGAAGACATATCCAGAAATAGACCTTCTTTTATCAAGATCTCCGGCATAATCAGAATCAACAAACCCAATAACATTATCTTTCTTCACCTTATTTTTATCAAACATCAAGCCAAAATTAGAAGTACCTTTCAAATAACGAAGAATCCACTTAACAGCATTCCAATGTTCTTTGCCAGGATTATGCATAAATCTGCTAACCACACTAACTGCATGAGCTAAATCTGGGCGAGTGCAAATCATAGCATACATAAGATTGCCAACGGCACTAGCATAAGGAACACGTGACATGTAATCTTTGTCATCTTCATTAACAGGACACTGACTTGAAGATAATTTAAAATGTGAAGCAAATGGCGTAGAAACAGGCTTGCAATTACCAAGATTATATTTATCAACTATCTTCTCAATGTAACTTTTCTGAGATAGAAATAATTTACCAGCCTTAAGGTCACGCTGAATTTCCATGTCAAGAATTTTCTTTGCAGGACCAAGATCTTTCATTTCAAATTCATGACTAAGTTGAGCCTTCAACTGATCAATCAGTAACTTATCATGAGAAGCAATGAGCATATCATCAACATAAAGCAACAAATAAATGAAAGATCCATTGGAAAACTTCTTGAAATAAACACAATTGTCATAATTGCTACGTGAATATTGTTGTGCAATCATAAAAGAATCAAACCTTTTATACCACTGCCTAGGAGCTTGTTTAAAACCATAAAGAGATTTTTTCAAATGACAAACTAAATGTTCTTTTCCTGGAACAACAAAACCTTCAGGTTGTGTCATAAAAATCTCCTCTTCTAAATCTCCATGTAAGAAAGCAGTTTTAACATCAAGTTGCTCTAATTCCAAGTCAAATAAAGCAACAAAAGCAAGCATCACCCGAATGGAAGAGTGGCGTACAACAGGAGAAAAAACTTCATTGAAGTCAATACCTTCCCTTTGGTCAAAACCTTTCACCACTAAACGGGATTTCCATCTTGCAGGTTCAACTCCAGAAATACCTTTCTTCTTCTTATAAATCCATTTGCACTTTAATGGTTTTTTACCTGTTAGAAGCTTTGCCAAATCCTATGTATGATTTTTATGAAGGCTCTTAACTTCTTCATTCATAGCAGTCAACCATTTAGAAGAATTTTCACATGAGATAGCTTCAGAATAAGAAGAAGGTTCAACAGTATCATCAACATCTTGTGCAGCAAGAAGAGCATAACAAGCCATATCATCAGTGTCACGATATCTAGCAGGCAATTGAATATTATTTCTTCTATTTCTATCTTGAGCAACACAATGATCATTATTATCTGAAGATGACAAATCAGAAACTTGTTGTGTAGTAGGAATAACTGTAGGAGGAGTAACTGTAGAATCATCATCAATAGTAGGCAAAACTACATCAAATTCTGCATTCCTTGTAACAGCTTCAGTTTTAGATTCAATTATGGGTGAATTATCACTACCCGATGAGAGAAAAACATCTTTATTAAAAGTGACATCACGACTAATGATCAATTTGTGAGCATCAGAACACCATAAACGATATCCTTTGACACCAGAACCATAACCAACAAATATGCATTTTCTTGCTCTAGGCTCTAATTTCCCAGTGTTAACATGAGTATAAGCAGGACAACCAAAAATTCTCAAATTGGAATAATCAATTGGTTTACCTGACCAAACCTCTTCTGGAATCTGAAAATTTATGGCAGAATTTGGAGAGCGATTGATCAAGTAAGAAGCTGTAGAAATCGTCTCAGCTCACAACGCACGCTTGTTCCATAGGCCTGCATTTGAAAGCATGCAACGTGCTCTTTCTAGAAGAGTACGATTCATACGCTCTGCCACACCATTTTGCTGAGGAGTTCCTGGAACAGTCAAATGTCTTGCAATACCATGATTAGCACAAAAATTATCAAACTCACCACTACAAAATTCCAATCCGTTATCAGTTCTAAGCTTCTTTATTTTTCTGCTAGTTTGATTTTCCACCAAAACTTTCCACTTCTGAAACACTGAAAGAGCTTCATCCTTATGTTTCAGGAAATAAACCCAAACTTTGCGAGAAAAATCATCCATGAATGTTATAAAGTACTCACATCCACCAAGAGAACGAAACTTAGACTTACCCCAAAGATCAGAATGAATGTAATCAAGAATTCCTTTAGTTTGATGAGTTGCAATACTAAAACTGACCCTTTTTTTTTACCAAAAACACAATGTTTACAGAAATCAAGTTTGCCAATATTATCTAAATGTCCTTTCTTGCAAAGGAGATGCATACCTTTCTCACTCATATGACCCAAGCGCATATGCCAAAACTTGGTAGTGTGAGGATCTGATGCAATAGTAGAAACAGCTGCAACACCTGTGACTGTAGATCCTTGCAAGTAATAAAGACTATCGATTCTATGGCCTTTTAACACAACAAGATTGCCTTTCGAAATCTTAAGAACACCATTGTCACCAACATATTTATATCCCAAGGATTCAAGAGTGCCCAAAAAAATAAGATTTCTTTTCATTCTAGGAACATGGCGAACATTTGTAAGGGTCCTAACAATGCCATCATGTGTTTTAATTTGAACAATACCAATTCCAGAAATTTCAAGTGGAGATCCATCACCAATCACAACTTCACCAGTATCAACAGACTCATAAGTAGAGAACCACTCTTTATATTGACATATATGAAAAGTGCAAGCCGAATCAATAATCCAAGTAGTTCGATTCTCAATACTAGCAGTGCTAACTAGAACCTCTCCATCACAATCATTAGCAAAAAACTAGCCTCAGCAGGTTTTTCATTTTGAGTCTTTGATCTTTCTTCCTTCCTTTTCAACTTATAACACTGGGAAATATCATGATTATCTTTCTTACAATAACGGCAAAAAAGTTTGGATTTACTGTCTCCTGATTTAGATCTGGATTTTGATCTAGAAGAATCACCCTTTTGGAAAGATCTATCTCTAACAATTAACCCCTCAGCTTTAACTTCAGAACAAGAATCAATATCAAATTTTTCCTTAGACAATAAATTTGATTTAACATCCTCAAAACTAAGGGTATCATGATTGCCATAAAGCATAATTTCTTTAAAGTGTTTAAAGGTAGAAAGCAAAGAGACAACCAGTAAAATAGCCTTGTCCTCATTATCAATTTTCACATCTAACTTCTCCAAATCAATGATGAGTGAATTAAACTCATTAAGATGAGACTGAATAGATTTACCTTCTGCCATGCGAATTGTGTACAGGCGTTCTTTGAGACGCAATTTGTTGGCAAGACTTTTCTTCATGTATAGCGTCTCCAATTTCTTCCACAATGAAGACGCAGATGTCTCATTAAGGACTTCACGCAGAACATCTGTAGTTAAACTGAGTTGTATGGCAGATAATGCCTTTTGATCCAAATCCTCCCATTTATCATCATTCATATCCGCTGGTTTAGCACCCAATGCCTTCTGAACACCAACTTGTGTAAGAACAGCTTTCATCTGAACCTGCCATATGCAAAAACTGATCTTGCCATCGAACTTCTCAATGTCAAATTTAGTAGATGACATGTTGAAGAAAAAAAAATTGCAGATCAAAAATATATAACGGATTCAAGAAGAAAGGAAAGTTCTCTAGTACAAAGAACATGTGCACGTAGCAATTCCAACACGAAAAGTGAATTCACAGGAACAGGACAGGGCAGGGAGACTTCTGTTGCCTGACTTAACTTTTCTCCTCGATGTACGTGCGCGATGCTGCAGATGGATGCATGCAACAACTTCTCTCGCACGCAAGCAGCAGATGCCTACTCGTAGTCAACCGTGACTCCGCTTCGGACTTGAGTGCCGACAACTCGATCTCGTCGATATCGATTCGACGATCTTGCGGCGGAACGACGAACTCGATGTAGATGATGAACACGACAGCAGGGGAATTATGGAACGGATCTTCAATGCTCTGATACCACTTGTTAGGAAAATAGATGCAAAAGAGACACGAATTTTTACGTGGAAAAACCCTCCAATGTGGAGAGAAAAAAACCACGGGAGACAATAATCAACTATGACGGTTCAGGGTTACATGTACAAGGGTGGCCCATATATATAGGCACATATTAAACTAGTTCTAAGACTAATAATATATTTGAGTCATTATCCAACAATATATATAGCAAAACTAAATAAGCGTGCACCTCATCTTCATGACATAATAGTTTTTTTTTGTTTTAAGGACTAGATCAAACTAGAGCACGAGGGTTTGGACGGTATGTAGATAGTCCAAGCACCTAACGCATGAAAAAAAACATGAAAAAAATAGTAAATTTTATATTGGGATCAAGGTTTTATAATGATCTAAGGTTAAATCAATGTTCTCACTTACCATCACATATTTTTACATAAGTTTTCCGTTGGACTGGGGGTAAGCATGCCTATGGCCATAGAATATGTGAGAGAACTTCTTATGATTTACACAGTGATACATATAAAAGGCAAGACATTGTATATTTTCTTCATTGTCTTTAGCGTGAGTGATATCTAATTAACTAGTTCTATATTCTATTCATTTGCCCCTATGTATAAATCAAGTTGTACCACTACCACTTATGAACATGTAGTTGATGAGATTGTCTAAAGATATTTATCTTAATACTACGATACTCAAAATAAAAATAATGGTTTGAAATAGTTTTCTCGTCAACGACAACTTTTTTTCATATGCTCAACCCTAGTTAAAGTGTCAACTAGAACAAAGACATATGGTGTGTTAAGTGAAAATGTTGGTTTGACATTTTATCCATTGTAACTTCGATGTGAAATTTACTTTAAAAAACTAAAAAGACACTATATTACTAAACTAAACTAAACTAATATACATCCACACAAAAGCTTGCAGCCGCAAAATATATAAAGCAACCAAAACACAGGAAATAGCAACGAGAACACAGGAAATACACCATGATAGTAACTCGATATCCTAGAGTAACCAACAACGGAATACGTCGTTATGTAACCGAAATAAGACTACCATAATCATGGACGACATGCATGGCTTCCCGGGCACTCCTTCAGAAACTCGTTTTTTTTAGAACTCCTTCATTCAGAAACTCTTTTTTTTTTAGAACTCTTCAGAAACTCAATGCATCTATATATGGCGCACTGATCAAATCTCATTATTCTTGGTGAGGATGCCTAACCTCTTTATGAGCACATGACTACATGAGGTTCAGTTTGGCTGGTGCAAAACTGTTTTTCTTGGCTTTTGAAGCTAGTGACCTTGAAAAAAATATTTTTCGTATGCTCCTGAATTTTTACCTAATTCCTTGCATATCTCTGCGTTTTGCTCAATAGCTTTTATACTTATGACTTTTCATATTCGTCCCTTACACATCCATTCAGCTAGTTGACCATTAAATTTTCCTAAATGACCATACTGCACCTAGGCCCCCCTACTTTAAAATAAAGAGATAAGAAAAAATTAGTAATTAAAAATATTAGAGAGGCTGAAATAAATATGCACAAAAAAATAAATTTTGGACTGAATTTGAAAAGCAAAATTTTAAATACTTCCTTCATCCTAAAATATAGTAAGTTTTATTCTTTAACATATGCATTAAAGAGATGGATAGAAAGACTTGGCTGCCTTCTTGGGATGAGTGAGGTATAGGCCCGGGCTAGTTGAGGCTATAATAAAACTAAGTGGTAGTACAAATAGTATGAGTAGTTTAATGATAAAAGGTAGCTATATGCTGTTATATTTGGAACAAAGTTTAAACTCTATAAGTTGCTTTATTTTACGATGGAGAGAATATTAAATAAATTTCAACAAATTTTGAATGGAGTGACAATACTGACCGAAGTTGAATACATGGTTATGGAAAATTCATAATTTTTTTCAAATTGCATATTACACTCAAAATTAATTTCCAAATTTGAGGCAAATTTCTTTTTTTAAAAAAATCAATGATTTTGGTAATTTGTCACTTACGATCTTTTTCATAGCCGAAATAAACATTTCTTCCTTTTAGTTATATAAGACAAGGGCAATAAGGCCATTTCTAAAAATGAAAATGGTCAAACCTTAATCAACTAACGGAATGAACATGCAAAGGATCAAAATATAAATTTACGAGTGTATAAGGGATGGAGCAAATCTCAAAGAACATATATGGACATGGATAGTATGAAATTTTAGAGGCACAAGAGGCAAGAGAGGTAAAAATCACTGATTCAGCATGGGGGATAGGGGCAGAGTGGGTATACGAAGTTTGTAATTTTCGAGAAGGGGTGAACCGTCCTGTGCTCTGGATTCCCGACGTGTAGCATAACTGACATTTAAATAAATATATATAATTGCATTATTCAGTTTATAAATAATTAGAGTTTAGCAAGTAAAATAAGTTAGTCCACTAAGGCCCTCTGTGTTTAGACTTATAAGTCAGCTTATGAGTTCATAAGTCTAATCCTAAACAAACAAACAACCTTTTTATTTTTTTAAAGTCATAAGTTACAGTGAAGCTAAAAGTTAGGTTAAAAAGTCTTTTTTTACTTATTTGAGTGAGAGGTATGACTCCAATATTAAACATAGTACTTTTAATTCATCGACTTATAAATCATATAAATTAAAAAGTTAACTTAAAAGACTAAGTCTAATCAAAGAGACTTTAAATTATATTGTCAGCCACTTTTGATATGGAAGTACTATTTGTCAACGTTTTGAACGCTGACTAAGGTATTTGTATAGTATAAAAATCGTTGAAACCAAGGTATACGCGAGATTGAAGTAAAAGAGATGAGAGTCAGGGATTTTTATACAGGTTTGGGCCCCTTGACTGATAGGTAATAGCCCTACTCCTGTTGGTCGAAGCCGACGTTGCTTTTATATATTGATATCATACGAGTACAATATTTAGGATAACCTAATCTAGTCGGTGTTGACTTGGCGGCATAGATCTCTAACACGTAGTCGACGACTAGTGTAGTCTTCTTCCTTAAATATAAACTCGGTGAGATTAGAGGTAGCTCTAGATCCCTCATGTCTCTTTGTGGCTCTAGATTGGGTTTGTCTAGGCTTATATTCTGACTTGGCGTGTGTTGGCTTGTGTTGGCGCTTTTTCTCCTCTCCTCCTATAGGGTCTTGTATTTATACTCTCAGATGTCCCATTGTTCAAGTAGAACTAGAAAGACAAGTATGGATACGATCCAAGTAGTCCTTGTAGTGTCTGAGTAGGACTCCGCTTCTCCTGAAACATCTTCTATTCCGGGAAGACAATTTCCTTATTTATTCATTGTATTTTATTAATCAAAGGATGTCTTCTCGTATACTATTGGGTATATGGTATTTGCGTAAACCACGATCCCATGTATAGAGGTATGCCTTATTGATAACACTGACAGTAGCTCCCGACCTCAATGCGGACTAGCGTTCACAACCGTGTAACCCAAAGATCCATCATTGTCAGAATCACCTAGCCATTTTTGGAATACCGAGTTGGCATGGAATTGCTGACAAGACATATTTCTTGGCCATGATAGAGAATGTTACCATTATTGAATTTGAAATGAGGTTAGAAAATATGCAACCATGCTATAACGGTTTTGATCAAATATCCTGTAAATAACTCTTGTCGAACTCATCCAACCATTCTCAGATAACCGAGTAGGTGCAGAATACGCAACAAAGTCCTTTTCTTCTCCTGAACCAAGAACTCGACTTGAACATGAATTCACTAATCCGGCATCCATCCAGTCATAAACAAATTTTGACTACTGTGTGCCCTAAGATCAGTATTTGTCTTGTTAGTTGATAACGAGAATTGTCGGTTTGAGCATTGTTGAGTCAAGATAAGATGCCGACTACAATAAAGCCTCCAACTAATCTTTGTAACTTAAGAAATCTAATTGCTTTGATATCTGATTTTCCTGAGATCAATTCTCAAATCAAATTGTTAGATAGAAAAACCTCCGAGCGAAAGCTTGGGATTAATATGATATAAATTAAAAATATTGAAAATTGAAAATAAATTAATTGTACGTGCGCCAATAAACGAGTTAAATACTCTGCCTTGCCTCCAGCTAGTTTTATGAAAAGAAAAATATTTCCCTAAAAGTAGCTTGAATTTTCATATTTGACTGAATTGAAGCAGTGAATTCCTAATCCTCAGCCATGAAGTTTAAAAACCAATTCCCGATTACACAGCTAGTTAATACGTTACAGTGGGTACTTTGACATGGCAAAATCTGACATGGCCGTTTGACCCTTAACGTTCGACTAGCTCACAGTGTCAGGCGTCCCCAGCCAAGGTGCTGAGACCCGGTAACTAGTCAACTTAATGTAACAGATCGATAGGAAATGTCTTCAATTTGTGGCATTATGAAGCAAATGGGGTTTATTGGACAAAATATTGTAATAAATAACACAAAAGATGTATATATAAAAAAACTGATACAAATCAACTTACAGATTAGTCATTTGGAGAGTTGGCGAGATCGCTACAACGCTGGTCGAGAGCCAGGTGTATATCGTACTCGACCACTCGTAGAGGATTTAAAGATTTGGCGAGATCGCAACAACGCTGGTCGAAAACCAGGTGTGTAGTCGAACTCAACCACTCGTAGAAGATTTGGAGAGTTGACGAGATCGGCACAACGCTAGTCAAGAACCATGTGTGTAGTCGTACTCGACCACTCGTAGAAGATTTGAAGAGTTGGTGAGACCGCTACAACGCTAGTCGAGAACCAGGTGTGTAATTGTACTCGACCACTCGCAGAAGATTTGGAGAGTTGACGAGATCGCTACAACGTTGGTCGAGAACCAGGTGTGTAGTCGTACTTGACCACTCGTAGAAGATTTGGAGAGTTGGCGAGACCGCTACAATGCTGGTTGAGAACTAGGTGTGTAGTCGTACTCGACCACTCGTATAAGATTTGAAAAGTTGGCGAGATCGCTACAACACTGGTCAAGAACCAGGTGTATACACGACTACTCGTAGAAAATTTGGAGAGTTGGTGAGATCGCTACCACGTTGGTCAAGAACCATGTGTGTAGTCGTCTTCGACCACTCGTAGCAGATTTGGAGAGTTGGTGAGATCGCTACAATACTGGTCGAGAACCAGGTGTGTAGTCGAACTCGACTACCTGTAAAAGATTTGGAGAGTTAGTGAAATCGCTACCACGTTGGTTGAGAACCAGGTGTGTAGTCGTACTCGATCACTCGTAGAAGATTTGGAGAGTTGATGAGATCGCTACAACGCTGATCGAGAACCAGATGTGTAGTCGTACTCGACCACTCGCAAAAGATTTATAGAGTTGATGAGATCGCTACCACGCTGGTCGAGAACCAGATGTAATCGTATCTCGACCAATCATAGGGGCGCTTGAGTTGGTTATTACATGTGCATCTCATATCGCCAGCATAACTTATATACCTAACTTATAAGCATATCGGAAGTCCATTCGCAATCATGCAGGTGATCAAGTCGACAATGTTCGCGAGGGGTTTGTAGGTAGCAACCTTTTCACAAACAGATCGGGTGTAACTGATTCTAAATGTGGGATAGGTCGTCGATCTTTGTTGGTAGGTTTGGTCCGACAACTCCGTATTTGTCCGAGAATGTTCTCGACAACGGGCGTATTCGACTGCTGCCTACTTGGGTGCTCAATTATTCCTGAAAAATATTTTCTAGAAGACAAGATATATGATAGGAAATACCAAGCAGGTACTCAGAAAACTGTATAAATCTGTTAGTATTATCAAGATATAATGGGCAGATTCAGATTAAATATTGAGTATTATGTAAACCATAAGCAAACATGATTTATATAGAAGAAACAAAACGAGGTCCCAGTATTTGACCGTAGTGGGTCCAATATAGAAAAAACTCATACAATAGATATTATATAAGAAACATACTCTATGTAAACATAATAAATTATTAATCTAAAAACGGGTACGGTAGATTGTATGTATGAAATATCGCGTACCTTTGTAGATACATGCCGAATGTATTTACGGAATTAGTAGATTAATTAAGAAAAATAATCTACCAAATACCACTGCTGATGTGTGCGTGGTATTGTAGATTGATGCGTGTACGTAGTCGGTCAGCTCCGGTTGCATGATCACTTACGTAGTACTACCACCTGGACGTAATTGAGTACATATGACGGTTGTAGTAGCACATAGGTGGGTGGGACCTCCGGATTCAGGGCATACCGCAACCCATCCGCTGTTTGGTAATATGCCGTGTACGTGTTGTGTTTGGAGATATATCCGAGTACAAATCAGATGGACAGACGACGGGTCTTTGGTCTCGGACTCGGGATTTTTTTAAAAAATAATATTATTTTAATGAAAAATCGCAAAAAATAATTGGCTTTCGAAAAAAATTGTAAAAATATGGGCGTATCGAACAACGGTGGTTCGACAGGGACCAATTGAACGGCAGCGAAACGAATGGCTGGACCGATCAAACGGCCATGGTTCAACTGGGCCCAGTCGAATAGCGGTAGTTCGACAAGGCACAGTCGAACGTCGGCCGATCGATAGGCCGGCCCTATCGAACCACGGCCGTTTGACAGGCCTGCCTGCCCAGCGATTTTTTTTAATTTGTTAATAATTGTTTTAAGTTGTTAATAATTAATTAATGACAGAATTTTTTATAATTGATTAATTCGAGAAATACCCATTTGTAATTGAATATTTCGAGAAACACATCGGTTTTATAATTTATTAATTTTAGATATACCCATTTGTAATAAAATAATTTGAGATAGATATACATTGCATTTGTACATGATTAAATTATTTATATACATATTCTTTATTAATTTTATTGCCATTGTTGGTTTCATGTATTTGCCGTAATTTAATTGCGAACGTCGAACGGTTGACGTCGCGCTAGAGGATGGCGGAGAAAGAATGCAAGAAGAAGGATGACATTGTAGCGAAAGCAGAAACCGACTTTATTGATGAAAGCAAATTAAGCATTAGTTTTTTATTTGTGAAACACAGACCAACTGAACCTAATCATGACGCATACACCAATATAAGAGGGTTAAGAAGTTGCATTGATAAGCTATAAGAAAATGGCGGTCGCGACGAATCCGGGTGGATGTTGGCTATGGATCCCTCCTACGTTGTTGAGCGCATACTACAACTTCGTGCTCCTTCATTCGCATATATTCTGTTTGCGTTTCAGCTTCGGTTAGTTTTCCGCCATCATATGTCGGGTTGACCATGTCGATCCATAGAGTGAATCCGCACATCCTTGAATTCTCTTGAGAAAGTAATATAATTAGTGAATGAGATCAGTATAATATGGAAACGCGAGCGAAAATAAAATTAAGTAATTAAGCATGTGTCGTACAATGAACTCGTTGTCTATGTTGGGACAGACGAAATATCTCCTTCCAAATGTCTGTTGTGAAAATGATGTAGCCATCTAGCATCGATCTCTATAATTGTATTTCGGACGCTCATTCCATTTAGGTAGACCTAATGGATTGTTTCTCTAGTCTAAGCTAGCAGACTGTGCTCGACGTTCGTACTCCATCCACGTCTGAATGAATTGTATGGTAGTCTCAGGTTGTGTTATCCTTGCACCGATAGAAGTGACTCTCACCGTATCGATCTACTTTACGAAGTCACATTTCCTAAGTTCTTCCTGTTTGCACAGATGCATTACGACGGATGACATATAGAAGTATATGGAAGTATCGTTTTGTGGGAGTGAGAACTTAACGGTACTTACGACGAAATCGTCGTCGACAATGTTAGGACACACGAAACATTTTTGACCTCTAGTATGTTGTCTTACGGACGTTATCACTTGACAACGGTCTCCACAGGCACACTCTGGACGCTCTCGCCATGTGGGGAGTCCCAAGGGATTTACCTGCCATTGTAAAGATTCAGCAGCAATTCGTCGTTCGTGCTCATCCTTCCTCCTTAGGTAGTCCGATATTGTTTCACTGCGTGGATACGGGCGTGTTCCGTCATGTTGTGGATTCACCGTATCTACCCACTCAACGAAGTTGCACAAATTACGGTAAGTCTGCGAAACATTGTATGTTAACGATGTATGTGTTAAGCATAGTAAAATAAGTAGATAGAAATGATTATTACCTGGTGAATGTTCAGGCATTGGAAAAACCTCCTACCACGGATTTCTGAAGTAAGGGATGTCATGAGTATACATGGATCACCGCAAGCGCACAATGGGCGGTCGCACCACGGGGGAAATAGACCAGCGAGAGGATCCCTTCGCCACTCCAGATGCTCGCAAAATGGAGTGTCCATTCTCCGAAGATCGATGTGAATTTGAAAGGAAAATGTAGGACGAAAATAACTTGCGTAATTCTTCTGCCAGGGCAGGTCTGTCTATATATAGTGACATAGCAACTGGAGGCAGTGCACGCTTGAAAAGTGGATTGTAACCACGATAGGGTTTTCTGTTAATAGACATGACGAGCACGAGCAACCACGCCTTGCCGAAAGGTGATCGTGACTAGTCGATCTCGCATTGTATTCTCGGTGTGTCCGATTTTCCGATAACAAAATGACATAGGCGCCGAAAGTAGTTTGTAACCACGCGCGAGCACTATTATTCTCTTGCGGCAAAACCAAGACCTTTCCCAAGTCTACTCCAACATTACCATGTCGTTTTTGGTCCATAAAAGGCAAGAGATGAAGTCCTACACGTTTTGGATTTGGGTCTCCTGACAACATCAATTTCAAACAGACCTAGCCACTGATCTAAAAGTAATCTCGGGGTCCATGAGTACTTGTTGGAAAGCTTATGGAGTCTACTTTCAGATTGTTTTGGTCCCACATCAAAATTCCTACTGGTCTGTTGGGAATCCTCAAAAAAACTCATGTATCTCATCTAGTCCGAATCTGATTTGAGCCTTGGGCCTTGTAATGTGTCATGGGCTAAGCCCAAGGGGGTGTGCGCCCTAGGGGAACTCTAGGACGTCCCTAATCATATTTATTCGGTAGTCGTCATCGTTTAGAGTCGGGTTTTGCTTAGATTATTTCTGCCATTAAAGTTTCATCGCTAGTTTGGTTTGTTGAACCCCAAATTCGAGTGCTTAATCATTCATATGCAATTGAGTTGCAATCTATCTTGTTCTTACTTTTTTTCTTTAATTCGCATACAGGGATTAGCCTTCTCGGTGAGGTCAATTGGGTAGCACGCGGTTGATAACCAGAGGAGACGTGGTGCTACAATTGCAGGGTTCATATCATGTTGATCGAAAGCTGGATCGTGTATGTCAAGCTTTCACCAAATCGAGAGTTATCAATACCTATTGGAAGATCGAAACCTAGTTCCTCATCAGCCAGTCTCTCCTCGGTGATGTGACGGCGGCAGCGACCATGGCTCCATCAGATCTTCCTCCTCCCGCCACAATTGGCCACGGCCTTCGCCCCCGTAACTGGATTTGTCGGCCAGTGATGGCGGTGGCACTGACGTCACATCAAGCCAATCTGAGCTCGAGGGCGGCTAGATATGGTCCCTCCCCCTACCCCTACCCCCCGAGGCTCGACAGCGCCCTCTCCTCGTTGGCAGCAGCAACGTCCTCCCCTCGTCCCCGCCTCCCCATGAGCAATGGCGGTGGCACTCCACATGACTAAAAGATACGTAACCCCCCTTCCCTTCCCTATCCCCCCTCTCAAAAATCCCCCTCCCTGATTCTCTCCCACCGCCTCCCAGATCTTACTATGGTCCTCGGCCTCCAGTGAGCAACGGCGGTGGTGGCGGCCTTGGCCTCCGATGGGTGGTGGTGGCCTTGGTCTCCGGTGAGATGAGGTGATGGAAGCTTCCATGTATTGATTTGTGTTGATTTGTGATTTAGTTTTTGTGATATTTTTTATTCAGTTTATGTGTGTGTTCTTGGCTCGAAGCCAATGCATCGAGCTGCCATTTTTTTCATTCCTAAAACCTCAAATGTATCGGTTCCTAAATCGGCACCTTTGATTTTTCACATCAGGGCCGTCTGAGAGGCGTCGGTTAAAAAATTCGACATCTATGTGAGGTTTTCAACGGCCACCCATTAGGTATTTTGTAGCAGTGCGTGCTTCAATTTGTGCTAGAGTGGTTGCCGTTTGCACACTCTTGTCAGTTGTCACCTTTAATTTGTCCTTGGCGAGGCATGCATGTATTTATGACAACTTCACACCCTCACACTTGTGGGTCCTCATGTCATGCATGTGCCATGATCGGCGCATTCAAATATCCAAGTCAGGAAGCCACAAGTTTCCTAGAAATGAACGTTGGACCCAAGCTCTAATGTTATCCCAAGGTCAAAATATAGGTCGGATTTCGCATTGAAATTTGATATAACTGATATATGCATTACAACTTATTTCTCATCGTTTTTAAAATTTGTATCACTGTTTAGATAGGTTGGAAACACCTAAGATTGATTTAAATAGTGAGATTTTAAAGTTCAAGAAAACAGTAAAGAAAAAATGAAATACTTTAGAACTTTAATAGTAGTGTCATCTATAACTTAAAATTTTTTAACTTGGAATATGACTTTTATAAAGAGAAAGAAATAGGAAAACTGCTATTAAGCAAGAAAGTGAACCTTTTTAATAGTTTGGGGTAAAATGAGGAAAAAAAGGTTTAGTGGGTTAAGTGATCCAATGAAATAATTTGAGGGAATAAATTTAACCTTTTTATTATTATTTAAGTGATCCACTATAGTTTTATAAAAATGTATACAAGTTAAAGATGAAGCAAAATGTTGAAAAAAAAGGTTGTTACAATTTTATGAAAAATATCTCAAAAATCTGATGTTCGCATTTATTTATGAAAAATAACTCAAAATTTACATATATTGTATTTTTTTAAACGGACTCATTATGCAGCATGGAGGGGCGGATCCAACATGGGTACCAAAGGCTCAAGCCGGTGGATTTTTTACATTTTAGACCTTTTTGAAAACTTATTTTACAAATAGACCCCTAAAAAATTATTCTTTTTAAAAACTTATTTTACAAATAGACCCCTAAAAAATTATCCCGGAAATGGATCATTTTCGTGGCGCCAACGTCATTGGCGCCATGGTCCAATAAAACAGCGCCAATGACATTGGCATCATCCCCCTAGTCTCCCTGGAGAAGCTAAGTCCCTTATATGAAAGGGGACAACATCAATGTCATTAACGATGAAGACCTTATAATAAATATGACTTATTTGTAATAAAAAATATTTATAAATAGGTCCTTGATGCTAGCACTAAGGACCTATGTGTAAATATTTTTTATTACAGATAAGTCATTTTTCAAAATTTTTTACAAATATATTCTCAATGCCAATGACATTGACGCCATCCCCATTTATATAAGTGACTTAGCTTATTCGGAGAGACTAGGAGGACGACGCCAATGTTATTGGTGCCGTCATGTTGGATCACGGTGCCAATGACGTTGACATTGCGAAAAAGGTCTATTCCTGTAATAAGTTTTTAAGGGTATATTCATAAAATAGATTTTCACAAGGAACGAAAAAGTGAAAAATCCAGAGAAGAAAGGGGGAAGAAGAGGGAGAGCAAGAAGAGCATGGGGCTAGAGGAGGAAGGAGAAGATGAGCCCCTCCCGGCGCTGCTCATTTGGAGGAGTGGTCAAGCTAATGGTCCATTCTAAAGTGCGGTTAGAAACGGTTGATTAGCCACACGTAAAAAAACATGAGCAGTATATGATTAATTTAATATTAATTATTAATTTAATATTAATTAATAAAAGTTTAAAAAGAATGGATTTAATTATTTTTTAAAAAACAACTTCTATAGTATTAATTAATAAAAGCTAGAAAAGAATGGATTTAATTGATTTTTTAAAACAATTTTTATATAAATTTTTTGCATGAAACGTATTGTTCAATAATTTGTAAAACGTGTTAACAGAAAACGAGAAAATAGCTAAACCAAAACGTTTAGAACGTACCCTAAAACTGTAGCCTAAAAGGGAGTGGCCACTTGCTGCACCTAGCGGGAAAACAATTGCTGTGGTGCAGGAGATTATGGTTCAGATCCCTATTCCTTTCTTACTTTAAATAAGCACGTTCAGCTTGATCTCAAAAATCTCTCTCTGACTCTCTCCCTATCTTAATTTAATAAACTGAAAGGGCAATCCAAACAACCACACAACTGTTTTTGAGCCAGTCAACAAATTACTAGTAGATCATCATCCACCATTAATTATATTATGTTCAACAAGATGATTAATGTCACATCTTTGAGAACATACTCTACTAAAACCCTACAATTTTCATGTACAGACCTCTTCTATCTTGAACTGTTCAACAGATTGAAGAAGCCAATGAATGAACTAATCAATGAACAAAAGAATCTCCTATCACTAATCCAAAGAATCATTTACACATTTTTACGCCTCATAGATGGTGTCAAGGGCGGGCCTCCACTGTTTGGACCGACGACAATGGGCCTGGGCCTGGGCCTGGGCCTGGGTACCCATCCCCTTCCCTTCGAAGTCTTCTTGCTCCGCGCTCGTGTCCACTACGATTTCCGGGAAGATCCTCTTGCCGCCGGGCTGCTTGCCGCGCTTGCTCCGCCCTTTCTTGCCGCCACCGCCGCCGCCGGAGACGACGAGCCAGCCGATGGCCTCCACCTCCCGGTCACCCAGCCTCGCGCCGGCCCGGCTCGCGGGGACGAGGAGGTACACCTCGCCGGCGCACAACGGCTCGTCGGCCGCCATCGCTCGCACCCGCCGCTCCTTCGCCGCGTCCGCGGCGCGCGCGACCACGTGCCCCGGCGCCTCGATCATCAGCTCGGCGACTCCGGTGGCCTCCTCCTCCGCGCACACCGGACGCCCATCCGGCCCGATCACCAGAGGCCTCCTCGCGCCGGCGCCGCCGCCGCCGCCGCAGACGCACCGCAACGCCAGCAAGTTGCCCATCGATCGGCCGCCGGCGATGCGCGGTGACAGACTCACTGAGATTTTGAGTTGCTGAATCAAATGAGTTCGTCTGCTTGCTTGGTTTGGCTGCGGCGCTGCACGGTTTATAGGGGGAGGCGACCATGCGGGAGGAGGAAGGCGGCGGGAAAGGAGGCTGGCAGGTCCGAATCGGACTCGGATAAGCGCAAGGCCGACACGTGTTCGGAGTAGTGGGAGTGTGGAGTGTATGTGTTCGGTCCGAGTCCGACTTTGACTCGGCTTATTATTAGTACGTAGTAGTTTGGACGGCGCATTACCGAGGCAGTAATAAGTAATCATTCGTGGATTGATTAGTGCTAGTTTAGGTGGGAGATTTGAACGCATAACGAGTCAAAGCTTGATCCGTTCGGGCTTGTGAGTGTTGAGCGTTTCTGCTATTGTTTTTTTGTACATAAATCATGCGATAAGTGTGGTTAGCGCGCAAAACATTCTTTGATTTGGACAAAGTATTTCTTTATGGGAAATGAGCGTTCCTAATTGACATAGTTGAGACTAGTTAGATCTGGTTTTGAGTTTCGTCATCGGGTTTATTTCGAAGCTGTAGTCTTTCTTGGACGGCCTATTGGACATAATTAAGTTGTGGTTTTTATATTTCTAATTCAGTTTGACTAGGTAACGTTTTTTAAATAATACATATTTTCACAAAGTATTATCCATATTTTATAAAATTAGATGAAATTTTCATAGGCTTGATGATGTATATCCTGGTGCTAAGTGAAACTTATTTGAAGGTAGCCTAGTGTAAAGTGAAACTAGATATGTTTTACTCGGTGTAAAGTGTAATTTACTTTAAAATAACAAAAAATTACAAAGACTAATATTTCAGCTATTTAAAATTAAATTGATGTGACAATAAATATGATAAGATTCATAATCACTTCGGCCTGAGCGCAAGGAGAACACGCACCTACAGCTACAGCTAAAGCTTGATCGCTATCAGTCTACATATTTACTACTAGGAAACTGATACACAGACTCTGAGACTCAAAACACATACGCATACACATCTATCACGGCAGCCATGATTAGGAAACTGATAATGGATTATTAGGAAATACATACACATATACATCAAACACATACACAACAGTAGCTAGCTGTCAACGGCGACGTAGATGATCCCGAACTAATTCGGCTTAAGCTTGCAGGGGATCATCAGCAAGTGTCATACTTGGAGCATTGCTGCACGATGGCTTTCGTTATTAACTTTTATGTGCGCGGCTTGGTACCTGTCTCTACCTCGTCAAATTTTAACAACTTTAGAAAAAAAATGCACTCTAACAAAATGGCCATCCCAATTGCCAAGAAATAACACTTGCCAAACATGGGCTGGTACTTGGCCAGCCACAAGCACTGGCCATCCATAGGCCCGACCATCTCTTTCTCTGCTCACCTCACGATCCGTAGTTCTGCACCATCCCTCCCGCTCCTTCCCTCCCTCCGCTCGTGCCCGCTGCCACCACGGGGAAGAAGGCGTGCCTCGACTTTGTCGACGCCATAGCCTCATCGTTGTTCGTTGTCGCTCGGCTCGCATCCTTCACCCATACCCGACGCTATCGCCAGGAAGGAGTGCATGCCTCGGCTTCGTCACCACCAGGTCCAGCGAGATGAGAGATGAGACGGTCGAGCTCATGACGGCAGCGTCCCCCCAAATATATCTCCACCACTAGCAGCAACGGTCACCTCGGTCTGCCGGCGCAGTGACCGAAGCAGATGGGGCAGCATGACGGTGAGGGAGGGAGGGCGCAACGACAAGGAAGGGAGGGAGGCTCGACGGCGCATGGCTGTCAAGGACGACGCTGACGAGGAACGGATCTGTCGTCGCCTCACGCACACTAATTCGCTGTCGCCGTTGCCTCGGGTTCACGGATCCGCCGTCCGCATCCGTCGTCGCCGTCACCGTCACCTCGCAAGCACAAATCAGCCGTCCGCCATCGCCATCGCATTTCACCATCCGTCATCGCCATCGCCGTCCACCGGAGCAGGAGAAAGAGAAGTGACATATGGCTTGGGGAAAAGGGAGAGAAAGAGGAGGAGAAAGAAGGGGTAGTAGAGGCTTACATATGGGTCTCACTGTTATAGACTCAGAATAAAAAGTGTGGACAGAGAGGCTATTGAAATGAGCAACAAGTCTGACTTACCAAATTAGATGAAGAGTTGGCTATATGAATATCTGGAGAGCCTAATTTAGATAGTCTGTTGGAGATAGGGATGGCAATGGGGCCCCGAACCCTCAACCCCAATGAGGAAGACATTTATTAGGGGCTACAAATGGGACAATACAAACCCCCACAGGGATGTTAATGGGAGAAAACTCCCTCCCCCTCCCATCGGATGGAGCAGGGACGGGGACATTCCCCAATCCCCCGTCCCCGAATCCCCGTGGGCCTCCGCGTACAACACACCAAATACAGATCCCTCTATCACATGTGTCAGGCCACAGGCCATAGCCCATATACAAATTAATAGCCTAATTGTAGGCCCACTCGTATGTGCATATATATATTGATGAAAACCTAAGTGACATATCATAAGAGAGCTCTTTTCCTCGCCAGCACCGTGTCCCGTCCTCCGTCCCAGCCACCTCATCCCGTCCTCCACCCCGTCGCTGACGCCCTTGCTGACTCCAGGCGTCGCCGCTGTTGACTCCAAGCAGCGCTGCCATCGGACTCGAGGCCGTCGTCACTGCAGCTGCTAACTCCAGGGCTGTTACCGCCATCGACTCCAAGCAGTGTCATCACCGTCACCGGACTACATGCCATCTTTGCTTGTTCTTGTTGCTGCTACAGTATGATTTGCGGTGTTTGGTGCTATACAGCTATGTATTGTTGTTGACGGTTAAATGGTTAATCACTGTTGGCTTGTTGTTGCATGTTCAACGTGTGTACTTGTTTATTCCTTGCTGCTGTATCCTTCTCCCTTTGAGGTTTGATTTTTGGGTATGAGCATCCGACGGGTGCCCCGTATCCGCATGGGGATGAGGACAGGGGGGAAATCCTTCCCCGTGTGCGAGGATGGGGATGAAAACGGGAGATTTTTCTCACTCCGGGGATAGGGACGGGGTAGCAGAACCCGACGAGTAGTCCCGTTGCTATTCCTAGTTGAATATGCTTTAATTAACTCAAAGAGTGGCTGAACTAAATCTTATTTTCAACGAAATGCTCCATGGATAGAAGTGGCAGAACATATAAAAATGTTGTTAATTTATATATGGTGATTTGTCATCATGACAACAGTGCATTCTGATGCAAACAAAAGTGCATACCACGCTGATTTGTGTCATGTTTTTTAATGATGTACAGAAAAATTTATGATATCATTTCCAAATAGTTTTGAGGACAACGGACAGAACTACATAGCGGATGTGCACTAATCAGTGCTAACTAGCTACCATTCCGACAAAACGCTAGACTCAACAAATATCTATTTTCTACGCGGAAGTAAACATTTAAGTGATAAGGAAAAGAAAAAGATTCCTAACACCTAACATTTAAATAATTTTTTCTTAGATTATTTATCGAATCTACAATTCAATTACACCATTGTGTTTGTAACAATTTAATTTTTATAATAAGATATTACATGATTATATTCTGATAAAAAATATATATATGCTGTAAATTATTTTTATTATATGTATAAATTACTTTTATCATATACGTAAATTACTTTTAGATTTGATTAAATTACTTAATAGACATTTCTAATGTTGTGAATAGTTTACTTTGTTGGTTAGTTCTATAATCTTTATTGAAGTTACTCTTAGTATGAAAGTTGTCCTCCAAGCTGTGGCTATCGAGGACGCCTTTTGGTGTGCGGCAGAAGCATCGAGGCTACGTGAGCTTTTTGCTATGGTAGTAGTGCTAGCTCCGTAGGACAGTCGGCGTGGGCGTTTGCTTGTGTTTTTTTTGCTGTTTTGTGTTTGGTGTTGTTTCTGTAAGATTTTGGTGGGAGGTTTCCCCCACCGCCTTCTTTCTCTCTTAGTAAAATGGTACGTAGATCTCCTACTCCCACAATAGATTTACTTTTAATGCCATGACAACTTACTTTTTTTTGTTTTAAGTTACTTTTATAATATATGTAAATTACTTTTAGACTTTATTGAATTCACGTTTGTATGTCTAAGAATTAATTTAATAAAATCTAAATGTGATTTAGATATATCATAAAAGTAATTTGTAATCTTTCATCAAAATATAATAATTTGAGATCTCGTTATAAAGGTTTAATTGCTATGGAGATAACGATGTAATCGGATTGTAAATCAGATAAGTATTTTAAGAGAAAATTTTATTTGAAGCTTAGGTAGTAGGAATATATTTTCTACTTGATGGACTAGTACTATATCTCTATTATTATAAAAAATCGAAAATGTTTCTCTCCAAAATTTTGGTACGTCACCCTATTCCGATACGATGTCGGTGTGCGAGTACGTGATTTCTTTACCTACTTTTTTTATAAAAAATTAAATCAGCTTCCAGCCTTTTCTATCATTCTTCCGTCTTTCGTGTCCGACTCGTGCGCACTTGCAGCCCGCACACGGACTCGATCACTTTCATATGGTCCATCGTCCGTCGGTTTGTGGCCGAACGTGTAAGCCGCAAGCTGCACCGATTCATGGTGCCAACCAATCTACCAGATCGATAAGGACTCCGTGAGCCCATGTTTGCCTGGTTCCAATCAGGCAGTCAGCCCATATGTGCCGATCAATATGGATTGTCCTGACTGACTCCATGGTCCGTTCGTCCGTCGTCGCACGCTTTGTCCATGCGTCTATTCGGTTCGCTTCCGATTTCATCGTCGGTCGATCTGATCAGTCCACAAGGTTGAGAGGTCATCGAAACAAAACCCAGGCAGGATTCATCCTGCTTCCCATTATGCATGCACTTCTCAGTAGGCATGTAGTACGTTTTCGCTTCCCACATAATAAGTTGAGTTCTATATTTTCGTCCTACATCCGATTTAACTTCTGTTATTTAGTGTGAAGCGGTTTTTTTTGGTCAAGACGAAGTGAGCCTGACCCAATAGCATGTCACCATACCACATGAACCAACATCATAATATGTACCAACCAATACTATGCGTGTATGAAAGACGTGTCATATTCCTAATTGAATAAGTAGTTTTTTCCGTTGCAACGCACGGGTTTTTTTCCTAGTACACTAGCTCATATGCAAACATCAGACGTGTCGCTCGTTAAAACTGAAACGTGTGCACACACTAATTAGATTACATGTAAGTAGTATTAGGTCCCTCCAAATCACTTAGGCCTCTGCTAAGTCTAGATCCTGGCTCCATTATTGATCGGTTTCTACCACCATTTTAATATGCTCTCGGTCTATTATAACATTACATGGTTCTAGAGTTACGTGTTTGTACGAAAAAGGTTGCTAGGCGGGCCCAAATTTTTTACATGTCTAACAACACTTTGTCCTAGCCTTATCTATCTCTCTAGTCAAAGCTCTAAACTTCTCTTGTTCTCCACTCAACTGCTATTCAAACCACTCTCCTTACTAAGCACGTACACGTTGTCCCTCGTGCTCGTTTTCCATCTTGCCAACTAGTAACACGTACCTTCACCGCACAACTGTTCTCCGTACGTTCCATCTCATCAGCCAACCTCCTCTCTCCATCCCCCAAGGGTAGTCCCTCCTACATCTTGGCGAGAGCAACCAATGTTGTTCTTCCCTCCATTTTCTCTTACCTCCTATCATGCATACCTGTTGGATTGATCTCCAACACCCAATCCAATTGACACCATAAGGGCAACGCGCCCTCCTTCATCTCAACAAGAGCCACCAATGTTGCTCTCCCTCCGTTCCCATCTTGCCTTCCACCCATCATACGCATTGATTTGATATTAATGTTGCAGACATATCCATAGGTTGGGTTGAGTTAGCGGGCATCACTTGTGCCTATGGTTTGTTTAATCATGGTGTTGAAAGTATATCTTTATAAACAAAAGCACATCACAAGTCATGTGGTTTCAATTCATACAGTTTTTCGTGCCAAATATGCGCATGCGATGTATTTATGTGACTCGAATCTAAGACACATCTCTCTCTACGTGAGTCACCTTACCGGATTACCATCTCACCTATATATATCAACATTGCTAGGAAGTTTAGATTGATGTTTCAACTGCATGTTTTGAGATTTATAGAATTGACATGAATCCGAGGAGTGCTAATTGGCGCAGACGCGCCAGCGACATAAGTTGTGCACACGTGTTTCTCACGGTGTGCCCAGAAGAGTCAGAATTGATACTCTCCAGAATGTCCAAAAAGTTATTACCCGCAAAGTTTCAACTAAAAATATGATACTTTCATCTCAAATCACAAAAACTCAGTTCGATTTCAAACTTTCATCTCAAATCACGAAAACTTTCAATCAAATTCTAAAACTTTCATCTCAAAATCATAAAAACTTCAATTCAATTTTAAAACTTTCACCTCAAATGACAATAACTTTTAATTCGATTTTAAAACTTTCATCTCAAATCACTACAAAAACTTTCAATCCTATTCTAAAACTTTCATCTCAAAATCACAAACTTCCTGTTCAAAAAAAATAAAGCTTTCATCTCAAATCACAAAACTTTCAATTGAAGATATAAAAATTTCTTCTCAAAATCATAAAAACTTTCAAATCAAAATCACAAAACTTCCTCTTCTTTTCAGCCTCAACTGTTGACGAAAATGATCAAGAAGCCGACATGAGCCCAATGCGGCGCAGCGCGACAGCGGAGTACTCGCAGTTGAGCAGCAGCTAGCCGGCTAAAAGTCGGCATCGCCACCAGGCAATGCTAGGGTTTGAGGCTAAGGCGTTGTCGCATGGCTGAAAAAAGAGGATAGAAAGGGAATGGAGGTGACCGAAGATGAACATGGGTACGAGGATTCCAGACACCAATGGAATGGGGAGGGGAAGCGGACAGAGACGGGGAAGGGGATTTAGGCTGAGTTCTTTTGTTCACTTTTTCAACTTATCTCTCTCGTTTTTCGCACGTACGCTTTTTAAACTGTTAAACGGTGTGTGTTTTGCAAAAAAATTGTATACGAAAGTTGCTTTAAAAATCATATTAATTTATTTTTTAAAAAAAATTTAGCTAAAACTTAATTAATCATACGTTAACACAGCCTTAGCCGCCAACGCAAAAAAAATATTGATGGGACAGAGATGGGGAGACAAGAGAAAAAGCGATGGTCTCATTGACCGAGTCTTTTCTCCTTCTATGCTGCCACCCTTATGTGCCGGATGGGCCAAAACATGCGCCGCGGGCGTATATGCGTGAAATAGGAATTCTGAATGAATCCACTCCCCTCTATATGAGACAGAAAATCATGCTAAATATAATCTGCCGTGTGGCATCCGTTTTTAGGGATGGATGGTCTGTATTCCTCAACCCACTGGAGTTAAATGGAATTTATTTTGTTTATTTTGGTTATTCAACGAATAACTGCCAAGGCGCCAACCCACGACCATCATTTCCGTCTTCTTTCCGCTGCGCTGCATTGTCTGACTCTGCACCAGACGAACTCAATATATTGAACTTACTGGAGCAGCTGCTAGTCGAATCCGTCTTTATTCTAAAATGTTTATTTACAACAGAAAAAAATGATCCTCTATCAACAATTCCTGACAAAATTTTCGAGCCTTTGGAGAGGGGAGAATGAATAGAGGTTAAATAATGAACCCAACGCCGGAATTTGACCGCAATCGTATGGAACAAAATTTGCCTCGAGATTTACAGTTGGATGAATTCCTTCCCACCAGTGACCTTAGTTCTATGAGCTCGTTTCGAGCCTGATTTCTTATCCCGTGTCCGCTTCGCTGGTAACCTCTTGGACCCGGAGGCTTTTCCTGGTTCCTTTGCTGTATTATCTGGGAGCATCTTTCTGGGTTGCTGGCGCACCAAAGGAGGCTGGGGTGGAGGCGGACTTCGTAGTATCTGTTCCCATAGTTCTCTGTGATATGCCTGTTACGTAAGAAGCGCATAAAGCGAGTTAGATTTATAAACAACAACAATGATGCTCTGAATATAAATGTGCCAGAATAGCACATTTATCTTTTAAGGCAGATTTCCAGACTAAACAATCACTAAAAGTACCTGGACAACGAAGTCACGCCTTTCGCAATCCAGGAACATATCTGCAGTCCAGTTAACTCGTGTCCTTATTTTATCTCTCACTGTGCTAAAGCTCAGCTGATCTCTGGAGGTGAAGCGATCAACTTCGTTAAACCAAAGGCACGTGAAGAGGTTGGTGATAGGGATGTGCTCCCGTATAATTACACAGCCCTCAGGGACATCTGCAGAACACAATATACTGTTATAAGGCAAACAGAAGATTACTACTACTCAGCAGCTAGGGAGAAGCACTTACCACTCGTGATAGGAAGCTTAGCTGAAGAATAATGGGTTAAACCCTCTCTCTTGTAGAATTCTATTTGGTAATCGATTGAAGCATTGTCATACTTTCCACCAACCTTGTTGGCCTCTGCTTCCTCAAAGACATCAAAGCGTCTGTAATGCCTGGAAATAGCGAAGCTAACATTCTTTCTCCACAAGAATCTGTGACATAACAGTGCTCTCAGAAAACAGACAATAAATGCCAGAGTTCAGATAAAACTTTGACAATTGATGCAATTTAGTTCTTTATACATTAGATGGAGAATCCATAGCAATGGCAACTAGTGAATTTACTTTCAGCGGTACCTAAGTATTCCCTGAACTATTTGCAGAATGCAATCAACACAAGTAGCATGGACAACTTAATGAGAAAATACGATATTACCTCTCTAATAGCTGATAAGGATCCCTCACTAGTTTAAGTTTCCCATCAATCCAAATTGAATACCGCACATTAGGAAATAAACGATGAAGTAGTAATTTTGGAACCTGTTTGACAAAATAATCACAAGGTCAGAAATGATTAAAATCTAGCAAATCCACTCACATTAAGCATGGCATCCTTTGCCTTAACAAAGGAACATAATTATAGTTTTCAAATCAGGTAAACACTGAAAATAGTAAATAAAAGGCCATGCGGGGTCTATGGCCTTATTTCAATTTGTAGAGAAGAGAATAAAAACTTTATATCCAAAGTATCAGCTACAGCCTACGGTCTATCAATTATAATCTGCAGAATGCAATAAAGATTCAAAAGGCTTGCACGGACCTCAAGATCAATTTAGATGTGCATACCTTAACAGCAAGTGCAACATTAGTAATTACACTGCCAGGGTCAAGGTTATTACTGTATAACACATCATAAAGTCATGTATGATGTATAAGATTATTATCTAACAGAGGACCAGCCTCCATCTTCATAAACAGAGATTAATGTTTAACAAACCAACTACATATAGAATTGTCTTAATTACTCTACAACTTACAATTTACATGGTCCACAAAACAGAAAATTAACTTGCTCACTTGTACCTCTCCATGATATAATCTGGTGCCTCATAGATATAACTAGAAAATCTAAAATCTATAATATGTGTACCTTTCCATTGCGCCTTGCATCTGAATATGGAAGATTGCGGACAACCACCACCCTCCATAGCCCAATTCTTTTAGAATTATCAATTGTTGTAGTGTTCTTTATTGCTGCTTCTGTTTCTTCATCCAGAAACATGAAGAAGCAAACTGTATCCTTTGAAAAAATACTGATGTTTTCTGGTTGTTGCATTATATCATAATTTCCTGCGAAAGCTCAAATAAGCAACTTGAAATGAGATATGCAATTACAATTGACATGAAAAGATGATATAGTTACCAAAAATAGCAGAAGCAACAACTATCCCCTGGCACTGCCACATCTCAGAAAAATCAGCTCTATCTATGTCAAACCCAGTATTGACACCAGGTATCTTCCCTCTCACAAATCTGAAAATGCAGTTAAGTTCAGTTACATTGTAAAATATTAAAATGTATTGATATTTGTGCTTTTGATAGGTGTACAGAAGCTAAAGCAGATGAGCTATGTAAACATACCCACAATGAACCGTCATTGAGTCTTTTATGTCATAAGACTTATCTCGCTCTTCCAATGATGGATAGCCTCCAAACAAAGAACCATGGTTTGACTCTTTTGAAATCAAATTATCATCAGACAAATAATTTAAGCTCTGAAGGACTGGTGATGGTGATGGTGCACCTGGCATCAATGCCAGGGCCTGCTCAACAGGCACATAACAAACAGGACATGCTACAAACGTACAAAATATTACAGTTAGATTGAAACTCTTCTGTAACTCTGAATTTAATTAGTCAAAATGATAAACTTACGTCGTGGTCCAGTGCGTTTCCTGTCAGTAGGTGGAGGGGAAAATGAGAAATTTTCACAAGGATGGTGCTCCAGAACAACAGATGGCGGGAAGCTCCATGAGAGACCCTGAAGTTTTTTATGACTACTGTCAGACTGTTTTCCTGTCTGTGATGCTGTATTCAAACCATTCCCACTCAAAGAATCTCCCTGGATTATTGGTCTACCCGAAGATGTCCAAACAGGATTCACAAAGCTCCGGACTTGATCAGAAAATCCAAGCATTGTTTCAATACCAGGCGGTGCATCTTCATCTAGCATAGGCCACAATAAGATTTCATGGTTCAGTATTATAATAAACATATATGAAAGTGAAGCACAAAAATTAGCCAAAAAAACTGTACTTATTGTTAGAGATGGCATCTTACTTTAGTAGGCTTTTGAATAGTACTTAAGTTCAGTCTTGTTGGTACACAAAAAATATTTTAGTTTACACTGTTTGACACATGCAACGTGAGAAAAAAACATATCATGATTACACACTAGATATTTGGTAGAACCACCAACATGGACAGATGCATGTGACAGATGTACTGTAACGGTTGTACTCCAAGCTCTGAGTAATACCATTAGAATAGAAGACAGTTGCCTTGTTTTAATTACTAGTGGAGAAATATTAGCAATTATACCTTATTACAGAAAAGGTGATCATTAGTTATTTCACATATTTGTAACAGAAATGGAATAGGCTAATCAAAACTAGAGGCTAAATGCTGTTGACATATAAAATGAGGCACTACTACGCATATTTGAAAGGGCACCCATGTTAAGTTATCAAACAGTAATTTGGGAATGGACAGAACACTAACTATTACAGCCTTGTCAAAAATTTCCAACCCATGATGCATTAACAACAGGTGAGGGATCTACTATTGTAATCCTTCAACACTCCCTAATTAAGATATCGACTGAAATGGATAGATTCAAACTGAAACAAAGTTATTGTTATTTTAATCATGAAAAAAAAATGTGCAGATTGACTGCAGGACAAAAATGAAGGGCTAAGAATCACAAATATAGGAAAAATCAAACAAGATGAATAGTAAGAGTAGAGAATTACTGCTAACATAAGCATGCAGTTGACCAAATGATCAAACAAATAAAAATTCTAGCAACACCATGATTCTACAATGCCAGTACTAGAAAGGAATCAAACATTGACAGAGCTATCAACACTAATATCTCTCATTGCAAGGTTTGTACTTTCATAAATATTTAAGTCACAGTAAATACATCTAACACCATAACATGAAAAACAGATCCATAATTAGATAAGTATCTATCATAGCCAAAGATAAAACCAAGAACTCGAAACTTGGGTCACTAGTCAATATTATTATTTAATGTTATATAGAATAATACAGCAATCCTTTTTTTTTGCATCACAACAGTCAGTTGGAGTCAGATATGATGCAAATTAAAGAATGCAAGTAAACAAGGATAAAGGTGATCAAATGCATACACAATAAACAATCATGTAGACTTAAAAAAGGCAATGAGAGTCAACACCAATGTACTCCCTCCGTTTTATATTATAAGTCGTTTTGATTTTTTTCCTAATCAAACTTCTTTATGTTTGACCAAGTTTATGAAAAAATTAGCAATATCTACAACATGAAATTAATTTCATTAAAACTAGCATTTAATATATTTTGATAATATGTTTGTTTTGTGTCGAAAATATAGCTATTTTTTTTCATAAACTTGGTCAAACATAAAGAAATTTGACTAGGAAAAAAGTCAAAACGACTTATAATATGAAACGGAGGAAGTAGTATATAATACATCCACCAATGTAGTAGATAGTACATCCTGTCTTTTTAGTTTGCCATTACTAAAGTTGTTGATTGCAATTTCACTTCACTAGAGCATTTGTACTTGTCAACTACAAACAATAACACATCCTAATATCCTATAACCATGTAAAATAACTAAAATTCATAAGCCAGATGTTTTCAATTCCTGCAATGGAAAACGACATCTACATGTATCATGAGAAATCGTAATACTTGCAGGTTGCATTACATCATTTGAATGCATAACAAAATATTTGGTCTGATAGTCACACAGATTATTAATAGAACATGAGGTAAGGTAACCAGTATACCTTTACTGACAAGTGATGAGAAGAGGAAGCAGAAGACCACGGCAGCGGCAACGAGGAGGAGGAGGAGCATCCGCCGGCGGCGGCTGGTGAGCTTGCAGATCCGGGCAAAGAGGAGGCCTCGGCCTCCAGCGCCCGCTCCGCCAAAGGACATCTTCCCGGGCTTCCGAGCGCCGAGCGGCGGGGACGGCGTCGGCGTCGGCGACTGGCCGTTGGACTGCTGCAAGGATCCATAGCTCCCGGACGACCTGAGCCCCAGCGACGCCACGCCGCTCATGCCGCCGCCGCCTTCGAGGCCACGGCGCCAGCTCTCATCGCCCCACCCAAGTCTGGCTGGCGGCAGCGCAGATCACAGGCTCACCACCAACCACCAACCCCCAATGGCGGTCGATCCAATGCCGCAACTAGACTAGTACCCAACAGTGGAAACTGCAATCCGTACAAAGAATCGTCGCCTGTAGTTTTTGAAATGGAAACAGCTCGAATTCGCGGAAGGAAATAGCACGGTGAGATCCCCCCCGATTCGAACCAGAAACCAGCTCGGAAAGGGACACCAAAAACGACCCAAAATCTCGGAGCGCGCGATTGGGCAAGGCAACGCCCGAGACCGAGATCTACCGATTCGGACCAAACTGGGGCACGGATTGGAGAATGCGGGTGGATCGAGGAGCGCGATTCGAGCGGACGAGAGGCCCGTACACACAGAGAGAGAGAGAGAGAGGATGCGCGTACGGGATGTACACCGGAGAGGATGCAGCAGGACGCCGGCACAGCCGCTCGCGGTGATGGAGATCGGCGGCGGCGGCGGGATTGGGGATTCGAGGCAACGAGACGGGGAGAGAGAGAGAGAGAGATCGTGGCGTGTGGTGGTGTGATAAATTTTTGAAATTTTCGGGGGGCAGAAATCGTGGGTGGGATTGATGAGCTCCGGAAATGGAAAGGGGTGAGAGCGCTGTGTGAAGTGTGACGGGGTGGGACGGAGGGGGAGAGGTTGGCTGGTTTGTGTTATACTAGTACGGTCGTGCACGAGGGGAAGAAGAAGAAAGAAGGGTTAGGGGAGATGGCAGTGTCAAATTCGGGCATTAGCACTAATGCAGTATGTCACAATTCTGATTAGTGAGTGCCTGAGCTAATCCATTTGTAATAGTATATAATTATGTGTTTTTTTATGTGGGGGGCAACCGTACATATATCTTCCTTCCACCGTAATAAATCTTGACTATACGTACGACCCTGTCTCTCTGACCTACATACGATGTATATAAATTTTTTTTAATTAGACCCATATAAATAATAGTAAGCTTTATGATCGATTGGTTCGGTGCGATCATACGTGAGTTGGATGCGTAGCAATCCTCTAAAACTAATCAATCACCTTAGTCTAGTAGTTCTCTTCTTCTCTTCTTCTCTCTTTTGTTCCACTTCTAAATTATTTTCCACCGAATCATGCTCCCTAGCGATCGCAGGTACTGTTTGATAAGTGATAACTGACAAAATTTAGATTGTTTTTGGCAAAAAAAATAAATTTCGGTTTATTCTTTTTTAGATTGATCAGTTCATTCGGGATAGCCGATAAACCGAGAGGTTATTATCGGTTTTTCAAACCTTGCTTTCTGAGGCGCTTAATTCAATCACTGATTTGTTATCGTATCATATAGAGATTGATATTTTCAGGAAAACAACATACATTGTCGTAAAAAAAGAACAAACGTATATAACGTATCATAACGAAATTCCAGCACACAAATGGCACTAAAAGATACCTACTTACTGTCATTTTTTTCAGATTTATTTATGTGTGAATAGAAATTATGCTTGTTATTTTCATCGTGTGTGCGAAGCTGACAGTTAGTACTCAACTTTTTCTTCACAGACAACCAAACAGGCATGATTAACCTATCATTAAAGCGTCAATCCCAATATTTGAGCGCCGGGAGGTTGGGCATTGTGGGTCCGCCGAAGTACACACCGCGCCCACCATGAACCCGAACTAGAAAAGTTCATCGATCAGCTAGTCACGTCGCAGTAGTACTAGCAAGGAGAATCAACATCTCAACAACAAAAAAAGCAAGTAGAATCAAGTGGAGAATGTTTAACGGAGTACAATTTTTTTCTTCTCACGAAAATCCGTCTTCTTTTTTATTCTCTTAATTTCAAAATATAATAATCTAAGACAAAATTAAACATAAGTTGTCTCCGGATTCGTGGTATTAGGTCATGTCTAATCCAGTTCTATATTGCTATATTTCAGGATGGATAGAGTACATTGTAAATTCTTTGGAGCAATAGGTTGAATTTATATATGATTTTCAAGTGTTTTTATAGTTTTATATTATATATATCCCCTAATATATATTACTAAAATGTGTATTGCACGTGCACTATTGCTATTTCACAAAAGTCCTCAGTTCTATGATACATTGCAATTTGGGTCTAATAAGTACATTTTGCTTGGGGAGAATAATACACATCTTATTGAACTAAGATTATTGGAACGGATTGTCCACCCAACCAAAATGTATGATATTTTGCATTTTGAGTCTAACAAGTACATTTTCAGCTTTTATTTATTGGATTATTGAGACAGATTATTTACTCTACACTTAAGAAAATGTTTTCTAAAAAAATATTCTATTGTGTTGCTTAGATCTACTTGTTTTAAATATTCATTAAATTGATTTTAAAATATTTAATTTATTCTTACAATTAATCTGATAATCTGCGACAATATATACTCAACAATCTATGTCAAAGACCGTAAGTCACATGTTTAAATGACGTATTTTGGTGCCTCTCTTTCTTCCTGTGTCTCCTCTCTTCAGTAGTACTAATAGTTTTAATTTGTCTCCTTGTGATGAAGGTTTGTCTTGCTAAATGGAGTAGACTTTTTTGTTCGAGTTATTATCGTGATATATTGTTGTCCTGGTGTGATTGTTTTGTAATGCCTTCGGAATTTGTATATTTCATTTTTCACTTTTTGTTAAAAAGTACTCCGTAATACAAAAGTATGTAAAAAGAAAGATGTTTGGTCTATTCATTTGACTCCACAAGTATAGTATGTTTAAATCTTGGAACTTGGAAGGTGCAACCGGGTGCAACGCATCAAGGCAAAGCGGCAGCCGGCAGGTGAGCTTTCTTCTCTAAAAAAGGTGATCTTTCTATTCTACTTTTGGGAGAGAATTAATTGGTGGTCTTTCTATACTATACGTGCCAACAAACTGGTACACTTTGACGAACAGCTCGCCTTGACTGCGTGTCTGCGACATCAGTCGGTGTACTGTGTTTGCACTTGCACGTACGAGTATATTTTTAAGATGTACGTACCAGTAGTAGTACTTCTTTTAAAGAGCGTACGTGTATTTAACAAAGCTTATGAAAACAAGTATAGTACTCTATATACATGTAAGAACACTTCGTCAATTTTCTGAAGCAGGGGACATCGATAAGATTGGGCTTTCACGAATCTCTAAGTGAAAAGTAAATCTCACAAAAAAGTCACGTCATCTGATAAATATTAACCATCGAATATACTTAAAACAAAATAAGTCGAATCAACCTTCACTAGAGCGGGATCAGTTATCTTTAACGGGCATTAACCCTCATCACTATCGGGTAGGGTCCCCGTCACTGACCAAAGGTCAGTGATGTGAGAAACTATCTCAATCGGGCACAAGGCCGTCACGGATGGACGTTATCTCAATCGGGCCTAACAATATAGCCCGTCACAGATAAGATTGACCAAGAAATACAAGTCAAACCAGGTTGGGTAGAGCCCCTCACGGATGACTAATCTCAATCGGGCAAACTACTCGACCCGTCACCGATGACTACCATCGCTAACGGGCATTACCAAAGAGCCCGTCACCGATAGGTTTGACCCCACCTGTTGAGTCAAAATATTTCTGGTTCGGATGACTTATCTCTATCGGGCTTATATTAGGAGTCCGTCAGGGATGACTATATCCCTATCGGGCTTTTTTAGGAGCCCGTCATGGATTATTATCTCTTTCGGGCATTACTAAAATGACTGTCAGGGATGACTATGTCAGCAAAAAAAATAAAATTCGTTTTTTTGGCTAGCCTCAGGCCTTTGCTAGCCATGCCCGCTGCAAAAAATGACAGTCCCAGCAACCCCATTCCCAGCATTCCTAATTCACAGTCAATTCACAGCCAATTCACAAAATTCACAGCCAATTCACAAAATTCTCAGCCAATTCTCAGCCAATTCACAGCCAATTCACAAAACCGTCAACATGCATCAAAACCTGTAAAACTGAGTTATAAATTGGAACAAGTATATATGTAATTAAGAAATGCAAATATATACAGAAGAACGTGCATAATTGTATTACAAAGAATATTTACAAAAATCAAATGTTTGTCGCAAAATCATTTGTTTCCGCTAGGACTTGACTCTAAACATTCCTTTCGGCGACAAGAGGTCATCTAGTATGAATTGTGCTATCTCCTCTCTAATGATATTGAAGTTGTTTTCCGGAATTGCCGAAAGTTTTTCCTGCATGCGAGGCGTCAAGTTAGTCTACATAATTGAAAAGTTAGTATAAATCGTGCTATCTCCTCTCTAATGTATATAAACAACTGAAGCACACACCTCAAGGTCGAGCAATGTCACCTTGTCTGCGAGGTTCCGCATGTTATGACAGACGTGGAACCCACACTGGTCGCCAACTTGTTGACGTACTGGAAAGTCCTTTTTGTGACCGAGTGTGGGATGCCCTTCCTTATGCCTCCCGCCTTTTGCCACGTATTGGTCCCAGGCATCGTTCAAGGCAGCCTCGATCGCCGACCAATCGTATATTTCTTTTTTGATATTGGAGTTAAGGTAGTATACCAAACTCCACTTTGGCACTATGACCAGGAGAATCTAATGACGACTGCGACATTAATAAATTGCAAGTTAAATACTAAAGCTATACGTGTCGCAGGTTTGACTGTAAGTAGGGAACACGCTTACTGTTCAGAGTAGGCACACATAATGAAGTCCTTGTCTTGGCGGGACCATAAGCAGTCCTTGATATATTCTACCATGCTGACTCGATCGTAATTCATAGTTGTCTCGTTGACGACACTTGGATCGAGCAAAGCAACATGGGGAGCATTACGATGGACATGCTTCCAAATTAACCTAGAAGCAAGACAAGAATTAGGGTAAGCGTAATACAAGGATAGTTATTACCATATCTCGTATGCAAGAATACTCACAAGGAGTAGCACTTAAGGAGGTTGGTGTCGACCGCTCGCACCCTGTAGAGGTCCCATAGATCTTGAAAGTCTACGGCGATAAAGGCTTCAGGGTCGAGGAACGGCTGTCTATCGTGCTGGCCCGTCATGGAGGTCTCTCTATGCTTCCTCCTTGCGTTGGATCTCTCCATATAGTACCCATGCAACTCCTTACATGCAGGGCCCATCTTTGATAAGGCGTCGTCTCCGACCAATGGCATGCCTAATGTGAATTCTTTAGGAGCTGATGGCGCCTTGCCAAGATCTAGCTTCTTTGGAGCCAGAAGCGGCCCTTCCACATTTCCTCTTCCTCTCCCCCTTCCAGCAGCTTTTTTGCGTGATTCAAGCTTGGGTGGAGAAGATGCCGCCCTCTTTCTTTTTGTGGAGACTGGGGGGAGGAACGCTCTGCTGCAGACCTCTTGTCCATCATCCCCAAAATCTGTATCATACTGCAATTGGAGATCTTGATCTCCTTTTTCAACGGCAGGAGGGGCAGATACAAGAGCTGGAGGGGGACGTGGCGGCGGCGGCGCCGGACGAGCACTTGGTGCTGGCCTAGGAGTTAAATTTATCTGAATGTTCTGCTTGGGCCATTGGATAAAGGTCCCACGTGCAGCTCCAAGGGTCAGAACCTCGTCATTTGGTGGGAGCGGGAGAGTGAAGCCAACCCAATCGGGTTTCACCATGTCCACTTGAACTTTTGCATGGTCGGCTAGCAGCTGCCCCCCATGCACTCGGGTCTCTGGCGTGGGCTTGAACACTAGACCCTCTGCGGCAGGAATTGCAAAGTCCTTTGTCACCCTAACGACTAGGGTGCACGATGTGGGTCCCTGCATTAGATTCATACGTATCTTTATAATATGTTATAATGTACTATGGTTAGGGGAGAACATATACGTTTTGTGTTGGTTTTACCGTTATGTGGTCCACCGCATTGGGGGCTGGTGTTTCTTGTGCCGCCGCCCCAGTAGATGCGCAGCTGCTACGCCTCTGCGTGGGGCTCGTTTCTACTATGGGAGCGGCAGCAGGCTCGCTTTCCCTGAGGCGTGCCTCCACCCGAGCCTCCACTTGTAACAACTTGTTATCGAACTCTTCTCGAAGCTCGTTTCTAATCTCATCCCGAAGTTGTGCCTTCAGGCGTACATCTTTCTGCGCCTTTGAAAGCCTGTGCTTCCTGTACTGCCACGCGTATTGGGGAAACCCAAGCTTCCATGGAACATTGGAGCCAATGCCCCTTGTCCGTCCACGGTGTTCTTCGCTTCCCAACGCTTTCGTGAGGACGTCATCCTCGCGTCTTTGTGAGCAGACCTCTTGGGAGGACTGTCTCTCAGCAGTCAGGTCGACCTGCGATGCAGTTAGGACGAATTTATTCAAGAGTACGATAGAACCTACCGAAACATAATCTACGTGTGGTACTTACGATTTTCTGGTACACCGCTTGATCTTCGGGATTTGGGAACGTTAGTGTTCCATCACTATTCTTCTTCACCCTCGCCCTTGCCCAGTTCCTTGCTCGGGTGGTCGGGATATCACCAAGTACTGGCGGCGTGTTAGATTCAGCAGCAGCTTCGTCCTCCTTGACCCATTCGTGCTGCTTCCCGGCGTAGCCTCCGGTGCCAAGCCGGTGCGGGTGAACATTTTTTGCCTGCAACCTCCTATAGGCCTCGCTTTTTTCCCGAGACTCGGGGGTTGACTTTGCGGCATGTAACTCTTCCCACACAACCCGTGAGATGAACGGGTACTTCCCGAATGGTTCTGGCTGGGCGGCGTTGAGGACGTACTCGGTGACCAACGTGGTCTTGAAATTTTTCCACAAGTTGCCCATCTTGCGGATAGCCTGCCGCTTGAGTCTTGCCTCGGCCTCTGGGGGGTATTCGAAGCTTTCCTTGAACTGCTTCCAGGCCTCATCTTTTTCTTCTTGTGGGACCAGATCGATGTGGTCCTTCAATATGGTGAAGTTCCGCCTCGTAAGGATTCCACATATTGTGGCGAACTTTTTGACAGCTTTCGCAGGAGCCGTCGGAAATCCCAGATCGTCCACCTCTGTTATGGTGTACACTTCCTTATGGATCTTACTCTGGGTCCTAGTAGCCCGGCTCGATGTTGTCCCACTAGCAGTCGCTGACATGGGTTCGCCTTACTGCGACATTTTCTATACAACTTTTGTACGGCAAGAAAGTTAAAAAAATTTATAGAAAAACTTATTTTGGTTGTGTATATAACTTATGCTAAGGTTAAGATATGGCCTCAGTTTTGCTTAGAAATTGTGCATCAATTACAATCATTTGCAAGTGTAGTTCCCCAAAAAAAGAACAAGTTTAAATGGTCTGTTCTTATGTAAAAAAGAGCAAGTGTAGTGCCCCCCAAAAGAAGAACAAGTGTAGATGGTCTGTTCTTATGCAAAAGAAACAACTGAAGTCTCCCCCCAAAAAAAGAACAAGTGTAGATGGTCTGTTCTTATGCAAAAAGAACAAGTGAAGTCCCCCCAAAAAAATAGAACAAGTGTAGATGGTCTGTTCTTATGCAAAAGAAACAACTGAAACCCCCCCCCCAAAAAAAGAACAAGTGTAGATGGTCTGTTCTTATGTAAAAAGAACAAGTGAAGTCCCCCCCCAAAAAATAGAACAAGTGTAGATGGTCTGTTATTATGCAAAAAAGAACAAGTGTAGCTTTCTAAAAAAAAGAACAAGTGTCGATGGGCTGTTTGTATGAAAAAAGAACAAGTGTAGTTCCCAAAAAAAAGAATAAGTGTAGATGGTCTGTTCTTATGGTTTGTTTTTGAGCATTCATCACTGGCCATTTATCAAGAAATCACAGGGTAATAGTGGCAGGAAGAGGACAGAGCAGAACAAGGTAATATGTATGATGTCAGCACAACAAATTTCATCAATACAAGTTATATGTCAGCATGATACATATAGATAAATAACAACAAATTTGTATGTACACTAATAGATCAATATGTATGAAAATAGTTATATCTATGTCAGTACAAGTTAAATGTCAGTACAACAAATTTCATTAATACAAGTTATATGTCAGCATGATACATATAGATAAATAACAACAAATTTGTATGTACACTAATAGATTAATATGTATGAAAATAAAACAACAAAATAGCAATATATGAAAATCAAAATGTAAAACTACAATCCTCCTAAACAGATCAATATGTATGTACACAAATTTGCAGTTTGGGGGGCTAGGGATCAACAAGAAGTGGAGTCGCGGGGTCTCACCAGATCTGGACGGCCGGCGGTGTGGCAGCGGTGGATGTTGCCGGAGATGCTGCGGGCGGGGTGGGCGAGGAGGCGGCGGCGTCCAGGAGGCGGTGACGACGACGAGGCGGCGACGGCGAGGCGACGGCGGCGTCCAGGAGGCGGCGGCGGGGTCGGGAGGCGCTTGGAGGGAGGAGGCGGCGGCGGCGGTCAGGAGGCGCTTCGAGGGAGAAGGCAGTTGTTGGTGAGGAGCGAACTTAGTCGGTGAGGCGCTTAGGAAAAACTTAGTTTTTCTACCGATCCAGAGTCAGACATCCATACACAGACATATCCTCATGTTTCTGGGATTAGTAGCAAAGTCTTTGTGCATTCGATCGATATTCCTCCATTGAATCGAATCCGCAGGGTGCCTTAGCAAACCGTCGTTCCTTCTATCTTCGGCATGCCAACGCACTAACTTTGCTTCCTTGGGGTTGGCAAATATTCTCTTGAAGCGATCAATGATAAGTAGATACCATACAACCTTCGCCGGACCACCCCGCTTTGACTTCTTTCCCTCCCCCGCACTTTTCTTTCGCTTGTATCGAAAAGTCTTGCACATAGGACAAGCATCTAGGTCCGCATATTGCTTGTGGTACAATATGCAGTCGTTTGGGCAAGCGTGAATTCTACGGACCTCTAACCCCAGCGGACACAGAACCTGCTTTGCTTCATATGTCGTCTCGGGCAATGTGTTCTCTTCAGGAAGCATGACCTTCAATATTCCCAAAAGTTCCGTAAAACTCTTGTCTGTCCATCCACTACTTGCCTTCAGCTTCATTAGGTCCAAGGTAACTGACAATTTGGTATGCTTTGCCTTGCATCCGGCGTATAGAGGTGTCTCGGAGTCACTGACCAACCTGTTGAACTTCATGGAATCTCTCTCGTTGTGAGCTTGCTCCTCAACATCACGTAACATCTCTTGCAGCATATCAGGATCCACATCAACCATTTCACCGCCCAATGGAGATGGTATAAACATGTCATGTTCATCTTCATTTTCATGATTGTTTGCACCACTTCTATCTGCAGTTGCACCACTACCTGATTCTTGCTCTTCATGCTTCACCCAACATGTGTAGCCCTTCATGAATCCCCGTTGTATCAAGTGAGAGTGTACCTCCTCTCCGCTAAACATAATATCATTCTTGCAATCTCTACATAGACAACACATGTATTTGCTATTTCTTCTTCTCCTATCCTCCTTCGCAACGTTCATAAAACTTAAAACGCCATCTCTATACTCCTTGCAATGACGTTTTAGAGTTGTCGCATTCATCCAACTTCGATCCATTGCTGTAAAATTTAATAAAATATTAGTTAACATACTACTAAATTGAAAAAATTATTACTACCTTTTTACTTACTTCTAAGATTTTTCTGTTTTTCTTTGAAAAAAATGACAAAAATTCGCCCTCTTCAACCTCCCACCAAAATAGTGAATAGTGGGATAACTTTAGACAACAGTCGGGTGGTCTATTTATAGTGGGCGAAATATATCTCAATCGGGCCAATGAACCGACATCTCTAACGGGCGCACAGTTATCTCTAACGGGCATCAACAAAAAGCCCGACACAGATATGAGTCATCGGTGACGGGCTTTAAATCACATCTCAATCGGGCCATAATTGTAGCCCGTCACCGATGACTCATATCTCTGACGGGCTCTCTAGAAGGGCCCGATTGAGATACGAGTCATCGGTGACGGGCTTTAAAGCCATCTCAATCGGGCCATATTTGGAGCCCGTCACCGATGATCCTCATCTCTGACGGGCTCTATAGACGAGCCCGATTGAGATATGGTAGGTCATCTCAATCGGGCTTAAAGCTGAGCCCGTCACAGATGAGTGTCATCGGTGACGGGCTACGTGTACTTGGGCCTGGAGTATGACTGCACGAGTACATCTACAACGGCGCAAATTTAGGCTCGATTGAGATGATTTGGTTCTGACGGCCCAATAGTCCAGGCATGTGAGGGCCCGTCAGAGATAAGAGAATCTGTACTAGTGCTTTACCGTTGGCCGAAACTGAAGTGGTTGTAAAAAATGTAGAAATGTTCTCGAGTACCCTAGAGCACCTCTCCTGACTCTAGTAACAGCTGCAAGCACAAACTCCATCCTCTTTTCTCCGTGCACCTGAGGCAAGTTTAGAATAAAAACAAAATAAACTCTTTTACTAACAAAATATGAATATATTAAGGTAACTCTTCTTTCAAATTGAAATGCATAAGCGGTGTCAGTGCTTCGATTCATGGGCTCATGGCCACCACTTACACCTCCATTGCTATCTTAATATGTTCATAAATTCAATTTAACCAAGAATAAATATAGTGAAATCAAATCCATATAAAACAAAAACACTACATATATAAAAAGTGATTCTCGATACTATCCTCACATAGCCGCAAAGTAACCCAATAAACATGCTGAATAATGTGTGTTCTATGGATTTTATGTTAATGGAATTACAATACATCCTACATTCACAAAAGTCCTAATTAAACAATGTATCATGTCTAAAATTATTGGATGTGCCGGTCATAGAAACGATCCTGAATAAATAAAATAAAAAAATGTCTACCACCTACATAAATATCCGTAACCAACAATAGAAAAACAAACTGATAGGCATAATCCAAAACTATATCTCAACCTAATTGCTCGGACATTGAACCAAATACTCTCCAAAGTTCAATCCTTAACAAAATGTAATAATAGAATTTAAATCTGCAAATAGACCAATTAAAATTTAACATATGTAATTATTGCAAATAATGTATTATCATATTCAGAAACAGACAGGTTATGGTCAGGTGAAGACATGACTTAGATAGCTAGTGAGATGTGGAGCAATGGATCAAAGGAAAAAAGTCTATATTGTCTCCCTCAACTATTGGTTGAATCCGATTCACATTTTCAACTGTTAGCTGAAGTTGATTTGCCAAATCTGAGCTTAACCGGTCAAAAAAATTGAAAAAGAATGGAAAAAGAAAAACTTAGCGTGTGGTTCTCGTCATCGCTAACTCCTCAATTGCGTCAGTCATGGTGCCCTTGCCTCCATTGCAATGCCGGTCATGTTTCTCTTCACATCCACTGCCACGTCGGTTGTTGCTTCCCTCCCCTTCCCCCGCCATGCCATTCACCGCGCCTCTTCTCTGCCCTCACTGATCGATATCATCAGTGACTAGATTCGGTCGTCTGGTGGCTATAGATGGGAGTGAAGGATGGTGAGAGAGGAGGAAAAAGACAGTGGAGATGACGGAAGACATTATTGATCTTATGTCTAGATGTCCAGATTCGTTGTCCTTTTACAAGCCTGTCACCCCTTCAATGTCCAAATACAGCTTTTTCCATGAAGCTCATTCTTCCTCCTCCCCGCGTGGTACTCGTGTATCCTTGGTGGTGGAGAGCAAGGAAGAGAGAGAGAGGAGTGAATAACGGTGCAAATAGGACTGCAGTGGTGAGCAGCTGTGTAGGGTCACACGCTCACACCCGTGCCTGAATCTCCTCAGCCAAACTATGTTCTCATTGGGCATGGCTCGGGACAGGAGGATACTTTGTATCGATGGTGGCAGCCTGGTAGGCTAAGATATTTGAGCGGGCAACCAAATAGTATGATTGTTATTTTGGTGCACATGTGTTTTCGCCACACACGTTTTCATATCAAAGATATTCGATAAAAATTTTTGAATGACAGGTTTTTAATAAAGTTTTTCAGATGAAAGTTTTTTAAATGATTTTTTTAAAAAAAGCTAAAAATGCTGCGTTAAATAGCAATACCCACCAAACAGACCAAGAACAGTGCTAAAGTCCATGCAGGCAAACCAAACGTGAATTTTTTTATATTTTAGTCCGTTTAAAACTTATTTTAAGAATTGATCTTTTTTCTTGATGTCTGGGTTATTGGCGCCAAGGTTAAATGTCTCGACAACAATAGATGATTTAAGGTGATGTATCACAGAACTACATATTTAATAATAAATTTATCACAAAACTACATATTTAAGGCTAAGTATCGTAAAACTATAGATTTAATAATGAAATTATTACAAAACTATATATTTTGGGGTTTAAATCCTTAGGCCTAATCTTATGTTTGAGTTATAAATATTTAAGTTTTATGATTAAATTGATATTAAACCTATAGTTTTGTGATGAATTTATTATTAAATTTGTACTTTTATGATATTCAACCTTAAATCTATAGTTCTATGATAAATTTAACGTTAAATCTGTAGTTTTGTGATACAACATGTTAAATCTATAGTTTTATAATAATTTGACCAAAAATACTTGTAGTTTTATGAAATTTACTTTTTTTTTTGCAAATAGGACCTTGGTGTCGGTCTCTTTTGTGCCAAGACCCTATTTATAATAAAAAGTAATTATATTTTGAATCCTTTTTAAAAAATATTTTACAATTAGATCCTCAGTGCCAGTCTCTTTGACATTGACTTCTCTACATCTTGGCTCTTAAGGAGCAAGGACGTGTCAGGGTCACTTGCGCAAGAAAATGGTCCATTCTTAAAATTAGTTTTTTTTTCATAGATCTATTTTGTAAAATAAGTTTTTAAAAAGGTCAAAACTCAAAACAAAAAAAAAATCCACCAAATCAAACTCTCCCAGGATACCGGATCCGGTCCCACGGCGGAAACAGAAACCACTTGATCATCGCTCCTTTCCCACCTCTCCGTCCATTTCTCGCCCCCCTCCTTCCCCGCCACCTCTCCCCTCGTCTCATCTCATCCCCGCCGCCGCACGCCACCGCTCGCCGCCGGCGACCCCGTCACCCTCGCCTCGTCCTCCACCACCGAAGCAGTTGGCGCGCCGGCGGGGAGGCCTCATCACACCCTCCCTCATTGGGTCGATCTGGATCCGCAACTATACACCAATACCAGCGCCAAATGCCAATGCCGACCTCGTAGAGCCATGGCCACTCCTAGCTAGCTAACCCTTGGGATTTCACATTGATCGCGCTGTGCCGTGCCGTGCAGTTCGTCGACCTGTTGGGTTGGGGGAGGAATGGAGAGAGGGGGATTCGGGGCCGGCCCCGACGAGGAGGCCCCGGTGCTGAAGCCGGCGCCGCAGCAGCGGTACCGCACGGTGGAGTCGCACGACCGCGCCGTCGTCCAGATGGCGCCCATGGAGTTCGGATCTTCTGCGGATGCCTCCGCCTCCGCAGGGCCCAGGTGTGACCTTCGCGATGCGCGTTTCACGGACGTTACATGTTGTGTGGTGGTTTGGGGGGGAATTCGGCATTTGTTGATGTAGTGATATGGATTGATTTGCATGATGTTGCAATATTGGTAATTTTAGGGAATGCCGTACACTGCAATTGATTCTGCATGAGTACACTGCAGTTTCAACTAGAAATTAATGTTGCGTAGGTGCAAGTTGCAAGTCATAGTTATCCTCTACTTTCGAGTATTCTATAGCATCAACTTTTTTTTCCAAAAGAATGTTATTTTGGTTGTCTTTAATGCTGCAATCCAATCAGAACAGATATACCTGGTCTAGTGGTTTTATTATGCCATGGTGGCTTGGTCACAGGGTTACAGTTTCTGGGGCAAATTGACAAATAGGAAGGTCCATCTATGCGTCTATAGCTGCCTGAATTGCTGCTCTTCGTTGCTGATAAATGTGTCCACTGCATTGGCTTCTCGATCATTGTACAAAATTGGACCAAATGATCTGGTAATTGAGCTATTGAGTAATCCATCCAAATCCTTGTTGTTCAGCTGGAGTTCTGAATGAAGGAATACATTTTTTTAATCAAGGGAATGAATGAATTCATTGGTGCTGATTTTGCAAACACAAGATCTCAAAATGTTTTTTAAATTTCGTCTCGTGATGTTTATAATGACATAACGTCATGACATGGCCACAGTTTCAGTAAATTAATTTGCAGTGTCCTGAGTCATGCGTTGCTACTAAATTCAGCTGCTTCAACCTTTTAGGATTATTCCTATAGCTAAGAGCCTTAGAGTTCTGGGTGTTAGAATTCATTTAAGTTTGTTCTATTGGTTGAACCGTTGGAGTAACGCACCTACATTGTTACACTCATCAAATATGAGGTATTATAAGCTTGTTTGTACATGAAAATAATTGGTGGAGCTCTGGATGATGCCACTATTGTTTGTATATGAAAATAATTGTAATAGAATATAAAAGAATTGCATCTGCAGTGTTAATGTTGCAGTAGTTTGGACAGGTCATTATATTGGTTGCTTTGGTTTTTATTTTTTTGAGCAAATGGTTTGTTTGGTTAATTACAGTTCTTAGAATTTAGACACTTTACCTGACATTGAAAAAAAATTCCATGGTATGACTTTTTAAATTCATCAGTTGAGCTATTACATAGTTGTAAGTTGTTAGATCTGCTTGTAGTCAAACTTCTAAGCTTTGATCTCAACATATAAAATTGATTTTTTGGACATGCTCAACATATGAAATTACATATAAGAACAAAGAGAGGAATTTATTATATATGAAATCCCTATGATGTCTATTAAAATGCCTCGTTAATATAGTTATTTTGCTGTGATCCTATATTAATTTGTTGATATGGGTAGATTGGTTGGTATCTAGAAACAAATGAATTGTGCAATCAATTTGCCCTCTTTTAAAGTAGTTACTCTATTTCACCATAGAAATGTGATGGTCATAGCTACTGCTTTCCTACCCTACTTATCTGGTTATGATTGTATAAATAATTTCTTCAGTGGTGGGAACTTTGCAAAAGCTGATTTATTCAATTATCTATATATTAGGTACATCAAGCCCGGAACTAACCTACGCACTGATGCAAGAATGCATATGGCTTCTTCTAATGGGCGTAGCTCTAATGGATCTCAAGGTGATTCAAAGCTTGAGCTGTTTGGTTTTGACTCTCTGGTCAATATTTTGGGACTTAAGAGGTATGATGACTTGTTTTCTGGCTCTGCTTCTAATTGAAGCTCTTATCCGCATTCAAGTTTATTGAATATTGACCATATGCTGCTTTAATAAATAACCGTTTACAACCATGGCATACATGAATCTAAACAGAATGGTAGGCGAACAAGCTCAGGCATCTGCTAGTCCTAGGGATGGAGAAAATGCAGGGATTGCCATTGGACACCCCAAGGTTGTTTTCCGTCTGACCTTTTCCAAGTCCAGTTTCTAATTTTAATCAGCATTTTTGTTCATGCATTCCCTATTTAATAGACTGCTTATTCTGCATTGTTTTGTGTTTTGTTCCTTCATCTTGAGTTAGTCCATCTTAATTTTTGGGCAGTTTGTAAAAGAACTTATAATAAAAATGAAAAATACATTGAAGGAATTGAATATTTTTAATTAAGAAGAAGAATAGACACCCAAATTCAACTGAAAGATGAATAAAACGTATTTAGTGGGAGTTTACACCCACCAACACCAAAGGAGCTATACACAGTTCCTTGAAATATATTTTTGTTACATTTTTTTCTCTGGTGTGCAGGAAACTGAAACTAAACTTGGTACCATGATGGGTGTCTTCGTGCCATGCTTGCAGAACATCTTGGGAATAATCTATTATATTCGTTTTACTTGGTAAACCTTTGTGTCTGTCCTTTCTACATGTGCATAAGACCCAAGGTGTTTCCTCCTGTGTTCGGCATGCCTTCTTTAGTATAAGTTCCACTTATACCTTCTGCATTACTAGTTGATTTCTGACACAGAAATATGATTATGTTAGTAGTAATATTAGTGTTTCCATGCAAACAAGGACCTTGTAATGCAAGTATGACTTCTTGGTGAAGCCTTCATGAGTTCATATTGCATTTGCACTCTATTTATTTACCACTATATAACCAAGCCTAGACATAGTAATGTCAAACTGCAAAAATTGATCTCCAGTTCTCCACTGTGGGAATGGGTGTCATTCTTCCATTTGAGGACCTTGATATATGTTAAATTATTGTTTGGAATTTATTTATTTATTGGATATCACATTCTAAAATTTGTATCTCTATTCAAACTGCACCCTTATGCATAATTTGGTAATCTGTTCAAATCATCAACATTCACTCTTTTCTTTTCTGGTTTCTGTAGGATCGTTGGTATGGGAGGCATATGGCAGTCACTTGTTTTAGTCGCATTTTGTGGTGCATGCACATTTTTAACTACGATATCATTAAGTGCAATTGCGACGAATGGGGCGATGAAGGTATGTTATGATATTTGGTTACCATGGGAAAGAGATTGCCATTTCTTTGTGAAACAAGAAAAGTAGTGTGAGGCCATATGCCTAATATTCATCACCATAACATTTCTTTTCAATTATTGGACAAGATGAGAATGATTTATAGCATATCCTCCCAGAACCACCATATGGCTTGATCATAAATTAGCCTTTCCCCCCTTGCTCAACTACAAATGGACTGACTCATCTTTCTTTTTGACCCTCAGGGTGGTGGCCCTTACTATCTCATTGGCAGGGCACTTGGTCCAGAAGTTGGAGTTAGTATTGGATTGTGTTTCTTCCTTGGGAATGCAGTTGCCGGAGCTATGTAAGTCTCCATTACAACGTGCCAGCAGTCTGATGGGAACTTCCGAAGAGTCAAAATTTTCATGTTTCCCTTTGGTCAAAGTTATCTTGGTATTGTATTCTAGTATGGTGACACTGTTTGGAATATGGTATAGGGATTCTATTTCTTGCTATTTAATTATATGGTATTTAGTGAAATGTATTGTTGTATAATAGAAGTGATGAATTATTAGAGTGTCGTACTGCCTTCTTTGGATATTACGCAATATTGCAGTTTGGTGTGAAACATATATATTGATATTGTTCTTTAGAGAAATACGTTGGTGATACAAGCCCAATTAAGGATGAAAAGAGGGAAAAAACATATAATATTATGGAATGTGGGAAGTGGCTCTTGTTTCTTATGCAACTGTTCTTAATGAGATTTTACACTATACAATTTTCATTGCATCCTTACTTTTTTTGTGTGTGACGAACATTTACAATTTACGCTTCACTATTTCTCATTCACTCTCTATGGGATGAATTTTGACCTATTATGTTGTTATAAACCACTATTTTTAGGTATGTGCTGGGAGCTGTCGAAACATTTTTGGATGCTGTTCCTTCTGCTGGATTTTTTCAAGGTACTATGTTTGAGATCTGCACTTGCTGCTAGTTTGTTTCTGAACACCAAAAGTAATAGATCAATAAATTTGTACATTATTTAGGAAACACAGTAGATCCGGATATTTTATGTTGATTGCTGCAAGCCATGCAAGGAATAAAAAACATGTAGCCAGAATTTATGTTTACAAGCACATGGAAGCCATGAGTATATGTTTTCAATATATACCAAATTTGAACGACACTTGCACAAAATATCAATATTCTAAATGTAATCAAGATCTTGAAATTTTTCATGTCTATAGAATACCTTCTCCCGTATTATAAAACTTTAAGATTTTTTTAGAACTTGCACACTTGCTTTCCATGGATTTTACACTTAGTTTAGTTTTCACTTGAAATTTATGTTATTTATCTAGTTAATCAGGTCTTTATCAGTGAAGAGAAAATTTACATTGGATGAAATGATTGCTCTATCCTTTTTTATTTACTTAATTACCAATAAAATGGACTAAGTTGCATAATCTGGCTTATTTCTAAAAATTTCATGGTACAACTGTGCTTAAATTGTGCTCGAGAAAAAAACAGTGTGTAAATTAATTTTTTTTATGCCATATGGATGTTTTTTTTTTTTGCAAAATTTAGAATGAAATAAAAGCTTACCTAAAGGCATAATTGGGAGATAATTTCTTCTAGCAGTACAGACTGAATAATATAGATTTTATTGTGGTACACAGGCAACTTCTTCCTTTGGAGTGTTAAGTTCAAAAATATCTCTCTTTTGTGAAGCATATATATGATTTCCGTTTACTGAATTTAATGTTCATTCCATTTTATTTGAATTAACTTGTAGCGATTTTAAAAAGCAGAGAGTGTAACAGTGGTCAGCAATACATTCGTAAACGGTACCGCAGCAGGCAATGCAACAACTATCTCAACACCCAACTTGCATGACCTCCAGGTCTACGGCATCATCGTTACCATATTGCTTTGTTTTATTGTATTTGGTGGGGTCAACATTATCAACAAAGTTGCACCTGCTTTCTTAATACCAGTGCTCTTCTCAATCCTGTGCATTTACATTGGTGTCTTTATTGCACCAAGGCCAAATGCTTCAAGTAAATATCCATTGCCAATAATTCTGTCATAGTTTTCTCTTTTTTTTCTTGTGCTGTATTTCTGATGATGTTTTTCCTACCTAGAGTGGATAACTGGTTTGAGCATAACTACATTGAAAGACAACTGGAGTTCAGACTACCAACGTACAAACAATGCTGGAGTTCCTGATCCAAATGGGTCTATATATTGGGATTTTAAGTCTGTCCTCCTTTTGTTGTTGATACTTGTTTTTAAGATCTTCTAATTACTGGCAATTTTCCTTTATCAATTTTGTAGATTCAGTATGCACTTGCTAACATTCTTTGTTTTGTTTCTTTCAGTGCTTTGTTAGGTCTCTACTTCCCAGCAGTTACAGGAATCATGGCTGGTTCAAATCGGTCTGCTTCACTGAAAGACACACAACGTTCAATACCAATTGGAACATTACATGCTACCATTTCAACTACTATGATGTATCTACTATCAGTGTTTCTGTTCGGAGCATTGTCTACAAGAGAGGGGCTTCTGTCTGACAGGTTTGATCTTCTTTGGCAGCATATCATCAAACTTATTGCTTTATCTGTATTGAGTATTTAAAAAAACGAGTTGTTGACTTGATGGTGTCATGGTGATGGAATTCAGATCTTCCATGGATCAATTTATGTAGACATGTTTGTGTCTAGGATCTTTTGGTAAAATATTGCACTATTTGCATACAAGTAAATTTACTTGCCTTTGATCCAATATGATTATGCATGCAATTGTTTATCTTGGAGTTTTTCTTAATTTAGACTTGTAGAATAATGCATTTAATTTCTAAATTTTTGACAACATGGAGCATTAGTTCCTGTGGTTTCTGCTATTCTCCTCAAACCTACTACGTTTTGCCTGGAAAGAAGCTAAAATTTTTTATCCATAATATTCAGGAAACGCCTTATATTTAGAGATCAGCATTCCATCTTTTTTTTGGGTTAAATGTTGTTCATCACTTCCTATCCGTCATCGTGGCAGTGCCTCCATCCAAGCTTGTCAGAATAGCACAGCCAACAAACCTTTACTAGTTGTTATTAGAATTAAGCACATAGTTTTTCTTGCTGCCATATTTGTCTTGTATTAGAAATGTCCATAGGCCCATCATTGATATTTTCTTTTCTTTTGCATCTTATTTTTTATGGAAGATATTGGTAGATGCCTTTTACATTGACTTTCAAACAGTAAGAATATATATGTATGAACCAAGCAGTAATGCTCATGTTTTTATGCGTGAGTGACACAAATCCAAAATATCTAAAAGTGATTTTATATTAGTTGATAAAAGAACTACATTTTCCTCTTTGCAGGCTTCTCTGTGCTGCAGTTGCTTGGCCCTCTCCAGCCGTAATTTACGCTGGTATAATTCTATCCACTTTAGGTGCAGCGCTACAGAGTCTGACAGGGGCTCCAAGGTTACTTGCAGCAATAGCGAATGATGACATTCTTCCTGTACTTAATTATTTTAAGGCTTATGAAGGGTCTGAACCTCATGTGGCAACTCTGTTTACAAGCTTCATCTGTATCAGCTGTGTCATCATTGGAAACTTGGATCTAATTACACCCACTATCACCATGTTTTTCCTTCTGTGTTATGCTGGTGTGAACTTGTCATGCTTTCTGCTTGACCTCCTTGATGCTCCTAGTTGGCGCCCCCGATGGAAGTTGCACCACTGGAGCCTTTCTCTCATCGGTGCATTGCTTTGTATTGGTATCTTTTCCCATCCTTAAATTTACATTTGATAACTTGGTACTATTAGTTAACAATAACTAAACACCTCCAAAATATTTGTCTTAGAAGTATATATTTATGTTGTCAATGCAGAAGAGACGTTGGAGGTCGTACGATTATTCTTTCTTTAATCGAATAAGCATTTACACATAAATTATGATCATAAAATGCCAAGTAGCTAAAGAATGCCTATCAAATACTTATGAATTTTTTGCTTATGAAATCATTTAATGTTTTTTTTCTGGGCCAAGATTCTAGGATAGTATGTTTGAGTTGGGGCTGTCAGGTATCAGTTAAAATTTGTTGCACTGCATCTCTAGTCCACCTAGTTTTTTTTTATTAATGTGATTATACAACCAGCATCCTTAATGTGCAGTATATTGATAGATGACTTTCCCCTTAATTTCCAGTTATCATGTTTATGATCTCTTGGACTTTTACTGTGGTCTCCCTTGCCCTTGCAAGCCTCATATACTACTATGTCAGCTTAAAAGGAAAGGCCGGGGACTGGGGGGACGGTTTTAAGAGTGCATACTTTCAACTGGCTCTAAGAAGTCTTCGATCAATGGGAGGTACAATTTTTTGCATGGAAATTAAACAAGCCTTGCCAGTACTTTAAGCACAATGTGATATATTTCTCTGATTATTTTCTTGCAGCAAATCAAGTTCATCCTAAGAATTGGTACCCTATTCCTCTCATATTTTGTCGGCCTTGGGGTAAACTTCCAGAAAACGTCCCATGTCATCCAAAACTTGCGGATTTTGCCAACTGCATGAAGAAAAAGGGCCGTGGTATGTCAATATTTGTCTCAATTATTGATGGCGACTATCATGAATCTGCTGAGGATGCAAAGATAGCATGCCGCCAACTGAGCTCTTATATTGACTATAGGCACTGTGAGGGTGTTGCAGAGATTATCGTAGCACCCTCAACATCTATCGGTTTTCGTAGCATTGTGCAGACAATGGGCCTAGGGAATTTGAAACCAAACATTGTTGTGATGCGGTACCCAGAAATTTGGCGTCGTGAGAATCTGACACAGATACCATCAACATTTGTCAGCATCATAAACGATTGCATTATTGCTAACAAGGCTGTCGTCATTGTGAAAGGACTAGATGAATGGCCCAATGAGTACCAACGACAATACGGGACAATTGACCTATACTGGATTGTGAGGGATGGAGGATTGATGCTCCTTCTGTCTCAGCTCCTACTCACCAAGGAAAGCTTCGAGAGCTGCAAGATTCAGGTCTTCTGCATAGCTGAAGAAGATACCGAGGCCGAGGAGCTAAAGGCCGATGTCAAGAAGTTCTTGTATGATCTTAGGATGCAAGCCGATGTTATCGTTGTGACAATGAAGTCATGGGAAGCAGACCTAGATCGCAGCGGTGGCTCGAAGAAGGATGACCCTGAGGTGTACAGAAGCGCACAGAGCAGGATCAAAACATACATTTCTGAGCTGAAGGAAGCCGCGGGACGCGAAGGCCGGCCCCTGATGGAGGGTGGCAAGCAAGTCGTGGTTGATGAACAGAAGGTTGATAAGTTCCTCTACACGATGTTGAAGCTGAATGCTACTATCCTTAGGCACTCCAGGATGGCAGCCGTGGTGCTCGTGAGCCTCCCGCCTCCACCATTAAATCACCCGGCATACTGCTACATGGAGTACATGGATTTGCTTGTGGAGAACATCCCGAGGATCCTGATAGTTAGAGGATACAGAAGAGACGTCGTCACACTTTTCACATGATTAGATACACTTTTGGAGGCTCTAGCTATCGGCCGGATTCTTGTGGTTGTACCTTTCTGTCGTCTTGGCTGAGAAGATTATGCTTGGTTCCACTCATTGGTTCCGTTGCTGAAGTCAGAGGTCATCGATATGAAGGTTACTTCAGAGTGGCAGACTGATTCAACATACATGGTAGTACATAACAGTAGCTTTATTTTTTACGGAACTGAAGTTCAGGGACAGAAATTTACATGCCTATGCAAATTTTGCATGCACCGATTCTTTTGTTTTCTTGATCTTTTTTCACAGTTAGCTATCGATTTTTATAGCAATTTAATTTTTCTTATTTCTGAGGTTCTACTTTTTGTAAAGTATGCAAATTCATTCTTTTCTTCTTTTTCTTATAGGCGGAAGAATACATTGATCATGCTAACTTTTACTTAGTATATGTAAAAAGTAGGGGTTGAGGGATAAAATAAACTGCTATTGCTTTTGAATTACTGCACAGAGCCACGGAGTTGCTATTATTATCTATGGCTCGATGCGATCCTGAAACTAAAAGTAAGTTGCTGGAATTGGTCCATCAGCTTCGTTTCCTTAAATGTTTTTTAAGTTGCTTGAAACTGGTTCGTTTCGCTTACGAAAAACTCACATTGAGAACACTTTGCTCAGTCCAAACTCTCGTAATCATCGACTAGAAAACCTACATTCGGAGAGTTAAAAAAACACTTGTAATCAAGATATGCAGGTATAGTTTTTAGAGATCCTTGTAGAGATATGGTGTGATGTGTGCACGCGCAGCTGTGTATTGTACTGTGTTTATCGAGAAAAAAAAACACAAGAAAACCCACACTGACACTAGTGGCCCACGTGACTGGCTTAACGGGCCAAATCTTAAGTTGAGATTCTGGAGAAAAAATAGGCCCACTAATAGCAAGGCCGAAAAACATAGGGAGCATGCCTTCGTTGAGATTCGTGCAGAGGGACCAGCGCAATCGAACCATATAGAAGGGCATCAAGGTCAATAGAGTCATTTAGCTCAACACAGCGTCCCCCCTATATAACCATCCCCGTCTCGCCACCTGCGAAAACCCTAGCTCCGCCGCCGCCGTTCAACCGCTCGTCTCCTCCTCTCTTGCGAGCGCTCGTTTCGGTAACGGACGATTTCCCTAGCCTCATCATTCGATGTATCTCTGATTGATCGATCTTCTTTTCTTCCCCTGGTTCCTGATTTTCGTTTGTTCGTCTTTGAAGGATTTCGGGGAGATGGCCAAGTCGAAGAACCACACGGCGCACAACCAGTCGTACAAGGCGCACAAGAACGGGATCAAGAAGCCCAAGCGCCACCGCCAGACCTCCACCAAAGGGGTAAGCGAAGCCACGTCCCTCTCTGTTCCTCTTCTAGCTTCGTGTGCATCATCATCTGTTTGGTAGCCCAAGGTTGGCAAAAGTCTCTAATGTATCATGTGGCTGGACAGATTCGGATAGTTTGTGTTGTTGCCGTAGCTGCTCAAATTGCTGAAAGTCTTCAATAGATTTAGTAGATCGGTGAACGCGTCTAATTGTGGTAGAAATTATCATAATGATACCCATCACTATCTTATGTTTGTTTGTCTTCACGGCCCTGCTGCTAATTCGTGGGTCAAGTAGTGATTTTCTGTATGGGGGTACTGTTGTAATGTTGTTTTGGTATTGCCGTATTGGTAGGTTTTTGTTTTTGAGCTTCTGTGTGGATTACAGACTCGTTCATGCTGATAGCTTGATAAAATATTGTAAAATCGGTTTTGTGATTTATGTACTAATAAAAGAATGTAATCCTGTACCGATTTTTTTTGGTGAGTAATATAATCACTCGCAAATCACTAAGAGTTCAACTAGTGTCAGTAGATTTCATCCCCAATACTGTTTGAAGATGGGGAATCATATAGCTGGATGGTTCTCCCCTGGAGACATTATCTTGCGGCAGCTACTGTGCTCTTATTCTTAGGATTATTAGAAGTGCCCTACTTTGGATTATTAGAAGTATATTATTTCTGAATGCTGCTTGTGTTGTTTGGTGATCCGGTTGGTTAGTGCAACAATTTTGGATAGCCTTATCTGAATCTATTTCCATTTTGAACCAGTGTCAAATTCATGCTTTTTTTCTCTAGCTATATTCTCTGTTTGGGTTCCCTATCTGCCTGTGCCCTGAATTGTTATCAGTTACTGGAATTTGTACATTTGCTTTATCTTGAATTGTTATCAGTTATTGATTAGTAGTACACAAATCCAGAATTTTTGCCTACAACACTTGTTCTTTCACTGATTCTTTTTCACCATGTTTGTAGATGGACCCAAAGTTCCTGAGGAACCAGAGGTATTCCAGGAAGCACAACAAGAAGAGTGGTGAGGCTGAATCCGAGGAGTAAGATGGAAGTTGTCCTTTCGGAAAAGCATGTCTATTTTGCCATTTTTAACTCAGCAACCTTTTAGACTATAGTTTCATTAATGATGGAACCTTTATGCTATTCTGTATGATGGGAAAGATCTTTTGTTCTACCTGAGCAATTGTTGTGATAATGCTTTTTAGCTGATGCTACTGGTTGAATTATATGCTATTGAGTTATGTGCCTAGAATTGTGAATCAACCTGAGCCTGCTAGGCATGTGATGTTACAATCCTGGTTAGGTGATATCAGAATTTATAATGCGTAATATTGGAGCTATATCAATATATTGATTGCTTAGATGCCATCGAACCATCCACTTCGGTGGCTGCTTGGGTGTGCTTTTATCGAATCACACCTGCAAGTTGAAACTGTGAAAATACCATAGATCGTTGGTTCATATGTTGTGACATGAGGGTGAATTGGTGAGTTCATTAATTAATGAGATAAATGGTGTGATGTTAGCCGTTTCAGTGGTACGTTGGTTGGAGTGCTATGCCGTAGGAATTTCCTATCGGAATAAGTGTATTTTACACCTGTCAACTTACCTGTTTGTCTAATTCACACCCCCGAGCTACAAAACAGGTAACAATACAGGATATTTTATACCCTACAACAGTTTTTTGGCTGGTTTTGGAATAGTTGGACGTCACGTTAGATGCCACCTCAACAAATAGTCCACGTCAGCATGGGTCCTACCAGTCAGTACTACCCTATCTTGTTTTCCTCTCCCCGTCTCTTTTCTGCCCTCTCTTGAAAAGCTCTGTGGAGAAGCGAAAGTTGCCGGCCGGCTCCCTCCTTTCGTTCATCCCTGTCGAGCTCCCTTCGTCCCAGACCTCCTACCTTCCTACATCCCCATCGAGCTCCCTCCATTTGTCCTCTCGGCCTTCTCCCTTCCTCCATCCCCTTCCTTCGTTCTCTTGCCGCGGATCGAGCGACGACGATTTGAGGTGACTGGCAGGCAATCGGCGAGCGGCCGTGGAGGGGGTCCGCGGCCACAGCGGAGAAGATGGCTTCGGCCCACTCACCGGCGCCTCTAGCTGGAGACGGGGAGCCGAAGGCATAGAAGAGGGTGGGGATGTGGGTGCCGACGAAGTGGTTGCACAGATCTGGCGTTGGTGCCAAGATCGATGGGCCGATGGCGTAGGTAGGGACTAGACGGCTGCCATGGCCCCTCGCCCCAGATGTGACGCCCTCCCTTGCCGAGGTCGGAAAAGACAGGGTCGATGGGACGGCCTCGAGCCCACGGTGAGCTCGACGAAGGAGCCGAAGCCGCCTAGCCTCCACAGCCGCACCACCCCTTTCCTACCTCTTCCTCCTCCCTCCTTTAGTTCTCTAATCGTTGATGAGGACGCGGAGCACGCCCCGAGCTCAACGCGGAGGGGTCTCGTCGGCGTCTGCCTGCAGGCGCGATTCCGTCGGCGGCGGCTAGAAGGGGTGAAGAGTACAACCAAGCTAGCAAGATGGGCTTCGGACCATATAACTGATGTGGTAAAGGCTCGACGTAGCATCCAACGTGTGTCATCCCCATGTACAAAAACCATTTCAAAACAGCTCGAGGGGGGAAAGTGACCGGTATTGAAATTGAAGGGCATATTATACCTGATTTTATAGTTCAGAGATGTATTTTAGACGACCATAAAATTTCGGGGGCGTAAATTGAACTTTTCATATCTCTATATTATATTATGTAAACTAGCTGGATGGCCCACGTGATTGCGCGGCTAGCATCCATAAAATTATATATCTTTTTATATGATTTTACTTAAAATTTGTAAACAACCATTTCGTTGTTTTATGACTTTCAAAGATCGAACCTTATCATCCCGAGGTTTCTAGTTCTATATTTTTTTAAAAGTCATATCGGTTATTATCCCTTACTCCTTTATTTGTTTACCTGACCTACCACAGTTTCTATTCATTATTATTTGAACCTTCAAAAATTAGATCTTTTAGTTTCTAGAGTTTGTGCGTCGGGTTTCTTTTTATAATTTTTGAAAGTCCCGTCAAATGTTGTTGCTATACTTCTCTATAGCCCGTCCGCTGTCTTCCCTCTTTAGTGTCATTGGGGATTTTAAAAATTAAAAATGATTATTGTGACTGAGCTGCTTAATGATATACCTGCTACCCCTTCTTTTAATCGGCATTGGAATTCTAAAAATCGAATATAATCAATTTTGGGGTTTCGTTTATAGTTCATCAATCACTGTCATTTTACTTCTTCATGGGTCTGTTGCTTCTTTCCACTTTATTTTCATTTACAACCGTTGTGTTTTAGATGGATTGTTCTTTCAACATTTATATTTTTTATTCTGATTTGTTTTTTTATTTATGAGTTGTATTCCTACTTGAACTTTTCTTTTAATTTTCAGAATTTATTTTTTTATAAATTTTACCTCGTACTATATTCTACATGTACTGTTTTTTCATTAATCATTTTTATTATTTTAGTTATTTCAAAATTATATTCCTACTCGAACTCTCTTTTTTCTTTTTATAATTTCAAAAAAAATTTATTTTTATTCCGAATTTTAATTAATCATATATTGGGTTGTATATGTACTCTTTTTTCAATGTTGCTTATTTCTAATTTCGAATTTTAGTTATTTTTTAATTGTATTTCTACTTAGACTTTTCTTTTCTCTTTTTTCAATATTGCTTATTTTTAATTTCGAATTTCAGTTATTCTTTAGATTGTATTACTCTCTTTTTCTTTGTTTAATTTCAGATTTTTTTATTTTTTATTTTGAATTTTAATTAATCTGGTTTTTATATGGATTTTTCTTTCAATATTGTTTATTTTTAATTCTGAATTTCAATTATTTTTTAAGATTGTATTGCTGTTTGGACTTTTCTTTTCTCGGATTAATGTGAAAATTTTTAGTCTCCATAGCCAACGTGATGCCTTTTTTTCAAGCTGTCTTAATTTAATAATATAATAGATAGATAGATACAGCGTCAAAATTTATACCGACGGACCTAGTTGAAATGCGTAAACATTCACCAGCTTAACACATTCGGATTTGTGAATTAAAATTACTCAGATCAGATGCATAGAAAAGGTCAAATAGCCTGCAAATTTCAACCATTACAAGATGTCAACAGATCCGCATCGGTTGCTGAACATCGAACGCTGCCATGCCACCAAACATACAGCTTTGTTCTCGATCAACAAACCAAGCATGCCATATGACAATATTTACAAACATCAAACTAGCAAGCTCTACATTAGTTGAGCTTTATTACCAGTACCAAGTATACTACTTAGCTCAGCAACTATTCCTTTGGCCTCTTGACAATCAGCACTGGGCATTTGCAGTTCTGCGCACAGTGATTGCTCACGCTTCCCAGGAACGCCCTACATCGTTCGCACCCACGTAAGTAATAAGTATACATAGCACACAAACTGAATGTATAAATACAAGTTGAAACAGATGCCCAAGGTAAATGATGCAATTACACATGCACCAGATATTAATTAAGATGAATTTCAGAGGGGCAGGGGTATCATGGAGGGTCAACAACATCCTTGTCATTGCTGTCCCTAATCCTTATCCAGAATGATGATGAAATTGTACTCGAAGAAGACATATGAAATGGTGAGTGCGTCGCAATCAATCAATCAATCAATCAATTTGCACTACCTCTGGATGAGGCCATATCCATGGGTGCCCATGACCAGCAGATCGGCGGCCATCTTCTCGGTGGCGTCGCAGATGACGTCGCGCGGGTCCCCGCTCTCCACCACCGTCTCCACCGTCACCTGCACGAAACACCACGCATCATCGCATCGCATCAGACCAAACTCTGCTCGTTCTCTCTCTCTCTCTCTCTTTCTGTTTCCACATTTGAAGTCGTAGCAATTGAGATCGGTGCTTACGTGAGGGAAGGCGGCGCAGATGTGCTTGGCCTTGCCCACCGCCGCGGCGGAGACGGCGGCGGCGTACTTGTCCATGCTCGCCATCACGTCCGAGGTCATCATGTACCCTGCAACAACAAATCCAGGTGTTGGCTCGATGAATTTCAGGAGCTGACGAGACCACAAAAGCGTGTCCAGTGATTTTGAGTACCTGAGCTGTCCATGGCGGCGTAGACGGGGCGCGGGCGGCGGGCGTGGAGCAGCACGAGCGTGTCGCCGGAGGAGGAGACGACGTTGGCGAGGCACCAGGTGAGCGCGTGCGTGCTCTCCTCGCTCTCGTCCACGGCCACCACGATCCGGCGCCCGGGAGCCCCGGCCGCAGCAGCAGCAGCAGGGTCAGCAGCGGCAGCTGCAGCGCCATCATCGGGAACAGACGACGCCATCAGTCTCGACAGCAGCTAGGTAGACTTCAAGTCTTCAAACCTAGAGCGAACGAACGATGAGAACGAGGAAGAGGGAAATTGGTTGGAGAGTGAGAGATGCGGACAACGAGTCGATCTGCCGATTTAATGGAGGGAAGAAGACGACGACGACGATGAGGAGCCGTCACGCTTGCCGATCTGGTGGCGCGCGCGGTGGGGCGTCCTGGGTTTCGGCGAGGCAGCCGCCGGTTTCGGGTTTGGGCATTTGTCCGGTTTCCTGGAATGCCCATGGGTGGCGCGCGGGGTACCGGAGGAAGGGGGTATTGTTGTCATTTCGGTGGTCGAGTTGTTGGGCCGCAGCGCTGCAGCTGTTTCGGCTGTCCAGGATTTCCGAGTTCCACGGCATAGACGGCTGGATTGCGTATGTGTGATCTGGTCACAACCGGATAAGCTAGTCTTTTCCATGTCAAAGGTTAGCGAAACATGGTGATGATACTAATCTTGTTATGATGGCCCGTTTGGACCGACCCGATTATTCACTCACATGTTTGTATTTGGGCCGGCCTGCATCATTTCTAGCACGGGATGGGCTCGATCTTGTTGTCCAGATTAGCTCATCGGTGATTTTTACTCTAATTTTTAGCCATTTAAAAATACTCTTGAATTCCAGTAATTTTTTTGGTGTGCTATAGTAATCTTGTGTCCTCATCCCTTCTTCCCACACGCAGCGTCGTGTCCCGCACCTTCCCATCCCGTGCGCTGCTCTCTATGTCTCGTCCTGTGCTAGAAACCACTAACGGCACCGGCTGAAGCACGCCAGACCGGCCGCCTCAGTCCCCTCCTCCAGTGACGAGCTTGAACCAATCTAGTGAGAGAGCAATTAGCATATAAAGAATGAATTATATAAGTAAAAGGGTCATTTGATACCAAAGATATCAAACACATAGATGCAAATCAAATATTACCTCTTGTTAGCATCTAAATTTAACGTCTAAGATGAAAAATCGGAAAACATGGCTAGGTTTGAAAAAGACCCGGTGATGTGACCATAATAGCTATTGATATAACCGTTGTTCACATCATACCTCAACTGGAAGACATCAAGATCAACCCGTAGAAGTTCTGGATTCCAATTCGGCTACCTGCTATACTGTTGAGTTCAAACGGTCGTCAAATATGCATACGAGCTTCGTTTTGGGTCCATGAGTACTTAATAAAAAGCTCATGGAGTTCTCTTTCAAATGGATTCAACCTCATCTCCAAATTCCATATCAGTCATCCACAATTGAAGAAACAAGATATTGCGTCACCTATAATAGGCCTATGGGCTTATAACTTCATCTAGTACCCCGGTCCAAGTGGGGCCCATGTAGGGTGCGCTCTAATCTGGTGGAGCACGATCCTAGGGACCCCTTGGTCGTTCTCTCATCTCTTTAAATAGCTAGGTTCGTCCTCCAACCTCTTTAAATAGCTAGGTATCCCTTCAGGGTTTCTCATATTTTTTTAGATTGAAGTTTTAGTCATTGCTACTTTATCTTGTAGTTACGTGTATTGGCTAAACCACCTAATTATTTGTCTTCGGAACCCCACTTTATCGTGAGCTTTAATTCCTATTTGCAATTCAGATTGTTTTTATCTTGTTCTTGCTTGTTTCTTCGATTTGTTTGCAGAAATAAGGTTGATTTGCACCAACAAGATCAACAACCCACGGAGAGGTGTATTGATCGCTAAGGCGCAACACAACAACGTCTTATACGGTTGTAGTCGGGTCGTCAACATTTCTCTTAAATCGTAGTTATCATCAACTCACCGAAAGATCGAGACAACCAGATCCCTAACCGTATCGAGTGGAGCTCAAGATTTATCAAGTGGTATCAGAACTTTCGTTGCTCGGTGAGTTCTTATCTACCTATAACCAAAAAATAGCCATACAAAAAAATTCCATCCTTTACCTAGACATATTTGTGCCATTGCATTGTTCTTTTCAGTTTTTGCTTTGTTGAGTTTTATGGATAGATGTCTTCGATTTCCACTAGAGATTCAAGTAATGTTGCTGGTCTTAGCGTCTAGTTGTTTGGAGTTTCGAATTCTCGGCACGTTTATTACCATCATCGCCGTCGCGTATTTGTTATCGTCAGGATTTTCAAAAACGGAATCGTGTCATTGCTAGGGTTTCGTTTTTCTCGTTTTAGGCATTTTCTGTCGGTTGGTTTTGAAGTTGTGTTTAGGGTTTCTGTCGTGTGGTTGTTCCCTGTCCCGTGTCCGTGCTGTTGCCGTGAGAAAAAAGGAGAAAATTAGATTAGATTAGATTGGTTTCTGTTTGGTTCAGAAAAGAAATAATAGATTGGATCAGTCTTTTTTACCAAATCCAAACCTGCCCATTCCCCTCCACCTCCCCACTGCACGCCTCCCACTCCACCTCCTCACTGTACGGTTGTTTCCTCTCCTGTACCGTGAGTTGCTACACCTTATAAAAAAAACTTTTGTGAGTTGCTACACCTTGGTAAAAAAAATGTTGTTATCGGATTCGAGTTTCGTTTGCAAAAACGGAATCCATACGAGTAGAGCAATCCATTTTTGTATAGATCAAATTTTAGAGTTTGAACTTTTACATTTCAGTCCTTGTAATTTTTATATTTACATTTGAGTCCCTATAATCTTGCATTTAGGTCCTTGGGTCGTTTTTGCTGAAAAAATTCAAAAAGAAAGAAAAAAAGAAAACAAAAGCCGCACCAAAAAAAAGAAAGAAAAGAGAAAATCAACTATTATCTTTGAGTTTGCTTTTGTATATCAGAGTTGTGCTTGAGTTGTTTTTAGTGCTATCTTGTGCTATTGTTTGTGTTTAGGCTCGCGTCTCTAGTACGTTCTAGCCTAGGACCAGTACGGTACTGACTTTGAACAATTATTCAACTTTGCGTTATCTGATTTGATAATTTGCTATTCCTTTGCTACATATTTAAGCCTACCCAGAGCTCTACAGATTTGATTGCAGCCGTACAGCAAGTGTTTGTCAAGGCATCGATACATCCAACCTCTATTGGGATGTTTGGTTGAGTCGGAGTGGTCACCATTCCGTTTGCATTGGTAAGAACTTGTAAGAGTTTGGTTAAAAGCTTGAGTGTGTGTGTGATATTTGAGCTGCCACTACTTAGTAGTTGATAGGAGCGTGCATATTTTGTGTGTGTTTCTTGTTTTTTACTAACTATGGTAGGATTAAGCAAGGGAATATGAGACGGTCATGCTCAACATCGACATCTTCGCTCAGACATGAGGAGTGATCAACATGACATATATGAGCCAAGTTACGTTGTTCTAGCTAAGATCAAATCTGTACCACCTTATTTTGAAAGAAATTATGATTTTCATGCATACATTAAATATGAGTTAGCGGTTGATAGAGAATTTCAAAAGCATGGTTTGTCTGAAAAACACATGGTTATATGTGCCTCTAGTGGTTTAATTAAAAATGCTTCTTATGAATGAAAATATCTTTGTAAGCATAACAAAATAGCTCAATCTTTGAAAGAACTGAAACGATATTTGAGACACTGTTATACTCCTGAGTATTCTGCTGATATTTTGCTCAATAAACTGCAATGTTTACAACAAGATACCGAAACTGTTACTTTATACTATCACGACATGCATGCTTGTTTATTATGTTGTGATTTAGATGAATACGAATAAGCTACATAATTGAGATTTTTACGTGGGCTTAACAAAGAAATTCAGGATATGCTTGTTTGTCAAAGATATAGATCTCTTTCTCATTTGCTACAACTTGCTTGCAATGCTGAAAGTAAAATAGAGGAGGACATAAAAAAGCAACACGCTATGTTTTTCCCTCCTAGTACTAACCATTTGCAGGAAGTACATAATCACGAAAATGAGAGAAACATGATGGAGCCGCCTTTCTCATCACTGGAGCTGAAGTCCATTGCACCTCCATCATTTGAACAGCACATCAAAGGTAAACTAAACGGTGCTAAAATTAATCAAGGTGAGTGTGCTGTTAATGAATTGCATATGTCCACTTTTCATGCTAAAGTAGAGCAACCATTAGTCGAATCAATTGCTGAGATTCCTTTGTCACAAGTTGAATTGTTTGTTGTACCTTGTGATAAATAAGAGTTGTGTGATAATGTTTCGCTTATATCAATTTCACAAATAGTGAATGAACATGCTATTTCTAGTGTTAGTTCTTTGTGTGCTGATTTTAAGCATGTTGTTTATATTGCTAATGAAGTTGAGGAACGTGAATTACTATCTTCTTTAAGTACTTTGGGCTATGTTATGTTTGATGACTTTTGTGAGCTCGATAATTTGAAGGAGAAATTATTTACTATTGATTTGTCATGTCTAACTAATACTATATTTTATATCTTTGACAAATATAATGATAAAGAAATATATTTGGTGCACAGAGTTTACATATGTTCTGTTTTCGAACCACCTATAGCCATCGATCAATATTGCAAGCTAGATAATTATATTATTGCTAATCATGCTTGACGAAGTGTTAGCTCCTCAACGGGGGACAGAGAGGGCCCCCTTTGTAAGTTCGGCCAGGGGCGCAGGGCGAAATTCGTGTTCTCCTCGGTCACACAAGAGAGAGAGAGGAATAGGGACACAAGTGTTTATACAGGTTCGGGCCGCTGGGAAGCGTAACAGTTCCTGGCTTGGGGTTGATCGACCTCTTAACAAGTTGCAACTTCTTTTCCGGAAGCTCATCTCCAAAGAACTCTAAAGTTAAGCGTGCTTGGCCTGGAGAAATCTAGGTATGGGTGACCGACCGGGAAGTCCTTCCCGAGTAAGCGGGCCCGGCCTCGTGGAGGCGGGACGTTACAGGGCCCGACCCCTCCGGTTTCTCGATACCCCCAGACCCGTATCACCGACAATGCTAATTCGAGTTTCTCTAGTTTTGATTGTAAGAAACATGTTTTAAATAAACAATGTGAAGAGCACCATATGAAAAAACCGAGAACGGTTTTCCATGAAGAAGGAAAGGATGATGTGAACGTAGCTGCTATTGATACAACCCTTGCTCACATCATAGCTCAATTGGGAGACATCAAGATCAAGCCACAGAAGTTCTGGAATCCAATTCGGCCACCTGTTATACTGCTGAGTTCAAACGGCCGCCAAATATGCATACGAGCTCCGTTTTGGGCCCATAAGTACTTGATGGAAAGCTCATGAAGTCCTCTTTCAAATGGATTCAGCTTTATCTCCAAATTACATAGTAGTCATCCGCAATTGAAGAAACAAGGTGTTGTGTCACCTATAATGGGCCTATGGGCTTGTAACTTCATCTGAGACCCCGGCCCAAGTGGAGCCCATGTAGGGTGCGCTCTAATCCTGTGGAGCATGATCCTAGGGACTCCTTGGTCGTTCTCCCACCTCTTTAAATAGCTAGGTACCCCTTCAGGGTTTCTCGGGTTTTTTTAGATTAAAGTTTTAGCCATTACTACTTTATCTTGTAGTTACGTGTGTAGGCTAGACCACCTAATTATTTGTCTTCGGAACCCCATCTTATCGTGAGTTTTAATTCTTATTTGCAATTCAGATTGGTTTTATCTTGTTCTTGCTTTTTTCTCTGATTTATTTGCAGGAATAAGGTTGATTTGCACCGACAAGATCAACAACCCACGGAGAGGTGTATCGATCGCTAAGGCGCAACACAACAACGTCTCATACGGTTGTAGTCGGGTCGTCAACGTTTCTCTTAATTTGTAGTTATCATCAACTCAATGAAAGATCAGGGCAACCAGATCCCTGAGCGTATTGAGTGGAGCTTAGGGTTTATTAAGTTTTGTCAGATAAGGCCAGTCTGACCGCTACCATAGGGCCGATCAGACTGATGGTGTGGGCTCGGTCTGATTGGCGTCATGTGGCCGATCAGGCCGATAGAGTCCGACCCTGAGTTTAATTTGTGGTTCTCGGGTTTTCTTGTTTGGGTGTTAGGTTTCTTGTGTCCTAATTAATCTATAAGCCTAATAGAATGTAGAGAAGGTCTTGTTGAGGCAAGACCAATCCTTTTATAAGGGTTATGATCGGTTCGATTCTAGGCCCTCGACAAAAAACCCTATCGAATCGTTCTTTTACCTTTACTTTTCAACTATATTTTCTACTTTATCTTTTACCTAGCATTAGTCCGTCCATTTGTCGATTTGCATCGTAAACCGTTTGTCTTCACTATGAGAGTGTGATACCCTTTGTAGGTTTGTCCCTTAAACATTCCGATTCGCTCACAAGACGTGTGGTTACCTTTATATCGATCCAAATTGGCCTAAAGGCTGATTTTGATCTCTAAATCGGCTTCGCTTGCCGGTTTATTTTCTTAAACCCATCTTGGTTTAGAATTTTCTAGATTGAGGTGGTTGACGACTCCGTTAACACCGTAAATCTTTAGGTGAGTCATTGGTCAGAAAAGGTGCCAACACCTCTGTCCCAAAATAGTTGTCTTTATAGGATTACAAATTTGTCACTTTCAATTACTACTTGTACCATCATGACCTTTTATTCAAATTTCTTTTTATTTTACCCCTAGCTACCACTCCACTCCCAACCATGTATTATTTATTTAATGAGGGATATAAAATATGGTCTTTTTTATTAAACCTTAATTTATACTAAACTATCTAAAATGATAAATATTTTGGAACGGGGGAGTAGTTTATACGGTACATGAGGCCATAACCTATGTTGGCCCTTTTGAGACTATCACTGCTTGACTCCTCTTGAAGCTGAGCAGTAGCGAGGTTATCCTCTACCGAAGACGCCATGGCTGCTTCCGTCTCCTAACCATTTCAAATTGTGCGTCTCTATCTTAGCCTTGCCCACCGCCTGTAGCCCCGCCATCTTTAAGCCCAGAGAAACCACCATTTCCCCCTTCCACTCCTGACTTTTGTCCCGCACCCCACTCAAAAATTCCAATCCTAATTCATAGATTACCGGAGTCCGATGTCATAGGTGATTAGGTAAACCAAGGAATCATCAAGGATTTATGTTATGGCCATTGTTGCCGGTAAGTCATATTGCCACCTCTCTTCTTTGTTATTGTTTCTCCTTATCTAGAGTTTGGATGTGACTTTTCAATTAGCTGAAATCTAGCTATCCTCGAAAAAATGTGCTTTCTAATGGAAAACGAAATACTTCATTCAATCCATATCGATCATAATATAAGGTTTTTCACCAAGACTGATTTAACATGCAGACTTTAACTCTCTCATATCTACATACGTAAGAAACGAGCGTTTAGAGCACCTACAACATGTGAATTCGAAGGAACATTAAGGGTGTGTTCGGGAGAAAGGTTAGGAATTCTCTTTTCTGACACGCAAAACGAAATACATATTATTGCATGATTAATTAAGTATTAGCTAATTTTTTTAAAAATAGATTAATATGATTTTTTTAAAACAACTTTCGTATAGAAAACTTTTGTAAAAAACACATCGTTTAGCAGTTTGAAAAACATACACGTAAAAAAAGAGAGATGAGTTGATAAAGTTGAGGAAAGAACACACTCTAAGAGAATCTTTTCACGGTATCAAAGGCTCTATACATTACAAACATAAATCTCAAACATAAACCATAGCAAACAATCTTTTTTTTCTCAGTCAGGTAGCTCAAAAAAAAATTAGTACTTAAAAGCATGGTAGAAATCCACCTTAATACTTATAGGTGTAGGTTTTATTATAAAATTAAATGTGTCTTATACATTGCATAAATATCAGTATCATCTTTATGCTTAGTAGGTAAGCCTCACCTTAATACCTATGGATATTATACATTATGAATACTTTTAATTACTAAAAATACCTGTATATATAAATAGATACAATAATAATACCTACACATCATTATCAATATGGAACGGAGCTATCTACGTCTCACACTCCGGTCGTGAAATGTGTTGACTCGTCAGAGAAAATGGAAACGTAAGCGTAAAACAGATCCATCTCCAGCCTTTGGTCGCCGGGACACGTGGCGCCAGGGTGAACAACGGCGCACGCGGTCAGATTCAGAATGCCACCGTGGCAAATCTCCAGAAGAAACGTATGCCACGTCACCCCACTCGGCAGAACATTCCATTTCCATTTCAGTGGCCACGCACGCGCGACGTTTCGCTATCGATGTGGCGGCACCGCGCGACTACGTGTCATCAGCTGATAGGCCTAAAACGATATCTGGACGGCGGGGCTCCACTTCGCGTCCAACCGTTATCAATATACCATTTTTTTTCAGTTCCAAATTAATTGTGTTGCCAGACTTTTTAAAAATATATATATATTTCAAATTTTGTTGCCTGATATAATTGTTCGTACATCTGCTCCCAAATAACTGCTGTCCATACACGTGGTTATGTCTTCTCCGTTACGTAGAAATGGATTAACAGATGCCCGATTGATGTAGTAGCTGAGATTAATGGGATAATGATAATCTAATTTTTACGGCTATTTAAAGATATAAATGAATGAATTAACTGTTATAAAGTTGAAAAAGTTGCTAAAAAATAAAAAATTATACACGAAACACATCGTTTTAAAACTTAGGTAACATACAAACAAAATCCACAATCGGAAAAGAACAAGACCGAATGTCTAAATAATGTCAAAAAGTTGCAGTGACCCAAATCTGTTAGCAATTCACCATGTGCTCCAACAACGAGATCAGAAAGAAACTGAGCTTCACAGATCGATTCAGTGATTTGTACAAACAATTGAGGTATCAAACAATATAAAGAACAAACAATATGATAAATACGGAAACCACCGAATAAGAGAATCCACACGGTACTACAGCTGGCTGCAGGATCATCCTCCTCGAGCTTAATTACACCACTTAATTTCCTCAACTTTTCTTAAAGGCTAAAGCTAGCTTTGGCCTCTAATGTAGATACCCTAACTTAATAATACCATGATAAACTAACTAGAACTCTAACTAGGTCAGTCAAATGCCCTGCTAGTTGGATGACACTACCATGTACCTACACCCATGTCCAGTTGTGCATAATTCCCATATCTTCCTCGGCTAGGATCTGCATTTGCCGTGCCAAAATGCCCCTAAATTAGCTGGTGTGCCCGACCACATTAGTTGGCTGCATGCCAACTCTCCTCTTCCCCTCTTGGATGCAGACTCCTAATCCTAGCTAGCTACCACACCCTAGATTAAGCTAATCAAACAGATTAACTAGCATCTCATCATCAACTAATTTCCTCGTGGCTGGTTAATTAGTGGGTCCCACGACGCTAGAGTTGGGCAAACGGCTCGCTAGCAGCTGGGAACTAAGGAATGGAGACATCCAGCGTTGTGTCTGACGATGAATTGATGATCAGATGTTGTTACTGATGAAAGGCTGTCAGAATATATTCAGCTAAAACACAGTTGGAATACGTCCGTTGGATTAACATTGAAATGCACATGCATCCGCGTGTTTTTGTGTAATCGACACCCTATCAGATTAGCTGGAACGAAGAAACATCAGCCTGTGGGATTGTGAGCCTACGACCGACGGTTTGTTCACCTGCAAAAACCGAGACTTCTTGGAATCCTGGTTGGTCGCCAACAGCAAACCATTTTCTTCAGCTGGAAAAAACTGAAACGGGAAAAGATTAACTTAGTAACCTCTCTATTTAAAGACTTGATTAATCTCAACTCCAACGGCCACTCTTCTTAAACCAAAAAGAAAGGAAAAAATTCTTCTTTTCAGAAAATCAATTCTCTGTAATAACTCTTATCAAAGAACACAACCTAACATTGCAAAAAGCAGCCCTTGAGTACTATTACTACCTAACTGCTGTATATATATATATATATATACTTCTCATATCCTATAATATAAAAGATTTTAAATGAATGAGATTAGAGCTTATTCAGATTCATAGTACTGTTTTATCTATCTAATATCCAATATCCAATATCCAAAATTCGAATTTTGTATAAGACCAAAGGATTACATATGACAATCAATTCACTCACGAACAACCTGATTCGCGTACACATGCTGGCCCCCCGGATCGATCAATCCGGTGCTGGACTGCTGGTCCAATCGAAATCCAGGATGAACTGCAGTAGTAGCGGACAGGAGCAAAAAAAAAAAAAGGCTAATTGAGGCCATGCCTGTCGTGCAGGACCAGGGCAAAGCTACGAGCTGCCGTGGCCGTTCCCGGACGGCTGGCCGGGTCACTGGCAGGTGGGGCCCACCTCCGCACCACTCGGATTCGGATTTCCTCCTCTCCTCGCCATTTGCGTGAGCTGCTCTCGCTTCTCTTCCTATTTATAGCCACCCCCATTTCAGAGAAGCAGAGGGAGAGAAAAACAGAGGGGTAGCAGAGGAGCAACCAAATAGCGAGAGGAGAGGAAGGAGGAGGAGGAAGGAGACGAGATGGAGAGAGATGAAGTGTGCTGTTCTTGCTCCATGAGGCAGTGCAAGATCTGCCATGAGGAGGAGGAGGAGGGGTGCACCGCCATGGAGTCCCCCTGCGGATGCTCTGGCTCCCTCAAGGTGATTGCTTTTTTTTTTCTGAGTTTTCTCTTCTTTTTTCTTTCACATGGATTAATCCTTGTCGGTTTCTTGAGCTTTTTGATCCTTTCAGTTCGTCGGGTTATTCCACCTGAATCCTGATGTGGGTTTGATTATGCTTTATGGTTGAGCTGAATTTGATTGTGTTTTTTTCGTGATTCTGCAGTACGCGCACAGGGGGTGTGTGCAGAGATGGTGCGATGAGAAGGGGAGCACGCTCTGCGAGATTTGCCTCCAGGTTTGTGTTCCGATCAATTGATCAATCCAGCCTTCGTTTCTTTCTCCATTCTGTGATGAAAATCTCGTTAGAATTGTTGGTTTCTTGTGTAGTACTTTCTCTGCCTGATAAATGTTAAAATTTACTACTGTTCTATCCATGAAATTTCCATTTTTGACCCCAAATGCAGCGCCAGAAAAGATTAATTCCCTGCAGGATTAAGCTATTGGTTATCAAATTTGTCATCTTTCCTCTTAACCTTTTCAACGAAGTATTGGAATGGCATGTATGAGTAGAAACACTTTTTGTCAAGACTGGGGTTTGAGATTTCTTTGAGAGTAAATTAAGCAAGTCTACCTTTTTACCCACAAGAAGTACAATTGTGTGCCCAAAATTTTACTTTAGGCCATGAACTTAGACTAGAGTAATCATAACATCATCGAATTCTGTGCATGCTTGTTCCTTAGATGGTACAGTAGAGTACTTGCCTTTGTTTAACGGCAGTGTGTTTTTTGCTGTCAGAATTTCGAGCCGGGCTACACTGCTCCTCCCAAGAAAGCCCAACCTGCTCATGTCGCAGTGACCATCAGGTGATTCTCTCTCCTTTCTCTCTGGAATTCACAATTTTCACATTAATTGGCACTGTAGATTATAAGAACAAGGTGAATGTTGGATTAGTGTCTGGTTGGTAGCTAGTGCTATGCAACTGTCATCAACCACCCGTATGGCTGGCTGGCTCAGCAGGAGAATCAACAAAGCACTTAAACACTATTCTAGAGCTAGTAGCAAATTCAACGATGGATGGTTCTTGCCATAAACAAAAGAAAGAAAGTCCAGGCTTCAAACACGGATGTCATGCCTATCCATAAATTTCCTCTCATTGCCCCCACATGCCAACCGAACACACACATTCTGAATTTCCGATCTCATCTTAATTGCCAGATGGGATTTCAGATTTTTATGCGTGGCAGAAACTATGCGTATGCAAAACGAACAACAATTATGCATCATGTTGCAATCAAGGCATAGTGGTCCGGCTCATTCTCTTTGGCAGCTACACATTGCAGCATCTTGTGGATCATGGTGTGTGTGGCTGGCAGGTGGGTCCAGCCTAGCTGTTTTCGTTAGCCATGTCCCTCCCAACAACCCAAGTCCTAATCATTTTCCTTCATGAGATGTCAGCTAAGATGCCGATGCCTTGCACATCAATACAATACTGCAAACTACAAACCGTGTCCTCTACTGCAGCAGCCTTGCAAATGAGTCAAAACTGTGCCTTCATCTATACAATTGTACAACTCATAATGCATAAATGCAATGAAATGTGATGAGAAAAAGATGCGATTCAAAGTCAAATGTTCAGTTCTGTCACGCTCAGCTGCACAACCACCACCTCCTAACTGAATCTTGGATGAAATTTAGAGTCAAATGTTCAGTTTTGCCATGCTCAGCTGCACAACCAACATCTCCTTACTGAATCTTGGATGAAATTCAGAGTCAAATGTTAAACTCTGCCATGTTCAGGTGCACAACCACCATCTCCTAACTGAATCTTTTTTATTATTATTTTGCTGCAGAGAGAGCCTTGAGGTTCCCAGGCCAAGCTACGAGCCGGAGGACACGCCGTTGATCGGCGAGCAGGAGTACGCCGAGTGCGCCGGAGCGGCCGGCAGGAGCGCCACCTGGTGCAGATCGGTGGCCGTCACGGTACGTGACTTGACAGAAACTGAAAATCTGAAACCACGTCGTCAGGTTCAGATATGTGCAGTGCAAGTGCAGTGTGTGTTGTCTGAAACTCTGAATTTTGTCTGCTTTTGTTCATGCAGTTCACGGCTGTTCTGCTGCTGAGGCATCTCGTCGCTGTCGTGACGGTCGGAGCTGCACACCAGTACGCCTTCAGCCTCTTGACGGTGAGTTTTATTTTACAGCCCATCTGAATGCTATCCCTTGTATATATAAAAAATGGATTGGTGATTCAGAATTTCAGAGTTTTTCAGAATCTCAGAGTGGTTTGATGCAATGAACATGTGTTGGTTTGCTTGCAGATATACTTACTCCGGGCTAGTGGAATCTTGCTGCCGTTCTACGTCGTCATGAGGCTCATCTCCACGGTTCAGAAGGGTCAAAGGCAATACCAGCTGCAGCTGATCCAGGTTAGATTACTTGCAACCTCTGAACTTTGACGTACTTTCTTACTGAAGAAGTCCTAACATTTCCTTTTCTTGCTGCAGGAGCAAAGGAGAAATTCATCTAGAATGCACAGGTTGCATGGTCAGGACGAACAAAATCAGCATGCCATTCTTGTCCGGTGAACAAAGAATGAAGTGGTTCTCCTGTAGAAAAGACTGCAAAGTTGTGTTATTACTGATGGAAAAAGGAAAATAAACATTGTTCATAAGCTTCCACTATATGTATATCAGTATATGTGCAATGATGATTACATGAGAGGTTTGAGTACTATCAGAATCATATCATAATCCACCTCCAAATAACCAGAAACAAAGTTTTCTTTTCTTGCTAATTAGACAGCAAGGGCTTCATTGTTTGTCGTATGGTTTATAAGCCACTGCCATTTTTTTTTAAATATTGACGTTTAAGTGCTAAGAATATATATGTAAAAAAATTTTATCCATAAATTATTTTTTTATCACTAATGAGCCATAGGCAACCGATGGAAATGAAAAACCAGTTACGAGACAGCATCAAACAAATAAATGTAAAATCCATCTTCCCACCCCTTATTTCCTGATGTCGCACTGTCACCGAGGGATATAAAAATAAGCACACACACGCGGTGGTAATCCTGATCATATCCACGCACTGTCCCACTAAATTTCCTTTTCACTTCAAAAGATGAGCTTGTTACAATTCATGCCAGGACCACATAAATACTATACACAGAGTAGCATATAAATAAAATATGACACTTCATATGAGCACCCAAGCCTAATAACAAGAAATTAGTACTTAGTAGTGTTAATTTTCTTATCAAGAAAGCTGTTTCAGGAAAGAGTAGAGGCTGAATTTTAGCATTATCATATTCCTACAGACCAAATGATCCTGACAAGATTAGTTACACGGCAGCATCAGCATCATGACATCCTTTACATGGCAGTAGCGTGCAATTGAGAAAGTCAGATCACAGTAAAGCAATAAGTCAAACAAATCAGTACAAGATGCAATATGCTAACTTTGGTGTGACACTACTCATATCAGTTAAGAAAAATCTGATGTGAACATTAGCACATCTGCACCAAATACTGCAGCCACCAAACTGTGGAAACAATCAGCAAATGGAAGACAAAAAAGAAATGGTGTCATGTGATATTGGATTGCAAGGGGAGCATGTCGATTTTAAAATTTTGCAAGAATAAAGAGAAGACTCCTGATGGCCAAAGTGCAATCAGAGGATGCAGCATTACGTCTGAAATGCGCTACAGCTTGATGCAAGAGGACCACATCTACTAAGCTGACAGCTCAAGAAAAAAAGGCAAAATGTGATCCATATGGTCCTTGGGGTTTAGTAGTACAAATTTCCCCAGAAAGCAGTAAGTGGTGACGCGCTTTACAAGCTGTATACATGATTCTTAAGACATTGAGATGGAGACAAAGGAAGGAATTGGCACAATGACAGAATTCCCCGAAGTTCAGGCCCTGATCATGACAATCGCCAATCATCTTGAATCTTATGAAAAGCAATCATCAGACAATTTCGATGAGACAAGTATTGTCATAGATTATAGAGATATTTGGTTGATACCTAAGCTTGCCACGGCCAATCTTAGGCAAGTTGTGGCTAAGAAACAGTTAGCCACAATTGTGGCATTTGTCTTCGAATTTGAGAATATGACATGTTGTCCTAAGGCCGAGAGAGTGTAGCACGACACAGGTGTAGCAATGAAGCAAACACGTGCTTAAAAATCTGTGGCATTACTAAAGAACATGGCGTGGCAAAGTGAGATAGCGAAACAAACACCCCCTATCTACATAAATGCACCCCTAACAAGCAAAATGAATGCCTATTGCAGTCTTGCAAATCATGTTACACAAAAATATGTTTTTTTAACCCTAGATGGCACAATCCTCTCGTGTACCTTTATATCTCAAATATGATACAATACATAATCTTCTTGCTAACCTAACATTTTGAGATACATTTGCATCTTCAACATGTTTGGAAATTGAAATTTAGTTGCTTTTATAAGGGCAAAATATTTATGTTATCTTCAATTTCATCATCACTTAACTCTTACATGAGGTCAGAGCTGTTTCATATTCTATTACCCTGAACCGATCAGATAGCCCGGTTATCGATCCTGACCGACTACCAGTATATCGGCAGGAACAATTTAAGTTATTCAAATTTTAATATTTAAATTTCTGATCATATGAATTGTATATTTTGCTATAATATTATGTGTGGTACATAACAAACATTGATCCTGTTTGGTACGACTTCAGATTCTAGATCCATATTAGATTTAGAGTATATAAGTTAAAGAGTAAATTGCGTTTTGGGCCACATTTTATTACCTAAGTTTCACTTTGGATCACCCTTAAACCTATCTTTTCACTTTGGACCAGGTAAATTCATCATTGTTGCGGTTTGAACTACCTCGAACGATTTTTTCAGTACACATCAACGATTTTAAACACATCGGCTCTAGTATATGGGTAAACTCATTTATATATGGTCCATATATTTGTCAAAATGAAAGTTGGACTACCCTGAACAACTTTTCTCGTTATGTCTAACTTTTTTTTTGGAAAATATATAGACCGTACATAGAGGAGTTCGTCCGTATACTAGAGACAATGTGTTTAAGGTCGTAGATGTGTAATGAAAAAATCGTTCGAGGTGGTCTAAACCACAACAATGACGAATTTACCCGGTCCAAAGTGAAAAGATAGGTTTAAGGATGATCCAAAGTGAAACTTGGGTAATAAAAAGTGACCCAAAGTGCAATTTACTCTAAGTTAAATTAAATTGGTTCGAAATTGTATATTTCATCTAAAATAGAAACAAAAACAAAAGGGTCCATCCAAATGTTCTCCATGTCATCAATACCCAGCTTCAATAGATGTCGGATCCAGAGCTATGTTAACACATGGCCTTTGTATGTGTTGGGTCCATATTAGAAACGTACACCTTAGCAATGCCAAAAGTTTTAATCCCATCGTTTCAATTGAAGATTCCGAATCGGTCGGTAACAGACGGTAAGCGGCATCAACATTGTTCGGCCTGTTGAGGTGCAACCCGCCACCAAACCGTGGTATCTACTAAGCCCGCTTAATTTTGCCAATTACACGGTCTGCAAAGCTGTAGCTTGTCCAGGCAAGCCTAACCCAGTAACCCACCACGGTCCACCGTCTACGGCCCGCAGCGCCCCGGCTAAACCGGCCCACGCAGATGGCCGCGCTTTCCCTTGCCATGCGCTGTTAGAGCATCTGCATTGTTGCATTTGGAGAGGGTATCAGAGGTGAGAGAGAAGCATGGCCAGCCCTACACATTGCAACATCTTCTCCAATCGGTCTCATCCAAAGACCCAGCACCAGCCATAGAGCCTGATTCAAGTGAAGAGAGAATATGTGTGGTCCATATGTCATACTCAGTGTGCAACTTGCAAGTTGGAGAGAGTTATGGTGCTACTATGGCTGGTTTACACAATACATCGATTCTCACTAGTTGCTTTGTCTGACATGGGTTCCACACCTAACACCCCTACATGAATTATATAGTATGAATGCTCTTATTGGTATACCAATAGGAAAACTTCAAGTTGTTCAAATTTTAAAATTTAAATTTCAGATTGTGTGAATTGTATATTTTGGTACAATATGTTGTACATAACAAACTTTGGCCTACTGGGCATAGCTCAAGATTCCATATCCATACTGGATTTGAAGTTTATAAGTTAAATTGAAGTGGTTTAAGATTGTATATTTCATCGAACTAGGAACAAAATAATCCATCCTAAAATTATCAATATAGTCACATGTACAAATCCATGGATTTTTGGAGAAAAAAAAGTCCCCATTGGTTGCCCTAATAAGCCAAAGCCAAAGTCAAAATTTGAATTTTCAAAGTTAATTTTGAAGTTGATTTTGAGATATTTTCAATGTAGTTTCCTTTTTAGCATTTGCTTTTAAGTCGCTAGGAACACGCGTATATGAAAGTTTTACCAATAAATTAATTTTTATTTTCTAGTAAACCATTTTGACTTATTAGAAAATATAGACAACCTATGAGACTGCAAATATCCAGCTTCAAAAAATTTTGGATCAGAGTACGCGAGAGGGCCTTTATATGTCTGGTCTACAATATCTTGCATACTAGCTGTCGGTGATACGAGCCCGGGGGTATCGTGAGTAAAGGGAGGAGACCGCCCCGAGTACGCGTGGCACGCTCCGAATGGGGTCGAGCCATGCGAGGAGCGGCAGCTGCCACCCGTGCGGGAGGTCGGGCCGCCCGAGCCCTCCTCCCGCGGTCAGCCCCACGTGCGTCGGCTGGGCGGCTGTCGCCGGCGCCCACCTACCGCATTCAATGCGGTGGGTAAGCATGCCAGAGGACTACGTGGGCTGACATGAGAGATGTGATGGCGGATGTGACGGCGCGCGCTGTGCGCATACGCCTACTGGTGTAGGGCGTGCCTGGCACATGCCCCGTCCCGTCACATTTAATGCGGGCCTTTTGCCCGTCCTTAGGGTTTGACCGGCCCCTTTCTCCTTCAATCGCTTCGGTGCTGCGCCGTCCTTTGGAGGGCTCAGGAGGCCGAAAGTCTTCGGCATTTAAAAGGAAGAATGATCGGGTGTCCGCCCGGTCATTCGGAGTGGCGGTTGAAGGCGTACTATGGTGGGACGTGCATGTCCTGGCACGTTGAAAAGGACGTCGCCCACGCCTTCGTATCTGTAGCACTTTTCTTTTTTTTTCCCTCGAACCTAAGTCTGAGGCTTGTGTGGTAACCCCTTGATATATAAAAGGAGGCCCTGGCTGAAGGAGGGGGGGGCAAAAAAAGGGGAGAAAACAAACGCTTGTATTCTCCCACATACCAATCACATATCAACTACACACAGGAATAGGGTATTACGTCTCCATGGCGACCTGAACCTGTATAAATCCGGTGTGTCTTCTCCATCCCCGAGGGGCCTGACCCCTCTAAGTTTGCTTTTCTTCGTCTTTCGAGATCTCACTCATGCTCCTGGTTCAAACAAAAAAGGGATACCCCAGGAGTTTTACCTCCCGACACTAGCAATGCCAAAAGTTTAAATCCCAACGTTTGGATTGAAGAATCCGAACTCCGAAGCGGTCGGTAATGGATGTAAACGCATCTACACTATTTACCGTAAGACTATAAATGAATCGACCCGTAAATCTATTTATTAGATAAGTGAGTAGCCTGACGGCCGACCCAGTTGCAGCCGGAGTTCGCCGGACCAGTTTTGTGAATTACACAGGCCTACAACTACAAGTTTTAGCCCATACAGGCAAAAAGCAAGCGGCAAGCCCAACCACGGTCCACCGTGCACACGCCACGCAGCGCCCCGGCTAAACCGGCCCACGCAGACGGCCGCCCTTTGCCCCCGCCACGCGCCCGTCTCCGCGCAGCAAAACGGCGTGGGATACCGCGCCGTCGCGCGGAGAGCTCGCCACGACGGGGGACACGTCGCCGCGCGCCCCTACACACACGTGGGCTCTCCTCCCACGCCCCCGCGCTTTAAACCCGGCGCCACCGTCTCTCGCCTGCATCGCTAACCACGTACGCGCCCGCACGCGTAGCACAGTAGCGAGGAGGAGTAGCGGGAGAGATGGGCAGCAGCAGGCTGGACACGCGGACGCTCAAGGAGGAGGTGGCGAGCATGGACAAGCGGTGGCTCGTCGACCTCGGCCACCCGCTCGTCAACCGCGTCGCCGACAGCTTCATCCGCGCCGCCGGCGTCGGGGCCGCGCGGGCGGTGTCGCGGGAGGCCTACTTCCTCACCGTCGAAGGTACGTGGTGAACACACACTGCCTCCATATCTACTGCTGCATAAAAATTACTTACACGACGTAATTCTGAAGGGCTTGGAGGGGACACGGCCGGGCTGGACAACGCCGTCAAGAGGAGCAATTTCTCGAGCGTCAGAGGTGAAATGCAATTTCAGTTTCTCACTTGAGTTTACACATCATACTATCATAGTACTGTATGTTGCGTGCGTTTAGTCTTAGCCGGAGATTGACATGTTTGTATTGTGTGCTGTGTTCGACGGTGGTGCATGCAGGGGATGATGGCCAGAAGTCGCTTGATGCGGTGGTGAGTGGCCAAATTAACGACGTCGTCTCAGTTTGTTTAGCTGCATTTTTTTTCTCACGTTGATGACCTCTTATCATCGTTCTTTCGCAGGTAAAATCCGCTGGCAAGGAGGCCTTCCAGTGGGGTGAGTACAAACAATCGAATCGAAGAGATCATTATGAAAAAAAAAATCATTTATTTTTCAGAAAGTAGAATAAGTCGACCTTTATTGATACTATTTTCTTCTGGCAGGACTGGCAGCCGGAGTGTACTCTGGACTGACATACGGCCTGAGAGAGGCCAGAGGGTGCCATGACTGGGTTAGTAGTACCATTTTCTGAACTTTCATCTTCTATTCTACCCCATTTGTTCTAAAATATAAAAAATTTTGGTTGGGTTAAACTCATCTATTACGAATCTAGACAGTACAGGTATATTTTGGGATGGAGGGAGTACTTCACAACCGAATATATAGCTAACTACAGGTTTTGTGTTGATGAACACAGAAGAACAGCGCGGTGGCGGGTGCGATCGCGGGCGTGGCGGTGGCGCTGATAGGGGACACCGGCAACGCCGACCACATGGTCCATTTCGCCATCACCGGCGCCGCGCTCTCCAGTGCCGCGAGCCTGCTGTCCGGCATATTCTGATCGAGCCTGAAATGCGGGGGGGTTAGCATTATGGATTTGTAGGAGATGTCCTCATCAGATGCACCCATGATGTGTAGTCCCCTGTCCCCGTGTTCCTTCTATTGTCTTCCTTCGAAACAACCCCCATCTTTGTGTGTAAGCTAGCTTGCTAGAGCTAGAACAAGCAATGTACTCCAGATGTAACGCTAGCAACTTCGTTTATGTTTCATGGCACAACAAAATCTTTGGACTTCGAATCCCCCTCATTACTTCGCCTCATGAAATCATGGCTAAGTATGGAACCGTAATATGTACCGTCTGTGTGTTTTAACGACATTGCACGGTGTTCTTGATAACAGAAATGAGATATGAAGGTGCGATCTGAGAGTCCGCACGCAATATTGGTGTGAAAACATCCATATGTTCAACAGCCCGCACGCAATATTGGTGTGAAAACATCCATATGTTCCAACACATCCAATCTCAACAAAATCCTACCTAAAAATTCCGTTCGTAAAAGTAGAACAGGCAATTGCTTAGTACTACTATACAACGCTCACATATCACAAGCAAATCTTATACAGAAAAGAATTTGTAAGCACCGAGCATCAGGTCTTCGTTTAAGATCTTCTAAGAAATACTCGCGAGAAAATTCCACAAATCTGTAGGCCAAAAAATAAAAAATACCTGCAAGTGACGATAGGAAGGACAGTGCGTTAACAACAAAATCGCATGGCATATGTACAGAAGAAGGTAAAACGCATTTCCAGCAAAATAGTTCTGCGCGTTGTACAAATGAAGCGTTACACTGGGCCTGGGGCCCTGGGCACTAGGCCTACTACACACCGAGCAAGACAAGATAAGATCATTTCCCCCAAATTTTGGTCACGTCACGAAAAGTTCAGTAAATTCCCCTAAGTTTTGTCCCAGATGGTTACAGGCAGAGGTTTTTGGGTCTATGTAGGCAGTAGAATGATGGGTGACCTAATCCAACGATTATGAATTGTGGGCATTCCAAAACTACAGTCAATTCCCAGCATATCCCAAGAATAGCGTAAAAATAGGGCGTTTTAGAGCAGGTTGAAAATCTGCACTTACATTCTAAAGAAAAAATATACTTACATATGATGCATGTCAATAGCCTCAGCAATGTGCTCTCCCAGACTCAGTTGATAAGAGTTACAATTTGTCAGTTCCAAAAAGCATCATTTGGCCACAGTGCATAAAAATAACAGTAGCCCGTTGAACAGCAAAATCTTCCCTCAGAGAGTCCTCAGACTGATGTATCATCCCTTTCGGGACGCACGGCTTGCTGCAAACAGATATGTACGTGCCAACATAAACCGAGAATGAACCATGAATGTATAATCGCTGCATGGGCGCTTATATCATTGTCGAAGAAGCCGCTGACGCCTCAGCTATCAACCAGAGAGGTTGACGTGCTTGAAGGCAAGCACTGATGTCGAATGGATGCAATTCAGCTCCATCAAATATAAGGTTTACACCTGGTAAGACTACATCCTTGCTATCCGCATCTTCTGTGTCTGGTTTTCCATCCTGAGCTGATGATTGTTCTTCAGATAAAGATTTGCTGCCAGCCTCATCGTGCTCAGGAGGAAGTGCATATGACCTTTTGGGTATAAGAACATGAACATTTGTTAGTTGTTACCAATAAACAAATGAGCAAGATTATATGGTTCCAGAACCAAATCATGAACTCTAAATACAAACACAAATACCTGATAAAGGTCCCATCAAATCCCACGACTTCTGTGCGACATCTCTGCCGTCCTGCAAGTTTCAGCCTCTCGTGTTCACTTGGTGCTGAAGGATCATTAACTGGATTCCATCTGCCACTGATGTTGTTGATCAAAACACGGGGCAAATCCTTTGAGCTTCCTCGCTTGTTGAACAACTTAGCAACTGGACCAGTTGCTTGATATTCACTGCAAAGTTCTCTTAGCCGTCGCCTTACAGTTTGCATCACATCATAATGTTCAGTGAGATCCTCTTTTTGAAGTATACAGGATGCGACCACCCTTTCACAAATCTGCTCACATAATTTTGGACTGAACAAAGGGATTCCAAACTCCAAGCTCAAAGGCACCCACTGGTAACTTCCATTTTCTAGGTGTGATTTATCTGATTCAGCAAACCTGTGAAGTCTTAATAACCGAAGGTAGCCAAGAGTACTCAACTCAAATTTACTAGACAGATCTCTTAATACAGAGGACAAATTTAAGATCTGTTCCTGTGGCAAATTAGTTTGAGCTATCACAGATGCAATTGACTGATCATCACTCTTTAGGGGCAAAGGGATATCCACCGTGACAAGGTTTCCTGATGCATTAAGATCATTTATGCTAAGCGGTTGCACCAGAACAGCTGATTGTTTAAGCATTGAGTTCAAGCAATGCAACAATAGGTTGCCCTTGACTAAGTTCCCTTCAAACTTCCCTCCTAGCCCACCTACCACAGAGCTATCCCAAGACCATATCATTGCCTTTTCACAACCAGCTAATGGTTCAGGAAGCAATCTAAAGCGTTGTCCTTTCATGAAAACAGCAGATAATGGTCCACAATTCCCTGCTGTATACAAAACCAGCTTCATCCAAGGTGTCATGGAAGAGTATGAGGGTGGACCAAAATGAATTGGACCTGACGGACCAGGAAGAACTGATGAAGAAGGAAGAGGAACCATGGACACAATGATGTCATAGTCCCGGAGAAACAACCGTTCCAGTGTTGCTGGTGGAAGTGAAGCTAAGCTCTCACATCGGAGGATATCAACTCTGTACTTCCTTTTAGTCTTAACCACATTGATGTCAGTTGAGCCATCTAGTTCAGTGGTACCACTACCCTCAACATCATTTCTCACCATGCCTTCTCCGCTTTTCAATGAAGTCATCGATGAAGTCAACATTTTCCCATCACTACTACTTAAATCAGAGTGGTTCCGTTGGGGCAGTTCATCAGTGTCCTCAATGTTTATCTTGGTCAAATGGGCAGTAACATTATCTTGCAAGGAGCTTGTTGGAAGCTTTGCTTCACCAGCTTTATCAATATTCTCATTGGTAGAAACTCCACCGGATTGTAAACACTCCAGGAAGCATCGCAGACTGAATGCATGATTAGCAAACTCCTCAAGCACACCCTCAAACTTCTTCCCTTCCAAACTAGCTAGATCACTGCATAGTTCTGCAATGCAAGAATCACCTAATTTTCCAGCTTCGTATAGTGTGACAGCATGAGATTTTAAACCTGCAGTACATTGAAAAAGGTTTCAGTACAGTAGTACTAGACTACTAGTACAGTACGTAATGTTTACTTGACTAACTATTAATCAGTACAGAAAAGCTGCAATTTGAATAACTAATGTACAAGAGAAGGCGAGATCATTTACACTAAATAATCTCTTGTCCTAAAATAAGCCAATGGACAATGGTGGTAGTGACAGTGAATCTGCCATTCTACCTCCTCTACACTACAGCATATTTTTACCAAGTGCTTCTTGATGTTCTTAAATATTATATATACACTTGGAAGTTCCGTTATTTTCTTATATATATCCTTGACAATATCCAGGTGCATAGCCAGAAATGAAGTTTTGGGGGGACGGAGATGGTAACCAAATTGCCAAGCATCGAAACCATTGTGTTTTTGACGGTCCTGCTCCTAACTTCGCCGGTGCTCTTTTAACTTGCCAAGGAGGAAGGACGGCTGTGGTGATTGGCCAGGGCTCGGGGGCTATCATTTTTGACTGCTCAAGAGCTGGATGGTTGGTCTCACATCATGGTTTGGTTTGTAGTCGTGGTCATTTTTCCCTTTTTGTGTTTGTGGTCTGGTTTGCAACACGCATGGTTCCTAGACCTCAGTGTGTGCGTGTTTGGTTTTGTACTCAGGGTTCTACCCCCTCTTTCTTCTTCTTCATAAAGTGACGCAGATCTCCTGCGTATTCGAGAAAAAAAATATAGTATCTATCTATCTATACCTATGTGAATCCAGCAATCTGAGGAAATTCCTATATTAGTCAAGGAAATAGTGAATAAATGTCGCCATCCATCTAAATGCTACCGAATTATAATGGCCCAGACTAAAACAAGAGTTAACATAAGTTATGACTAGGTTATTGTTAATTTCGAATTTTAGAATTATATAAATTATGAAAAATAATATTAAATTTGAGACTGTAAGATCGGTACAGCTCAATACTTACTAATTCAACAATTACGAATTTTAGAATTATTTAATCAAGAAAAACTAAATTTAAGAAGATTCCACGACAGACATAACTTTGTATTTATTAATTCTAATGTTTGAATTTATTGTTCTTTCGTACTTAAAAACTAAGTGTACATAACAAAATTTGAATACAAGCATATAGTATAAATAATCTATGCAAATGCACAGGTTACCGACTGGTTAAAGCTAATTCTAGAAGTGTTCCCTGTGACAAAAACACAAAGGTTGTCCTTAACAAAAAAAAGATTGTAATTTATTTATTTTGTTCAGGACAACACTACGATTTGTATGAATTATGATTCAATTTTACTGTGGCAGGTGCACGACATTTAGCTGGTAGTACAGAAAGTAAGAAATGATCTACCTAATGTAGAACACAATATCGCTCATCTTGAAGAGATATCAGCTCAAAATCTCTTCTCACATCTTAAATAAAAAGAAAATGTCTAACCTGGGGACAATGAGCCCATCATCAAGTACGAAGTAACATTCGCATCCACAACCAACGCTACATGGGCAGTTCCAGAGATTTTTCTTGGTCCAGCATCAACACTAAGCAACTGTTGGCCAGACTTTTCTGAATTGATGCTTGCATTTGAACCTTCTTCATCATCACTCAGAATGTTACTGGGAAAAGTGGGTGTATCTTCAAGTACAGAGTCAGCATCCATAAGTTTTACAGCCCAGCCCAGTCGACAAGCAAACGATGCAGCTGCTTGCAGCTGATAAAGGTCAGCTAGTAGAGTTGCAGCCAATTCAGCTACAGTAGCATTGGCACTTGACACAACAAATACAGCATAAAGTAGCCTGAAATAAAAGAAAAAAAGGTAAGCAGTAATCACTTTGATGGTAGCACAAAATTACAAGTAAAATATATTTGAATATCAACTGAAAGCACTACTAGTACATACTCTTCGATTGGGTCTTCGTATGATTGATCCTTGTTAGAAACAAAGCCTTCGAGCCTGGAAACTGAAACAGAAACAATATAACATCTTTCAAAACTAGGGAAGTAACCTAAATACAAGTTTTCCAGTTGAGAACAGAAAACTCATGCTTACTATAGTAAAAAAAAACTGCATGCACAGTTTATAAGTTATTCTTACGTAGGAAGCTCATTATAAGATGACAAAATAAGGAGCATCTCAAACATTCCTTGGCAGTCAGTAGTTACAAGACAAGAGTATAATCGGATCATACTTGTTGACATTAAAGTATGAGACAAGGTAAACTCATGAGTATAGAATCTAGATACAAGACAAAAGAAAATAGTGCCAACCAATTAGCTTAATTTTACTGGATTTTCACTCGAAAAGATCATGAAAAAGGTGAATACCTTTAAAGCGGTCGTCAGGGTAAACAGGCACATCAAAGTACACCAAACCTCTTTTATAAAGGCCATCTATGACCTTTGGGTCAAATAGCACATAGGAATTGGCTTCTTCTTTGCATATTTTGTCTATTGTTGCAGTCTCTTCTTCTGAAAGTTTCTACAATCAACCAATGAGATCAATTCTTTTTTATGCTATGTAAAAATTTCATCAAGAAATAATAGCTTCATATAGAAACAAAAACTCAAGAAATTCGTTAATTTTCCAAGCTAATAAAAGAAGTTTCACCGCATTGATATACATATTCTGATATGTACAGCATATAGAGAGTGGGGCAAACCTGACCTTAAACTCTTCTATAGTGAAGTTCACAAGACAAACTCCCCACCAAGGATCGATTGGGAAGTCAACAGGCTGTGTAGGCAATAATTCTTTCGCAATTGACTTGTTCAGCTTCCACATTAGTTTCTGAAGAATTCAGCAGGAAATAGTATTATTTGCTAGGGTAATCAAACTTGCTACAAAACAGTATTGCTACAGCATGAAAAACCACTCTAGATTCATACTGAAAAAAAAAAAGGTAACCTGGCAGTACATTCATGACTTTTCTCATGAACTGGACTAACTAGTTAGCACAATTGCACATCATGGTTTACACAGAATCCAAATCTTTCAGAACTCAAATTCAGCCTGACACTGCAGAAGTGCATCTAAACAATACTCCCTCCGTTTCATATTATAAGTCATTTTGACTTATTTTTCTAGTCAAACTTATTTAGGTTTGACCAAGTTTATAGAAAAATTTAGCAACATCTACAACACTAAATTATTTTCATTGAATGTAACATCGAATATATTATGATAATATGTTTGTTTTGTGTTGGAAATGTTGCTATATTTTTCTATAAACTTGGTCAAACTTAAAAAAGTTTGACTAGGAAAGAAGTCAAAACAACTTGTAATATGAAACGGAGGGAGTAGTAAGCTTAATGGTTTAGGATTCAGTTACTGCTTTATTGAGATATGTTCTAGGTAATATCCATTATTCCAATGGTTTTATTATTTGTTGCGAGCTTTCAAATTGTCCAATATTGTTTCAGTGTAAAGCAGATTACTCCAGAAGTCAAACAGTGAACTATTTGAAAACATTTTTTGTTTTCAAGGCAAGAGCAGGTGGTAATGTGCAAAAAGCCACGAGATCATGGATACTACCTTTGATCTGCATTTGTTCATAATATCAATAAACTCATTTCTTCCAATGCCAGTAAGCCTCAAGGCATCAGCAGCAGTGAAGTTTGGAATACTGTCATATGGTTGCTCTGCAATAACATAACCGAAACATGTCAGAACTATAAACAGGAACAACATCAATAAATAAAGCAGGAGGAAGTATACTCATTTATGATAGCCACCTCCATGTTTCAAAGTGATTACTAACTTATTGCCATCAGAGATAATCAGTTGAAGATAAAGGCTAATTCTAAAACTATGCTGAACAAACCTAAAAGAGTAAAATCACATTTCTTGTAGACCTGGCAAAAATAAAAGCTTATTTATGTTGTTTCCATGCTGTTATAGCGGTACTCAACTAAAAACGATATAGATTACACAAAACTATCACAAAACAGGATGAAACAAAAAAAATATGCAACTTGTACATAATAGTTGCCTGCACAGGGACTCTGTACACCCTGCATGAGGTACCCATGGAACTTAATAGTAAAACTAGATGAAGAATTGTCTATCAATACATTGCCCTGTTCTGCAACTAAAAGAAAACCCCCTTAGACCAGGAATTGCCAAAAGTTGTAGTAACATTAAATAGAAATCAATGTAATACCTTTTGAAATTTTATTATATGTTAAATAAGACATGAAATAATTAAACAATTAAATGTGATCTGTATACGAGGATGCTAAACAAATACATAAACAACATGCAAGAAACTATTTCTATCAACAAGAGATTACCATTCTTCATAGCTTCAAACAAGATGTCACAATAATATCTAAATGGTGAGATCCTCAATACTCGGCAGATATAGTCTGCAAGATGATACGGGTATAACTGCAAAACGTTGTGATATTGTGTATCAGGTGAGGATCATCAGAACTTTTGCACAAACTCTTCAAATATACGAGACCATTGGTTTTCTTCTATACGTAATTTAGCACGTCCATAGAACAGCTACAGGAGCTTGCAGAAATAATTAGAGAACCATCCATAGAAAAAATAACAGATATGGTCAAGCAAAGTATCTAGACTATCAAACACACAGATATAACAATGCTAGCTAGGGGGTGATTATCAACAGAAGAATGAATCATGGCCCCACACCTCCAACAAGGTAAAACCATACTTTTGCATAATTGCTGAATATGCTAGCTTAAAATTATATCATGCAACAGGTAGTATTCAGGAACATACTGCAAGATTCCTCCGGAGGTATTTCATCATTTCCTCATAGTACTCCCCTTCCCTGCACACTCTACGGGCAAAACAAGTATTCCATTGTAATCGTTTTCTGATGCAGTAATCCACAATCCTGCATCAAAATTATCAACTGGAGATTAGGCCAGAAAATTTACTCTACATCAACAAAAGTAATAGGAATGCAATTCATAGTTTAATACACCTAAGTACTTGAACACAGCCATCCAAGAAGGCCTTTGTAAGGAAATCAACACTAATATAGCATTGGGACACCATGGGGGAGGAATGCATCAGGATGTATATATGTGTGTACATTAGCTCAAAAGGAATTTTACTGATATACAAATGTATTTTTGTCCCTTCATTGAGCCATTAATTTCTTTTATTTCTGTGATCCAAATGCCATCAATGGTGATGGAAGTATGTTTGTTGATGTACATGATTAGATTTCTTTCAACTTAGTTTCTGTTCTCTAAGTCACTTTGCAACTCCAAATATACTTCTGTGTAAGCCAAGTGGAAATGAGTTGATGATTCATTGTAAATCCCCTGTGTTTGTAACTCCCCTCTTATAGCGATCATCATAAATTATGTGAATTGTTTTTGCAGACATGACAAAAATAATTCAGCTCTTCCGATAGACCTAAAGGGACTGGGAAGTGCAAGTGTTTCTCTTCTATCAACTTACGATAGGTGCAAGTGTTCCACTTTTATCACCTTGTGATACATGATCTACATCTATTGGTGTCTGAGGCTGTCTATTCTCAGCACATTTTGAAGGAGGTAACTTTGAAAGGGACAAAACATTGCACTAATGGTTGCCATTAATTCAGGTTATTAACGGACTTCCTGCATCCTTTCTACGGACATCATGTGCTTTAACTCATGAAGAATTGTTATTTGCATGCTAAATAAGATGAACATGATAAATTCCAATCAGTACAATCATCATCAAAATCCAGTATACTAGCAAACGTCGTAGTAATAACTAAGCAGTAGATCATAAAGGGTGAAAGAGTAATCAAATCCGATGCGCTGCTCATTTCTAAAAACTGGATATCACGTGCATTTTTAGGTCTCAGAGTTCCTAATCTTACTCAGAATAAGTTGAAGCTTGGAAATTCTTCAACCCCCGCTATCTATTAAGTACTACTACGAATGCAAAAAGCTTCATAAGTGTCGCTCCAGAAGTAACTACAGGTGCACAGGGATCCACCTATCCGGCTATCCTATATGACAACCCAGCGATTGTTTAGTCCCCCACAACAATTGAGATCAACACAAGCAGCAACTCCGAAGCGGTCTGCCCCAATGCAGATAGTAAGGATGAGATCTAGTCAAGAGCTTCCAGCTGGCGCTCGAGCGTTAGTTAGTCCAATGGCGCCTATGCTGGTGCAGCGCTCTTCCTAGATTTCGGAGGCGACTAGTAGTAAACTACCACAAGCTGTGTCGAAGCAAGCAGCAGAATCAAACATCCATGGTAGGAAAGGGACGAGGCAGTAAACCTGCGGTGCCACTCCTCCTTGGTGTGGAGCGTGGACTGGAGGCGCTTGGGGAGCGACTCCCAGGGGCACTCCTCCCGGATGGCCTTGACCACCATCTGCTCCTCCACCGTGGCCGCCATCCACTCCCCGCCGCCTCGGGACGGGTAGGTCGGCGGGGGGCGAAGCGGGGACGGATCTGGCTGTATGGTGGAGGCGGGATCAGATCACCGATCTCGTGGAAAGGAGGTGGAGGAGGAGACGGGGGGGGGGGGGGGGAGCTCGGGAGCGCCGACGCGGTGCTTCTGCTGTTGGTGGGTTGAGCTCGCCGTCGGCGGTCCCCGGGGGGCGGTGGCGCGTCGCTGCGCTGGGGTGGGGAAATGGGAGGGGAGCGCGGCGGGGCGGGAGGGAGCGGCCGCCTCTTTCTCCGTCGGGGTAAAAACCGCGGTCCGCTGACAAACGTTTGACGTTTTGGCAGTTGGTGGGGTGGGGTGGGGGTGGGGTGGGGGGGCGCGGGGGCAGTCGCTTCGCCTCCACCGACCACCGTGGTCACCGCCTCACCGGTCAGGACCGTTTCCATGCTGCCCGGTCTCGCTGACGACTATGAGTTATACACGAAGGGGTGGAGTCAGAAAATCTTCAAAAGTAGTAAAGCTCAGCTTGCTTATACATCTTCTATTTTCAAAATTTTCATTAATATTTGATAGGTTTTAATAGAAGTTCACGAGATAAGACTAGGGTTCAAGTCCTTCCTGTCCTAAGCTTGTCTACACCACTGAGTAGTGAGCACGGGTCATTGCCGGACGCCACTACGTATGATTAAACAGAACTGCTAGAGTACAGGATTCCGTTGAACGGGATGAATTATGTTGTTGATGTCACTTTCTGCATCACCTCTTGCGTTAGATGTGTTCCACCACTCCTAATTCGAAATCCCAACCGAAGTCACGGTCGCACCCTGCCACTCCATGCCAAACATGCGCTATTCCTATTTTCAGTCGTGCAAGTGCGACAGCTTGGTCAGGTCAACATGCACAAATTGGGTTGTGATGGTTACTGATCTCGGGAGAGCTGCTTCCGCCGAGCAGTGATGTATATCAATTTGGGCTGCCATGAGAGCTGCTTCGACCAAACTGTGATGTACTCAATTTGGGTTGCCATGCATATAATTTAGTTGGGCACTTTACTATGATATATTGGGTTGGGCTGGCATGGTCGAGTGCCTTGGCGAGGCAATATGTCTGGTACTAGGATTAATGCATAGTACACCGTTAAGCGATACACCCACACGGGACTCCTCTCACGCTACGGGATGTATATACGCATCGCGAATATCATGTGCCATATATGATATTTATATATGTATCATACTTGATACTTAAGGTATCAGGTCTGAACTTATATGTATCATATATGATACTCACATATTAGACATGATACATGTGAGTATCAGGTTTGATACCTAAGAGTATCGGGTCTGATACTTAGGTATCAGGTCTGATACCTATAGATATCGGGGTATCGGGTCTGATACCTATAGGTATCATATCTGATGTATATAGGTATCGAAGTTAAAAAGAGAAAGAAAAATATAATCTGTGTTACACAATATCATTGTGTCAATGTAATTTCTATGATCCGTACTAAACCTCAAAGCGTCTCACTGTAGGAAAAAACAAAGCAAGAAATAGAGAAAACGAAAAAAAAGTCACAGGTTGTCCATGGTATGGTATATACAAGATGCAAGTGAAGCCTTCAGAGGTTCATGCCCAAGCGGTTCACATGGCCCAACCCGTGTGTCTAGAATCCTTGTGCTGGCGGAAGGACAAATACACGTGGATGAGTGGTAGCGTATGACCCTGCCACTTAGTAGGAAATCGTGCCGCATGCATGTACAGCCGTTTTGATGAAAATAATGTTGACATCTTAAGTCATCCCGTTCCTACGGGATGCCGTTATCTAGATTTTCTGATGATTAAGAGAAAGTTTAATATTATCAGATAAATTAACAAGTTATAAGCCATTGACATATCATCTAAAAGCCATCAAACTATAGGCTTTTATTTTTTTAGATAATAGATAGAAATCCAGCCTCTATATTTATAAGTGGACATACACATCCATCAAATCTCATAATTGAATTAGAAAAAGAAACAGCTGAAAAACTAGTTTCAAATTTTTTCTCATTGCTTCAAACTTGGGGAGATGCAGAACTAGCCCGTCCTTCTGCCTCAAGCCCTCTTGTTGCCATTACAACAACCACAAAAGCTCCTTCGCTCCGTCGTGAGCAAGGAAAGGGGCGAAAGTCTGCCCAGCCACCTTATCAACACCAAGCACCAGCCTCACACCGTCTGAACAATCTATGCCCTCGCAACGTGAACACATCCGTCGCTACCATGCCGTCGTCGCGGTAAAGTACCACCTCAACGGAGCTGCCGCAGCTTATCTTGCCAAAATCCATCACCGCTATGTCGTAACCACATCACACGAAATCTATCGCGATGCCCCACCATTGTTACCACAGCAGCTCACCTCCACCGAGCCGAAGAACCTTATCTCAATAGAGAATCGCCGCCACCACGCTGTCGTTCTCCCAACCAAGCTATCGTAGCTTATCTCATCGAAGAGTCGTTGTTGCAGACTGTAACACCCTGAAAATTTCGACTTTGAAATACGAAATTAAAAATTCGGAATAATCAAAAATCTTTTTCAAAATACATTCATGTCGGTGACATGGGACCGGGGATATCGAGACCAAAGGGAAGGGCGGCCATAGGGATCCACGTGGCCCGTTCCCCCGGAGGGGTCAGGCCCGAGGGTGACGTGGCGGCTGCCCTCCCGGTTTCCCCCCGGGGTCGGGCTGCTCCGGTTTCTGCCCCGAGGTCTGGGGTGCCCCGAGGCCTGGGCCGCCCCGACCCCCGTGGCTTCGGTGCCACGTGCGCAAGTTAGGTGAGCACGGCGGAGCTCACCTAACCACATTTATGGCGGTTCAGACAGGCGCACCACGCCGCATTTAATGCGGTATGACGCGCCTGCATCCGGTCCGTGACTGGTCACAGCGAGTGACCAGTCGCAGACCGGTCAGATCGCGGGTTAGGTGGTGTTAGGATGCCTGTGCGTCGCACGCGCGCCAGGCGGCCTGCTGCACGCCTCGCCCCGTCCCGTCGGAATGATGAGAGCCCTTTGTCTCTCGTCTCTCAGCCGGAGTTGGTATGCCAACTCCCGGAGTTGGTATGTCAGCTCTGGTCAGATGCTTTCCCGATTCCGGTGCAGGCGAGACACAGAAGTCGCCCGCCATTTAATGAAGGTTGAAACGGGCGTTCCCCGGGAGGAGTCGGCTGACCGAGTGAAGGCGTGCTGCGGCGTCTGTCAGAGGCTGCTTCCGATGATAGGATAGCCCTAAATGTAAAAGAATGTTTTCTTTTCTTAGGCTGCTCGTGGCCCATGTGGTAGCCTCTTGCCATATAAAAGGAGGCCCAGGCCTGAGAAGAGGGGGGAGGAGGCTGGCTGGCTGGACTCTCGCTGGCTGGACTCTGGCTGGCTGGACTCTCTCTGGATTCCATCACACTCTCAGATCTACCAGAACACAGGAGTAGGATATTACGCTTCTTAGCGGCCCGAACCTGTCTAAATCGCTTGCGTCCACGCGTTTTTCTCACTGAGATCCCACATATCAGGGGCTAAGAATTTCACCTTGCGCCCCCGGCCGAACCGGCAAAGGGGGACCTGCACGGTCTCCCGGTGAGGAGTTTCACGCTCCGTCAATTCATGCCAGGATTAATTTATTTTGATCTGTCGTTTTTCTTTTATGCGTGGGCTAATAGACGAACGTCTGAGATTATGTCGGTATTTGATTTCAAATATTATTTATTCAAGGAACTATGATTATGAGATATCCTAATCTTTGCATATGCCAACTATTTTCGAAAAACCCTTCTCTGTATATTAAAAACCCTTGGGCATATTTACTTTATGAATAAAGCTCTATATATATATATATATATATATATATAACACCGTTTTGATAAAACCCTATAGGAGATAACTTTTTAAAACAAATGCTATTTTACTAAAGAAATATAGCTTGATTATTTTCTATGAACCTTGCAAAATCCGCCTTCGGAAAACTAATTGCAAAATAATATCTATTGGTAAAGTATTTACTAAAAAAACCTTAATCTCAAAATATAAATTCCTAATAGGCTACTTCCTAATATAAATTCCTCCTCAGACAAAGTCTAGTCCTCAGGCATAATTTTAGCTTGCTTGTTAATATTTATTGTTTAATTGTGTGTGTCTAGGATCGATGCCAAAAGATCTCGATTAAATTCTTTTCCTAAAAGGTTGTCCTCTGTCCGACATCCTTTCCTTTCTTTATCCTATCCGTCTGTTTCTTTTAGCGCCTCGGTGCTAATTAATTAAAGTCCCGAAGTTCTTCTCTTCTACCACAGTATTATCCCTCTCGTAAACTCTTATTCTACGGTTAAATTTTAACCGCTCTATCGAGTCGACCTCGATATTTCCCTCGAATATTTACAATCGATCGACGAATTTACCTATTGCGCGTCGATATGACTATTCCCGATTTTATTTCTACCGCGGTGGTTGGATTTGAATGCCATACGTCATCCTAGAAATTCCTTTTTCGATACAGTCAGAGCGCTCACAATAAAATCCTAAATTTAATTCTCAAGCGACTGAGCGACCGAATTATTTCACCTGAATTCAAACTAAAAATTTGTAACACCCTGAGAAAATTCTTAAATAAAAATACACCGACCAAAAATTGTTTCTGATTTATTTTTATAATGTTGCATCATGCCAAAAATTTCTTTATTTGTTTTATGACAGTGCCGAACTTTTATTGAAAATTTCCAATTTTTTCTACTCCTCTGATCTTTTGGTTTTTGTCCCAAGATTTTCACTCTGACCGAAATAAGTTTTGCTCTAAAAAGTCCGCTTAAACTCCCTCTACCTTGGCCTTCTTGCTGCAAGCCTTTTTCCTAGAAAAGTCCATGTTACCTCCCCAAGCCATTCATTACTGTTGGGTTGGTAATAAAAAGATAAAGTCTAATCCTCCTCCCTAGTACTGTTTTCGACGACGATGTCGCCGTGCGCCGCGAGCCGCGCCGCTACAACAAAGCCGCTGCGACATCACCAGTTGCTGCCCTTCCTTCCCATCCCGCTGGCGACCTCGTCGTCCGCTTCCGCACCTTGCCTGACCTCACCGGCGTAGCAAGCATGCATGTCGCTAACTAGCTTTACGTGAGTGCAATGCATATGCATGCATGCAGCAAGCCAAGCAAAAGCATGCATGCAGCCAGCTAGCTCGTGCTTGCATGAAGCTAGTTTAGCTCGTGCTTGCATACGGCTGGCTGAGCGCATGCTGCATGCGGCAAGCTAGCCAAGCATGCGCATGTATGCAAGCAGCAGCCAGAGCCACTACACCAGCCCGGCAAGCGCCGTTCGAGCCGACGCCGTGCAATCTCGAATTCAAGCCGCTCCTCCTCGGGTCGGGTAGGTGGCGACGGCCGCTCAGCAATCACGTTAGACGACGCCGTGTTTTGACAGCCGCCACGGCCGCACTACCACTTCATCGCCGCCGCGTGCCCCGAACAGGTGGACAACGTTTCCGCCGCCAATACGCAGCCGTCACCGCTCCCACCTACACACGCGCATTTTTTGGGATGGAATGAATGCGAGCAGCAGCAAACGTCCCGTCCCCAGACTCTATTTAAGTGCTGTCGCGGGTGAGCATGCAACCTGTCCATTCTCTCTTCTCCTCCTCCTCGTTTTGCTTCCCCTCAGTCACTTCCTCCCGCGCACACGTTGTCGTCTCTCCGCTTGCTCCACCGCGGCCGGCTTTGGCTGGGCCTCAGTTGAGCAAGAGGACGGATAGGCCGCCGCGCCGTCATCTGAACCCCGAGAACGACTAACTTATTGAACGGCTAACCTCTAACATCTAACATTTGACCCATTGACTCACTAACCTGCTGACACTCTAACTTACTGACTCACTGACCTCTAACTCGCTAACCCCTAACCCCTAACTTGCACTAACCCGCTAACATTTACTCCTTAACGCTGTGTGTTCGTTTGTTACCACCGATCGAACACGTGGTGTGCGAGGACGATCAGCGGGTCGACCGTCCCCAGGCTCTACATCGACGACCGTAGTTTCGTGCGAGGACCGCCGCTCGGTGTGCCGCTACCCGGCTGCCGCAAGGTGAGCTCCTCTCCTGCTCTCCCTCTTACTTTTGTTTCCTTACCGCATTTCTCGTCTACCGTTGTTGCCGCGGGGCGGTGACGTCGTGAGGCGCAACACCATACCCGTTCCTTGCGTGGACGCCCTCCGCAGCAATCACCGCTTCGCCGCCGGCCATGCATGCGCCATGCAGCTAGCTGGCTGTACGTGTGCATGCATGCAAGCAGTTGGCTGTATGTGTGCATGCATGGATGCAAGCAACTCACATGCATGCAGCTAGCTAGCCGTGACTCATATGCATGCAGCTAGCTAGTCGTGTGTATGCATATGCATGCATGCATGCAAGCAGCCCATATGCATGCAGCTAGCTAGCCGTGTGTATGCATATGCATGCATGCTTGCAGCTTGCCCAAGCCTTTCACCTCACCATGCGCACACCCATTTAAAAACAAAACCTGTACGTGAGGAGCTAAGGGCGGTCCCACCCATCAGACCTTTTTCCTTTTCTTTGATTTAAAACATTTCCAATCTTTCGAATTCCGTATCTCCCTCGTTTTAAGTCAGATTTGAACGAAATTTTCGTCAAAATCTTTCTAAAATCAAGATCTACGCAATGGCACTGATTTGGTTATTTTTCGATTTTTCTGGAATTTTTGGCTCTTTTGTGTTAGCGAGTAGTTGGTGACTTCATTATTCAACCGAACAGGGTACATCTGCGAGGAAGAAACTGAGCTAATTGAGAATGAACCCCCAATTGAGCAAGGCAAGTCACTACGCCCCCTTCCTCGAACATGTTGATCCTATTTTTATAAATGTGTTGATTACAAATAAAATTGCATGCTAATTATAAAATGTGTACCTACATTTGCTTAAGCCTTATCTTTGATATTGTTTATCCTTATGTATTTACACACCTTTGTTACCTGAGTATATTACTTTACGCGTGATTATTTATTCACTGCTTAGCCCTGCTTACATAGACGTTATACACTCCATATGTGTGATATGTGGATGTGGTTATACCGATCACTCGATGGGAGTGATTGTTAGAGATCGGGTGGAGACATAGGCGCCACCCACAGCATGAAAACCTTTGCGAAAACCCAAAAACTTAATTAAACAAAAGTGATTTCGACTGGGACGGCACGGATAGAATATGGGTGGTTCTGGGAATGGTAAGCCACCGACCCTGGTCAGTTAAGGACCGAGTCAAGAAGCTAAGCAGGAAACGAACCGAGTATGACCACACTTCTTGAGTGGGGTTAGACCCGGTGAATTAGGTTATTCTCGTGGGGTGGCACCCCAGACATGGTAGGTTCTGGATATCGGTATTGAAATGTGAAAGTGTGTGGTTTAATGACGTCAAAGCTTTATATATGTATAATGTAACCTTCAATCTCGGGAGCGCCAGGACTCCCCTCACAACCGGCTCGAGGTAGGATTGTGACGCCGGGGGTGAAATGGGGATTCATAGTCCTTGGAGCGGGTGCCGCCATGCGAGGGTAGCTGAAAAACCGGGCCGTGACAAGTCTCATGTGTTGGGTGCGTCACGGAGTGTGGGATTAAAAGCGTACATCCACTACAGTATGAGTAAATTAAACTATTCGAATAGCCGTGCTCGCGGTTAATAAGCGCCGGGACTTGTATTACTCTTGACTAGCCTCGTCAATTTGTAATATTGGTTAAAATCTGATGGGTATGGAAGGTGTGACCTTACCTGATGTGCAAAAAGGTTGTAGTGGTTAAAACTGTGGAAATTGGATGCGAGGGTAAACCGGACCAAGCGAGGCTTGGGGAAGGTAGATGAACCCTCGCAGGTTAATGATAACTTCAACTTAACGTGGTTTTTAGTTAAAACTGTTATGGCTTAGGTTTGTGAAATAATTTGTGAAAACTAGCTTTATGCAAATAAACTAAGCCATCCTTGAACCCCTATGAACATTATATGTATTCTGTAGTGGTGGCTTGCTGAGTACGGTTGGTACTCACTCTTGCTTATTTAAATTTTTTTAGAAAAAGGTGTTGGTGTTGATCTGTGCATGTGCTATGCTGGCAAGGAGTTACCAAGGACGGTGGAATAGGGACCTAGGCTCACCAGTCAATGCGTGTGGGATAAAATGGACCGCCGCTGCTTCGCTTCCGCTACCTCATTTATTTGTGTTGATATTTTGTGTTGTTGTCGACCATGCTTGGTCTATTCGGATCCCATTTGGGCTATCCTTGTATTATTAATAGATTGTAAGACCTGTATGACGATGTCAGCTTGTGATATACAACTGTGCCATGTGTGTACCATCTACTGATCCAGAGAATGGTATTGTAATACACATGGGGTTTCCGGTAAAAAAAACCGGGGGCTCACACAGACCACAACCTCCGCCGAGCTGCCATTACAGCCTATCTCGTTGCCGAGGCACCATCACCACACCATCTTCATCGCTGACCCACGCCACCGTCCTTGGTACTATCAAGGCGCTGAGCGGCGCTCGGCATCGCTCCTAGCGTGCCACCAAAACAACCAGCCACCATGGCCCCCGCCACCTCTGCCATCACCACAACCAGCACCGTCTAGGTCCTTGGTGCCGTCGCTGCACACGCTGCTAGTGCACCCCAATAGTCGACCTTCCATCTCCAAGAACGCCCCAACTGTCGTTGCTGCGCTGCCGACTACCGCTGGTGCACCGATCGGCCTCTAGCTTTAGCCACTGCCACCACTGTTGCACCTCCCATCTCCTCGGTCGGCGTCGTTGCCCAGTCACGCACCTCCATCCCCGTCACGACGCCTCGCCAGCCAAGGCCACTGCCACCCTCCTCCAGCTCAGCTCTGCCCCGCCTCGACGGGTGAGGTAGGTTGGAACTGGAGGGGGTGGGGTGGGGTGGGGTGGGAAGGGAAAGGAGGAGGAAGCCCCTTCGGCGCTGTCGTCCCAGCCCCTAGTAGCCGCCCGCCTCCAGCCACGCCGCGCTTGGGGGTGTCGTCGCCGCCAGCCTCAATCACCGGGCCACCCCGCCTTGACGGCGAGACAGGGGGAACGGGAGAGAGTGCGAAGGATGTGGAAGGAGAGCCTCCCTCGCCGCCGTCTGAGCAGCTCAGCAGCTCGGTGAGCTGCTCGGACGGTGGCGAGGCGAAAGAAGAAAGTGGTGGCGTTGTTTTAGGGTTCAATAGATAGGCCTTTATACAATTGGATAAACAACACATGCTCTAATACGACACAATGTAAGCATCTTTTCTCTTGCCTAAAGGTATGCTTGAGGGTAAATGCCTAATGAACGCAATTAGTTGTGCTTGTCTAGATGCAGGTGCCATGGTTGGTGCTTGCATGAGTACCCGCCGCTCCTCTCTTTCATCTTTCCTCTCTCCTCCACGTTAGATGGATCTAAACTGGATCGGTTTATAGCTTGCTACAGTATTGCTGTTATATTTGCTCTAAGCTTCCAAACTCAAGGGTCATTAAGATCAAAGGGCAATCCATGTGCTATTGCCTAGCAACTAGCAAGGTTAAATGCTTGGTTAGAGCAAATTCTTCCTTTTTTTATAGCTGCCGCTATTTTCCGAGATAGTTGTTTGATGATAGTCTAGCTATTTGTTTTCATGTACAATTTAGTCACTATTAGCAGTCATAGCCCCATTTAGCTCGCTATTAGCTGTTTGGGAAGACCGGCCGCTAAATGTCTTAGTTAGCTCTTTAAAAATATTGATATGATGTCCATGGTGATTATGTTAGTCGAATGAAGAGAATCAAATTGACTCTCCTATGAAAAACGCACGCTCGTCAAAACCTTCTATAACCACCTATCAGGCCTTGCCAAATCTGCAAAAAGAAAACAATAGTATTTAGGTAAACTATAGTCAAAACATTAAACTTAGCCTAGCTAGCTAGGAATGATTGTCTATATTATCCATGGTTGTGTTCAGTTGCAAGTTGCGTGGCTGTAATGCAGCTAGCAGAGCCGTCATATGGTTGTCTCCATGTATCATTCTCGCTTGTCTTTTCCAGCCAACTACAGATGCAACTATGGGTAGCGTGATGCCAATCAAATTAACATAGGCACAAACAACGAATGGTACGATGTCGTCAAGATGGTAATAGATAAGTTTGATAGGCAATAGAGTGATGTATGGATACATGTGAGAGGTTACGCAACGCCAACAATGGAGATGGAGGCTATGAAAGACACTTGATGTGATGTCATAACAACAATGATTAGAAAAAGACCAATAAGATAAAAACGATGAAAGGAGGAGGCAATGGTTAAGGGGGCAAAGTATGCACATGCTTGAAAGACGTGATAAGGCTAAAATTAAAATATGTGTATTTAAATGTCTTTTATTATTCCAATCGTTGTTCGTAATTACTACTTCTACATTCTACATGGACAAAGTTCAATATATTTTATTATAGAGGTAGTAGCCAAATAGACTAAGAACAAATTTTTTAAAAGACTATATTAAGAACATTTTTTTTCAAAGTGAAGATTAAGGGTCCCTTTGATTTATAAAAAAATATAGAAATTTTGAAGGATTTTAATCTTATAAAATAAATTCCTATAAAGGCCTTTAAAACAAAGATTGAATCATATCCAATCATTTAAAATTCCTATGGAATGGACAATCCTATAAAAATTTTAAAGGAACTAAGAGCTAAGCTCTTGAAAAATTTTCTTTGAGTTTATCTCTCTCATCCGATTCATGTGTCTTTTTTTTTACGGTTGAATCAAACAGTGATTCCTATGTTTTTTCGTATTTTTTAATTCTTTGTTTTGTATTTACATTCATGTCAAAATCATCCTGTGTTTTCTTATTCCTTGGGTTTTTATTTTTGCGATTTGAAAGAGCCCTAAGAACAGTTAGTCACATACTAAAATGTCTAAACGTCCTACTTAAAAACAGGACGAGATATCCTCAATAAACCAAGATGGTAGTAGATGTGACAGAATCGTTTATTCCATATATAATCTCTCATGCATACAGATAAACTAGAAATAGGAATGGAAGCAAATACTGTACATCGCGAGAACCACAGCGTGGTGCAGAGAGGCACGAGAGATCGATGAAAATCAATCAAATCAAACGGCGTTCTTGATGGCGGAGCTGTACCCATCCTGATCATCGTAGTACTTGGACCACAGCATCACGCCGCCGTACTTGCTCGACGTCTTCAGCGCCGGCAACACCTGCGACTCGAGGCTCCCCGCCGGGATGAACCCGCTCCCGGCCGCGCCGGGCGCCGCCGGCAGCCCGAGGAAGATGTACCTGGCCTCCACCCCCGCCGTCCACCGGCGCCAGGCGTCGAGCAGGTTGGCGGCGCTCCCGCCGGCGTACTGGCACTGCGGGTTGTTGTAGAATTGCACCCACACGTAGTCGAACAGGCCGGTGTCGAGCGCCTTGCCGACCCACTGGTCCGGGAACGGGCACTGCGGCGCCGCCGACAGGAGCACCTCCTTGCCGGCGGCGCCCTTGCCGCTGTACGCCTTGAGGTACGCGGCGAGGTCGCCGTAGTAGTCCGGGTCGCCGCCCTCGATGTCGAAGTCGACGCCGTCGAGCACCGCGTCGCCGAGGGGCCTCTTGCCGCCCGGCGCCGACGGGCGACCGCCGAGGAAGCTCTCCCAGAGGTACTGGGCGAGGTCGAACGCGTCGTGCTTGGAGGCGAGCGAGTAGCCGCCGGCGCCGCCGCCGATGGAGAGGAGGACCTTGACGCCCATGGACTGGCAGCGGGCGATGTCGGCGGTGAGGTTGGCGCAGGCGCCCGAGTAGGCGTCGCAGTGGCCCGCGAGGTTGAGCTGTGGGGTGTGGCCCGAGCCGAAGCTGCAGAGGAAGGCGAGGTTGACGAAGGCGTAGTTGCCCGTCGCGCAGGTGTCGGCGAGGGTGCCCTCGTTGCCGTTCTGGCCCCAGTAGATAGTGTTAGGAATAAACCACGCCATGGTGTGTTCCTGGCGTGTCTGTGTTGCCTGCGTTTGAACCAGATGGCCTAGAAGACGCCCGCCAACCTTGGGACTTCGGGGGAGTTCGGACCAAACAAGACTTTCAAGGCCCAGTTACAGCCGGATTAGTCGCTTATAGGCCCACAGTTTGATTGGGCCTCAGGCCCATGCTGCCAACCTGCGGAGCGCATCTGCCAAGATGGATTCCACTCCGGCCTGCGGCTGCCATCCATAGAGGCTTTATCCACATATCGCATTACCTGCTTATTATCATCGCCACCATTATCAACAGAAAGAAAATATATTCTATATACACAAATTTTTCTCATATACACACCGTACACATCAACTAACAAATTTCATCAAAAATTCTATAAAAAAATTGTACATCTATGTATAAAGTCTCATTTTCAAATTCATTATATTTAGGGAGCAATAAAAAAACAAAATTATGATAAATTTATATTTTTAAAACCATCAAAATTTTTATCTTTTTTGTTACGGCTAAAATATAATAAATTTGAGATTAAGAATTTACACATATGTGTAATATTATTGGAAGTACATATACAATTTTTTAAAAAAAAATTGATAAAAATTGTTAGTTGGTGTGCACGTGTATACATGAAAAACTTGTGTGCATAGGATATGTTTCCCTATTCAACAACTGTATAGGTATGTTATCTAAAAATTTTACTTTGATATACCAATCTGAAAAGGAAGGTGAAAAAATAGTACTAGCACCGTACCGTAGCAGCAGGGCATGAGGCTTGCCAAGGAAGAAAACAAGTCTCGCCAAACTCCATGGAGAATGAGCAGAAGTACAGAACAACAACACTACCTCCCCTCCAAGGCACGCACTAATCTGTACACGATTCACCTGCTGAGATTAGCTACTATACAGTTTTGCATGCGTTGCTATATATATATAAGCAGCTGTATCGATCTCCAGACCAACAAGCAACTGAGCAAAGCATCAAGCAATACAATGGCCGCTCGGGCAAACGGCAGCTCATGCTCCCTGGCCTGCCTCATGGCGGCCATCTTCTTCCTCCTCCTCATCTCCTCCCGGGGCGCCCACGGCGGCAGCATTGCTATCTGTTGGAAACTAGCTCTAGGATTGCTCACACACTCATGCAACGGACGAAGGTAGAAGACGATGAACAGAAACTCACGATTAATGGTGACGAACACCGCGGCGACGAACACCTTGTTTCTTGGGCTAATTTTTGATAACAGAGACACACTCTTCTACTGCAGCTTTATACACAACGGCGACGCAGCGCCCACGCACCCACGTCTGCTATCTTCACGCGCACTCACGCCTGAAATCCGATGACCCGGCCTGCACTCGTTCGTGAGCCACTCGCTCCTTCCGTGAGACTCGGTCCGCCATGCGGAGCTTGAGCCGCGCTCCCGCAACGTTCGCCGCGCCTTGACTGCTTACACACGCCAGCGAACAAACGCAGGCAACACAGACACGCCAGGAACACACCATGGCGTGGTTTATTCCTAACAAACTCCCCCTAAACCACGACAACACCTCCGTACGTCCTGACCTACAGAAGCGTTGGCTCGTCGTCGACGTCCGCGAGGAGGGTCCTCTCCTTCTTCGGCTCCCTGCAGTCCCTGGCGAGGTGACCACGAATGCCGCAGTTGAAGCATTTCCCTCGGTAGCGGCTCCTACCGTGCCCCGAGTTCGTGCTGCTGCCGCCGTCATCATCGTCGTCCCCAGCATGGCCGCCGCCTTTCTCGCCATTGCCATGGCGCAGCCCACCGCCCGTGTGCTGGCTTGCCGCCGCGCTGACGCCTCCTAGCCTCCCACTGCTCCTCAGTGAGAAGTAGTTGCCCACCATGGTCCTCCACGTGATCTTCAGCGTCGGCGTCCTCCGCCACTTGCAGCCGCCCGACGAGCTCCTCGACAGACATGACATCCATGTCCGCGAGCATCTCAATTGCCACTGCGACTTGCTTCAACCTCTTCGGGACCACGCGCAGGACCTTCTTCACCACGCGACTTTCTTCCATCACCTCCCCGAGGTCGCGCAGGCTCGCGGTGAGCCCGTTTATGCGCATCGCAAAGTCGCCGACGCTCTCCCCGTTGCGGAATGTCATGTTTTCAAACTCCTTCATGAGGCGTTGCACGCTCGCCGACTTCACGCGGTCGTCACCGGCCCGCATCTTCTTCACCGAGTCCCACGCCTCCTTCGCCGACGTCTTCACGGCGAGCCCGGCCTTCATCTCCAGTTGCACCGCGCGCAAGATGGCGGCCAACGCCCTCCGATCCTTGGCGCGGTCCTTGGTGACCGCCTCCACCGCGTCCCATAACTCCAGCGCCTCCAAGCTCACCCGCATAACCAAGGCCCACTGATGATAGTTAGCCTTAGTTAGCATCGGCAGCTCCACGACGCTGGAATTGGGCACGACGCGCTCCGCGGCGGCACCGGAGGTCGAGCCATCTCCGATCTTCATCTTCCCTCGCTCTGATACCAAATGTTGGAAACTAGCTCTAGGATTGCTCACACACTCATGCAACGGACGAAGGTAGAAGACGATGAACAGAAACTCACGATAATGGTGACGAACACCGCGGCGACGAACACCTTGTTTCTTGGCTAATTTTTGATAACAGAGACACACTCTTCTACTGCAGCTTTATACACAACGGCGACGCAGCGCCCACGCACCCACGTCTGCTATCTTCACGCGCACTCACGCCTGAAATCCGATGACCCGGCCTGCACTCGTTCGTGAGCCACTCGCTCCTCCGTGAGACTCGGTCCGCCATGCGGAGCTTGAGCCGCGCTCCCGCAACGTTCGCCGCGCCTTGACTGCTTACACACGCCAGCGAACAAACGCAGGCAACACAGACACGCCAGGAACACACCATGGCGTGGTTTATTCCTAACACTATCTACTGGGGCCAGAACGGCAACGAGGGCACCCTCGCCGACACCTGCGCGACGGGCAACTACGCCTTCGTCAACCTCGCCTTCCTCTGCAGCTTCGGCTCGGGCCACACCCCACAGCTCAACCTCGCGGGCCACTGCGACGCCTACTCGGGCGCCTGCGCCAACCTCACCGCCGACATCGCCCGCTGCCAGTCCATGGGCGTCAAGGTCCTCCTCTCCATCGGCGGCGGCGCCGGCGGCTACTCGCTCGCCTCCAAGCACGACGCGTTCGACCTCGCCCAGTACCTCTGGGAGAGCTTCCTCGGCGGTCGCCCGTCGGCGCCGGGCGGCAAGAGGCCCCTCGGCGACGCGGTGCTCGACGGCGTCGACTTCGACATCGAGGGCGGCGACCCGGACTACTACGGCGACCTCGCCGCGTACCTCAAGGCGTACAGCGGCAAGGGCGCCGCCGGCAAGGAGGTGCTCCTGTCGGCGGCGCCGCAGTGCCCGTTCCCGGACCAGTGGGTCGGCAAGGCGCTCGACACCGGCCTGTTCGACTACGTGTGGGTGCAATTCTACAACAACCCGCAGTGCCAGTACGCCGGCGGGAGCGCCGCCAACCTGCTCGACGCCTGGCGCCGGTGGACGGCGGGGGTGGAGGCCAGGTACATCTTCCTCGGGCTGCCGGCGGCGCCCGGCGCGGCCGGGAGCGGGTTCATCCCGGCGGGGAGCCTCGAGTCGCAGGTGTTGCCGGCGCTGAAGACGTCGAGCAAGTACGGCGGCGTGATGCTGTGGTCCAAGTACTACGATGATCAGGATGGGTACAGCTCCGCCATCAAGAACGCCGTTTGATTTGATTGATTTTCATCGATCTCTCGTGCCTCTCTGCACCACGCTGTGGTTCTCGCGATGTACAGTATTTGCTTCCATTCCTATTTCTAGTTTATCTGTATGCATGAGAGATTATATATGGAATAAACGATTCTGTCACATCTACTACCATCTTGGTTTATTGAGGATATCTCGTCCTGTTTTTAAGTAGGACGTTTAGACATTTTAGTATGTGACTAACTGTTCTTAGGGCTCTTTCAAATCGCAAAAATAAAAACCCAAGGAATAAGAAAACACAGGATGATTTTGACATGAATGTAAATACAAAACAAAGAATTAAAAAATACGAAAAAACATAGGAATCACTGTTTGATTCAACCGTAAAAAAAAAGACACATGAATCGGATGAGAGAGATAAACTCAAAGAAAATTTTTCAAGAGCTTAGCTCTTAGTTCCTTTAAAATTTTTATAGGATTGTCCATTCCATAGGAATTTTAAATGATTGGATATGATTCAATCTTTGTTTTAAAGGCCTTTATAGGAATTTATTTTATAAGATTAAAATCCTTCAAAATTTCTATATTTTTTTATAAATCAAAGGGACCCTTAATCTTCACTTTGAAAAAAAATGTTCTTAATATAGTCTTTTAAAAAATTTGTTCTTAGTCTATTTGGCTACTACCTCTATAATAAAATATATTGAACTTTGTCCATGTAGAATGTAGAAGTAGTAATTACGAACAACGATTGGAATAATAAAAGACATTTAAATACACATATTTTAATTTTAGCCTTATCACGTCTTTCAAGCATGTGCATACTTTGCCCCCTTAACCATTGCCTCCTCCTTTCATCGTTTTTATCTTATTGGTCTTTTTCTAATCATTGTTGTTATGACATCACATCAAGTGTCTTTCATAGCCTCCATCTCCATTGTTGGCGTTGCGTAACCTCTCACATGTATCCATACATCACTCTATTGCCTATCAAACTTATCTATTACCATCTTGACGACATCGTACCATTCGTTGTTTGTGCCTATGTTAATTTGATTGGCATCACGCTACCCATAGTTGCATCTGTAGTTGGCTGGAAAAGACAAGCGAGAATGATACATGGAGACAACCATATGACGGCTCTGCTAGCTGCATTACAGCCACGCAACTTGCAACTGAACACAACCATGGATAATATAGACAATCATTCCTAGCTAGCTAGGCTAAGTTTAATGTTTTGACTATAGTTTACCTAAATACTATTGTTTTCTTTTTGCAGATTTGGCAAGGCCTGATAGGTGGTTATAGAAGGTTTTGACGAGCGTGCGTTTTTCATAGGAGAGTCAATTTGATTCTCTTCATTCGACTAACATAATCACCATGGACATCATATCAATATTTTTAAAGAGCTAACTAAGACATTTAGCGGCCGGTCTTCCCAAACAGCTAATAGCGAGCTAAATGGGGCTATGACTGCTAATAGTGACTAAATTGTACATGAAAACAAATAGCTAGACTATCATCAAACAACTATCTCGGAAAATAGCGGCAGCTATAAAAAAAGGAAGAATTTGCTCTAACCAAGCATTTAACCTTGCTAGTTGCTAGGCAATAGCACATGGATTGCCCTTTGATCTTAATGACCCTTGAGTTTGGAAGCTTAGAGCAAATATAACAGCAATACTGTAGCAAGCTATAAACCGATCCAGTTTAGATCCATCTAACGTGGAGGAGAGAGGAAAGATGAAAGAGAGGAGCGGCGGGTACTCATGCAAGCACCAACCATGGCACCTGCATCTAGACAAGCACAACTAATTGCGTTCATTAGGCATTTACCCTCAAGCATACCTTTAGGCAAGAGAAAAGATGCTTACATTGTGTCGTATTAGAGCATGTGTTGTTTATCCAATTGTATAAAGGCCTATCTATTGAACCCTAAAACAACGCCACCACTTTCTTCTTTCGCCTCGCCACCGTCCGAGCAGCTCACCGAGCTGCTGAGCTGCTCAGACGGCGGCGAGGGAGGCTCTCCTTCCACATCCTTCGCACTCTCTCCCGTTCCCCCTGTCTCGCCGTCAAGGCGGGGTGGCCCGGTGATTGAGGCTGGCGGCGACGACACCCCCAAGCGCGGCGTGGCTGGAGGCGGGCGGCTACTAGGGGCTGGGACGACAGCGCCGAAGGGGCTTCCTCCTCCTTTCCCTTCCCACCCCACCCCACCCCACCCCCTCCAGTTCCAACCTACCTCACCCGTCGAGGCGGGGCAGAGCTGAGCTGGAGGAGGGTGGCAGTGGCCTTGGCTGGCGAGGCGTCGTGACGGGGATGGAGGTGCGTGACTGGGCAACGACGCCGACCGAGGAGATGGGAGGTGCAACAGTGGTGGCAGTGGCTAAAGCTAGAGGCCGATCGGTGCACCAGCGGTAGTCGGCAGCGCAGCAACGACAGTTGGGGCGTTCTTGGAGATGGAAGGTCGACTATTGGGGTGCACTAGCAGCGTGTGCAGCGACGGCACCAAGGACCTAGACGGTGCTGGTTGTGGTGATGGCAGAGGTGGCGGGGGCCATGGTGGCTGGTTGTTTTGGTGGCACGCTAGGAGCGATGCCGAGCGCCGCTCAGCGCCTTGATAGTACCAAGGACGGTGGCGTGGGTCAGCGATGAAGATGGTGTGGTGATGGTGCCTCGGCAACGAGATAGGCTGTAATGGCAGCTCGGCGGAGGTTGTGGTCTGTGTGAGCCCCCGGTTTTTTTTACCGGAAACCCCATGTGTATTACAATACCATTCTCTGGATCAGTAGATGGTACACACATGGCACAGTTGTATATCACAAGCTGACATCGTCATACAGGTCTTACAATCTATTAATAATACAAGGATAGCCCAAATGGGATCCGAATAGACCAAGCATGGTCGACAACAACACAAAATATCAACACAAATAAATGAGGTAGCGGAAGCGAAGCAGCGGCGGTCCATTTTATCCCACACGCATTGACTGGTGAGCCTAGGTCCCTATTCCACCGTCCTTGGTAACTCCTTGCCAGCATAGCACATGCACAGATCAACACCAACACCTTTTTCTAAAAAAATTTAAATAAGCAAGAGTGAGTACCAACCGTACTCAGCAAGCCACCACTACAGAATACATATAATGTTCATAGGGGTTCAAGGATGGCTTAGTTTATTTGCATAAAGCTAGTTTTCACAAATTATTTCACAAACCTAAGCCATAACAGTTTTAACTAAAAACCACGTTAAGTTGAAGTTATCATTAACCTGCGAGGGTTCATCTACCTTCCCCAAGCCTCGCTTGGTCCGGTTTACCCTCGCATCCAATTTCCACAGTTTTAACCACTACAACCTTTTTGCACATCAGGTAAGGTCACACCTTCCATACCCATCAGATTTTAACCAATATTACAAATTGACGAGGCTAGTCAAGAGTAATACAAGTCCCGGCGCTTATTAACCGCGAGCACGGCTATTCGAATAGTTTAATTTACTCATACTGTAGTGGATGTACGCTTTTAATCCCACACTCCGTGACGCACCCAACACATGAGACTTGTCACGGCCCGGTTTTTCAGCTACCCTCGCATGGCGGCACCCGCTCCAAGGACTATGAATCCCCATTTCACCCCCGGCGTCACAATCCTACCTCGAGCCGGTTGTGAGGGGAGTCCTGGCGCTCCCGAGATTGAAGGTTACATTATACATATATAAAGCTTTGACGTCATTAAACCACACACTTTCACATTTCAATACCGATATCCAGAACCTACCATGTCTGGGGTGCCACCCCACGAGAATAACCTAATTCACCGGGTCTAACCCCACTCAAGAAGTGTGGTCATACTCGGTTCGTTTCCTGCTTAGCTTCTTGACTCGGTCCTTAACTGACCAGGGTCGGTGGCTTACCATTCCCAGAACCACCCATATTCTATCCGTGCCGTCCCAGTCGAAATCACTTTTGTTTAATTAAGTTTTTGGGTTTTCGCAAAGGTTTTCATGCTGTGGGTGGCGCCTATGTCTCCACCCGATCTCTAACAATCACTCCCATCGAGTGATCGGTATAACCACATCCACATATCACACATATGGAGTGTATAACGTCTATGTAAGCAGGGCTAAGCAGTGAATAAATAATCACGCGTAAAGTAATATACTCAGGTAACAAAGGTGTGTAAATACATAAGGATAAACAATATCAAAGATAAGGCTTAAGCAAATGTAGGTACACATTTTATAATTAGCATGCAATTTTATTTGTAATCAACACATTTATAAAAATAGGATCAACATGTTCGAGGAAGGGGGCGTAGNACATGGAACAAGGATCGGTCTCAGAGCGAGAACATGTAGTGTTCCTGACATTATGGTTGGAAAGATTCGTCTTCTGCGGATCGACCTGTGGCCCCACAACAAAGTGTCAGCACCTGGCTCAGGCCCTGGTCAGCAAAAAACAAATACCCCTCGGCCGATACCTCTTAGGAGCTGTATATCGGCTACTCCACATCGCCACACAAGACTTGATGCTGAAACAAACCGTGGCACACGGGGGACCATGGTGGTTCATCCAATTGTGGCTAACAATTCACACCAACACCATGATTGATCGACCACCTCTATCGGACTCGCGCTTCCCATCGAAGTATGCCGATCACGAAGATCCCAGAAGCAGACGATGCATGTCTTATGGAGAAGCAGCCTCCGTCTACCCTGGCGTAGATCAATCGGCCGATGACATGGCTACATGGTTCATCCGTTTCTTCACCAGCCCTCCATCAGCCAAGATGGACATGTTCATCTATACATCGGACCAAGACTATGAGCTCCCAAATGATCTGCAACTGAGCTTGGTAAACGATGACATGGAGTCCAGAGAGGTGTTTATGACCGGCCTGACTCCATGCCTGCTCCCAGTAGGCATTTTTCAGGGAAGGAGCACCAGCCTGTCCTATGAATTTTATAACCCAATGACAGCTGCTAGGCAATGCGGGCTCGGGCAACTTCCCATCAGTTTATACCTTCATAAACTCCTGGAGAGCAGAGGCACAGTCTCATCGGCTCTAATTATGAGCAAGGCGATGGAAATCGAGCTCCCAAATCTTGGTGACTGTGATCGGCTGCACCTGAATACTTTTGTCCACATCAATTTCCAAACCTGGTGGCAAGAGTGGGCCGCTCATATTTTCCACCAATCGGCCAGGTTCTATGTAACGGAGCTTATCCAAGGCATCAGTCCCCAAGTACCAGATGAGCCGATTCCTTCTGTGAGCAACAGTGGGCGGAAGATTTTCTATGCTCAAGCCGTAGCTCCATCGGGGTCAACCATCCTGGAGTCCATCATCGGCCTCACTGCCCCGAAGATACCATCACTGCTCCAGGGGCCGATGACCAAGGAGAATCCCAAGAGGAAAGCGCCATTTAAAGGCAAAGCCCAAAAATCCAGCAAAAAAGCCAAAGTTGACGACCAAGAAGATCTCGAAGAGCTGGATCCCTCCATAGAAGAGTTTCTCAAAGAACAAGTAATGGAGGAAGAAGTCGATGCAGCTGCTGCCGATATACATGAAGAAAACACATCGGCTGAAGCTACCAAGGAACCATCAGCCGAAACCACTGAGATCCCACCGGCCGATGACCAAAGTGATGCCCCCCAACCGAAAAAGACCAAACATGCAATCCGCAAGGTAAACACAATTTCTTCTCTGTGCTCACATAACCCCTTCCAATTGCTTGGCTCTAATTTGATATCCTTTTCAGGCTGTGGCATCATCTATTCTGAAGGAAAGAACTCAATCGGCCCCTCTGCCAAGGACTAAGAAAGCAACCCTACAACGGCGTGAGCGGGCTAAAGCACGATTGAGGACTCCGTCTCCTTCTCCAGTACCCTCTCCGGTCGCCTCGGTAAGAGTTGATTTATATATTATCATGCCAATTTCACAACCCTACTTACCAATCCCTTGCTTTTCAGCCTAGGGCCCCAGCGCCTTCGCCACATCGGCCAACCCCATCGCCTACTGCCTCAACACAGCAAAGGGAGGCCGATGCAAACATCACCGATACTCCAACTCTGGTAATGAGACCTAGCCTGATCCCCTTTCGTCAGCTCCCAATTGACAAGACTGACCTTGACCTATGTTGCTGTTTACAGAGCCTAGCCGATATGTTTTCATTTGACATCGGCCAGTTTCTCGATGACGAGGACAAGGAACTGCCCAGCACCGCCAAGGCGCCGATCTCTGACGAATTAAAGAACCGACTGTCCGATATTGGGAATCGGCTAGAAGCCTCGCTGGAGTGTTTGGTAGAAGACTGCTCCTCCATCAGAGCCAGGGTACAAGAAATCCAAGACGAACTGCCCGAAGACCTGATGGAGATCCTCACACCGGCCATCTTCCTGGAACAATACCGATTCAAGCTTTTCAAAGCAAAAGAAAGACTTGCAGAGCGACGAGAGCGCGAACAACTGGAATCGGCCCTGACCGCTAGCAAAGCTCAAGTTAACGCCGATAAGACCAGGTTAGACGAGCTAGCGGTGGAGCCGATTGTACTGAAAAATAGGCTTGAAGAACTCCGTTGCCTCGAGGCAGAGCTAGAATCGAAGTTGGCCACTACACGCCGAGAAATCCAAGAAGTCGAAGCCGGGATAGCTGCTTCACCCAAGGTCATAGAAGATCAGACGGCAAAGCTCAAGGCATCGGCCAAGTACCTCGCGACCCTAAGCAAATCACTGAAACCGATCCCAGGGACGATGGCCGATGATGCCCAGGCTATTGAAGACGTTGAGCAGATTCGTCGTAAAGCCATTGCTGCTATTGCGGACTTCATAGGGTGATGTAGCATATTTTATTTTTATAATGTATTAACATACACCTCATCGGCCATGCAGCCGAATTTGTCTTGAAAATTCCAGCCTAACCATTGCTTCTGAAATCCTCTCACACCTTATCGGCCACGTAGCCGAATTTGTCTTGAAAATTCCAGCCGCATATATCTTTAATATGAACAATCTCATTACAAACAATCTCATCGGCCAGAGGGCCGAAGTCAATTGCCAACTGAAAAATCCAATGCGAGAACTCCTGTATATATATGCCCCCCAAATTTTGGAAGATGAGGGCTCATATTCTGAAATTTTGAACTAAGGGCGATAGTATATACCGGCCATCTAAAGACGATGCTTGACTACATCGGCTGTAATCATAAATCGGCTAGAGGGCCGATCATGAGTCAATCCAGATACTGGGATAATATTGTTTCAAGTATTTGCCATTGAGAGCTCGTCCATAAATCTCACCATCTAATCCCTTGAGCAGATAGGCATTGTGAGGAACACATCGATGAATTCGAAAGGGGCCTTCCCAATTAGGTGACCATTTGCCGAATATATTATCTCTGGAGCCAATCGGCATTATTAATTTCCATACAAGGTCTCCTTCCTCAAACG